>JANEYF010002002.1:0-127277 GCA_029963845.1 Rhamnusium bicolor
ATATAATATATAGTAATACAAATATTTCAGAAATATATATTATGGAAACGTTCCCATCTGTCGCGGTCAGTAATCAAGTTGAATACCCGTGTCTAGAATAATATTTTACAACAGCAACACCGCTATAGCTATGTAAGTTTCACGCTGAGGGCGCCATCGTATTGCCACGCCCCCTATGCCATAACTGTTGGTGTGTGTACACACTAAACAGTCCTAAATTGCGGAGGCATTTACACATATTTAATAAAGTTCGATTAAAAAATGTTTTTTAAGATTTCAGCCAAAACTTCTGACAATATGAAGTAAATTTGATACATATTTCATTAAATTTAGATTCTTCCTCCTAGGTCCTTAAAATACATAGATATATGTAATTAAATTTGTGACAACCCGTGTAAGTTGTCATAATTTGTGAAGTTGCCAGAGTACAGGAAGAAAGTTCACACAAGTTGCCATAAATGTAGTGCAACATACACACACACACACACACACACACACACACACACACACACACACACGCGCGCGCGCGCGCGCGCAGTTCTAAATTAAAAAATTTTATTCCAATTTTTAAAAAATGGCAGGCTGATACATAATATCATTTACACCCGGTATATTATATAAAAATGTTGAACTTTTAATACCTCGAAATTTTGAATATACACATTTCGTTGATGCAAATTTAGGATTTATAAAAAAAACCAAAATCGATTTTAAAATTCCATTCCATTTTTGTAAATAAATATAAAAAATCAGATCAATATCGCAAGTAGTTAATTTTTTTAGCGAGAGGTAAACATTTAAAAAATACAAACTCTTAAAATACCATTCCGGCATCTTTTTTTCTTCTTGAGAAGTTGTGCAAGAGACAACAAAAGTCCAACAAGAAGGACCATCTTTCGAAATTCGTGCCCAAAAATTATTTACCGTTGGATGGGTCATCCCTTTTTGGAGAGCCTTGGACTCCCCATCTAATATAAAGAAATTTTAACCTGATTTTCACTGTCTGGATCAGCTCCTCCATTTAAAAGCAAATAAACTAACTCCGTCTGCTGATGTTGTGCTGCTACATGAAGAGGAGTATTTCCTTCTGCATCTTTTGCTTCCATATCAGCTTCATGAGCAAGTAATAGTTGGGCTATTTCACAATGCCCTTTTTGACATGCCACATGTAAAGCTGTTTTGAATTCCTAAAATAACACAATAATGACAAAAGTAAATTTAGTGACACAAATATACTTTAAATTATCAAATTTAAAAAATTTTAATACATTATTTTCATTCAATATAATTGTAAAATACTCTACTGTTTGACAATATGTCATGTTGATAAACTGGTATTATGTTCATGAAAATTATCAATCGGTATGTTGATGTTGATAAACAATTGGTAATATGGAAAACCACTTCAAAAAACGTGCCTTATACTCTACCTCGGAAGGTGATGTGAAAATGCATATTATTGCAGCACGAACAGTATTCAGATAGCAAAAACAGTACCTACGACTTTGTTATAAAAACATAATAACCGGATTAAATAGGGAAAATCAACTTTTTCTTGATATGAAAAAAAAATCTCGCACTCCGTCAGCTCTCACGTCGAAATCAATGACTGTACGCGAAAAATGTATAGGACCTAAATTGTAGCAATTTTTTCCTTTTCTATAATAACTATATTTACGTTATGACTCACCAGAATTGAGATATTTGTTAAAAACCTAATTTTATCGCGATTTTGAAAATATGGCGGCTCTGGCGAAAAAATGACAAGGTTGCAAATTTAGTAGTTTTATTTCTGATATAACAATCTACCATTTCCCAAAATTACAAAACTTTCTAACAACTTTTGAAAAAAAACTACCAATGCCTGTGCTAAAACAACTTTTTTAAGACAATTACGTTGTTGCAATTTTTTAGAAAGAAAGAACATATGGACGGGACACGGATTCGTCCTCTGATGATCCAACTGGTACTGGCCAGGGGTATGCGACTTGGTTTACACCACCAGAGATTAGCATAAGTGTTTGTATATGTAATATAAAAGTTTCAAATTCGACAAAACCTTCAGGTCGGCCGTTAGATTCTAGATCTAATAAATAAGAACTCGATTAATTTTTGGAAATATGATTATTAAAGTACACCTTAGTTCATAGAATTGATTAATTTCCATATTTATATAAGACGACTTCTAATTGAAATTGTCTTATATATTTTAGGTCATGAAGGTCAAACCTTTTGATGCCAGTGCCGGCTGTGGGTGTTTCAAGATTCTATCAGGACGTCTTTTATCTGATAGTATGTTTATTATGTTACCTCTGCGTTAGTTGTATTTACGTTCACCGATAAGTCTATCTATAATGTGAAACTAGTCGAACTACTATTAGTTTGAGATATTTATTTCTGTCATTTCAATTTTTGTATTATTATATAGACAAATTAACAGAGATTTGTGTGTATTTTATTTTCCATACTGGGTAAAGTAACCATCCTGATTACATCAAGACATGTACTGATTATGTACTGATTTTCTGTAACGCGGTAATTTTCTAGTACTCTATTTTTAAATTAAAAAAAAATATATATGTTTTTTGCCATCTTTATAATAACTTTGTATAATGAAAATGCCCTTCCTGTAAAAATTATTTCAACATAGTCTGTCAAGGCTATATGAAGAATACATTTCCTTAAGGATTCTGTCGTTGCAAGCATGGAAAAACGATTCCACATTAAGTCTTGCTAAGTGTTCGAGTTTCCATGTTTGTGAGGATTGTAGTGGTATAAGGTACAAGATATAAGGTTGGCAACACTGGGGATTGGTGAAGGTGTGAAAGAGGGAAATGAAAAGTGACAGTGAAAAAGGGACAATAAACTTTAGCGGTAGCATGTTATATTAGTTGGGAATCTATTAAAATGATATCTACAAAACAACCTGTATTTTAATGGTTTCCTTCCTGCAAAGATTCGTACATGGTGTCAGAAGTAAATTTGGAAAATAATTTAATCCCGGTTGGAAGACAAGTATCCAAGGTTAAAATAATTTTTATGATTGAACTTTTATTAAGACAATAAAACAGATTATGCAGTGGTTAGAATAACCACAATCGAACTTTTATTGCGAATAAAATAAATCATAAATTTTGGTGTACAGAAATGTCACTGGATAATACTAAGACTACCACAGTAGTGACACATGCATCTTACAATGTAACACCACCATAACCATGTAATTTTAAACAACCCCACGAGTGGTCAAAATCGTCAGGATGTTTGAACGGTTTAGAGAGGCATCAGATTTAGCTACAACAAATGAAAATCAACAAGTAAATACATTAATATATTGTTTATGCGATGAAGCGGATGTCCTTATAACTACGTTTAAATTGTCAAATGAAGAGATGGCAAGCTATAACATAATCAAAAAGAAATTTGAAGATTACTTTCAATTTAAAGAAATGTAATATTTGAAAGAGCAAAATTTTTTAAACGATACCAACAAGAGCATGAACCAGTGGATGTGTTCATTAACGATTTGTACAAATTAGTGGAACATTGTACATTTAGTCCACTAACTGATGAAATTATATAAGATAGGATAGTAGTTGGAGACAAAGATACAAAGTTGAGTGAGGTGCTTCAATTGGATTCAGAACTTACGATAGAAAAAACTATTGATAGAGCTCGTCAGTCCCAAGCTGTTAAATCCCAGCAAGGAATTATTCGAAAATCTGAGGTGGTGTTGGAAGTTATCAAAAGAAACAAGTAAAGGAGCAAAGTTATAAATCAAAGAACAACAATCACCAAACTAGGGAGAAAAATGCAGAAAACAAATTTAAATGCAAGAAATGTGGGGGTGTGCTGTGGCATAACTGGGATGTTTGCCCTGCTAAGGACGCCACATGTTTCAAATGCAAGAAGAAAGGGCATTACAGTAATGTATATTTTAAGAAAGTCGATGAAGTTGTGCTAGAACAGTCTATGTCCAATGAAGACGAAACATGCACATCATACTACTTGAGTGAGGTTAATGGTACGAACAAATGTGAATGAACCGTGGCTTATAAATATCAAAATCCAGAACCAGGTGATAATATTTAAAGTTGACATGGGAGCAAATGTGACAACTGTAGGTAAATCAGTCGCAGACGAGTTGGGTGTCCACCTGGATAATGCTGTCGTAGTTCGTTTATTTGGTCCAGGAATAAAACTTATACCAGTAATAGGCAAAGTTAGAGTAAAAATGTCCTGCAACGTAATCGAGTCAGTTCAAGATGTGTATATTATAAATGGAAAGCAAGACCTATTATTAGGCCGCCCAGCGATAAAAGCATTAAAGATAATAAATTTTAGCATTTTGGAAATTAGTAAAGATGTAAAAAAATTTGACGATGTGTTTAATGGACTAGGTAAAATGAGCAAAGAACATACAGTAAAAGTTAATAACGATACAGTACCTTACGTGGTGAGTACTCCTAGACAAATTCCATTGCCATTGAGTGACAGGGTAAAAGATGAACTGAAACGAATGCTGGCTGAGAATGTCATATAACCAGTAGAGGATGCCACAGAATGGTGTGCACCAATGGTAGCCGTATTGAAGAAAAATTGTAGTATTCGTGTTTGTGTAGACTTTACTGAACTCAATAAATACATAGTTCGGGAACGTTTAGTTTTGCCGTCAGTAGATGAGACTTTAGGACAAATGGCGGGTGCAAAATTGTTCTCAAAACTTGATGCCAGCAATGGTTTCTGGCAAATACCGTTGACATCCAAAAGTTCTCAGTATACAACATTCGTTACTCCGTTTGACAGATACAAGTTTATTAGATTACCTTTTGTGTTAAGCTCCGCACCCGAGCACTTTCAGAGACGTATTCAGGAGCTTTTGAAAAATTTTGAGGGAGTTGTTAACCAAGCAGATGCCATTGTGGTTTTCGGAAAGGATAAAAAAAACACGATGCCTGATTGCAACATACTTTGGAGAAGTTACAAAGCGCTAGAATAACACTGAATAAAGATAAATGTGCCTTTGGTATGACTGAAACCAGATTTTTAGAACACAGTTGATGGTTCAGGAAAAGCTAAACCAGACCCTGAAAAGAATGAGGCCATTAGTAAAATGGAAATGCCACGTAACATTTCAAAGGTCAGAAGATTTTTGGAAATGGTAAAGATAATTACGGAAAATCATCAGTGATGTTTTAACGATATAAAAAATTAAATCCAGCAGGCTACACCATTTGTATTATTTGATCCACAAAAACAAACAAGAATATCATCTCTTCTTGGCATTGGGGCAGCTTTGGAGCAATTACATGAAGGTTTATGGTATCCAGTATTATTTGCTTCACGCACGCTAAGTGAAACAGAAACCAGATATGCCTAAATAGAAAGCGAAAGTTTGGCGATTACAAACGCATGCGAAAAATTTCAAAATTATATTGTCGGTAGCCACTTTAAAATTTTGACAGACCATAAGCCGTTGGTGCAGTTACTGAAGAATTAACCTGTATTAGAATTGTCACCTAGATTACAACGGTTCAGAATGCGGCTTACCAGATTTTCAAACAACATTGAGTACATCAAAGGGTCAGAATTTTACTTACCAGATACTGTCCAGGGCTCCACTAGAAAGGAAAAGCTTTGAAGGGAAAGATCTGATGGAAGAAGAAGATAATTTAAATATAAACTCTATTATGGCAGCACTTTCCCTATCAAAAACTAAGTTAGATCAGGTAAGAGACGCACAGTAAAAAAGATTCCTTATGCAAAATAGTGAATAAATATGTAGTAGAGGAGGGCCAACATGAAAACAATCATCACAATTTTACCAGGTAAAAGATAAATTGTCTATCTGTGAAAGGTTACTGTTAAAAGGCAATAGAGTGTATATACCAGAAGAAATGAAAACGGATATTATGGAAAGGATCCATGAAGGTCACTTCGGAATCAACAAATGTAGACACAGAGCAGAAGAGTCAGTATGGTGGCCAGGTATCACAACACATATCAACTAATTGGTAAAGAACTGTCCTGAATGTGTAGAGTACAGATTAAACTCAGTAAAACCACTTATCAATACACCACATCCAGAAAGGCCATGGTGTATGGTTGGAGTTGATTTATTCGATAATAACAAGCGTATATTCATATGTCTGATAGATTATTTCTCTAAGTACATTGAGGTTATAGAAACTATTAGTACTACTGCAGAAGCAATAATAGCACGTATTAAATGTATTTTTGCACGACATGGCATCCCTGAAGTGGTACAGACAGATGACGGTCCACAATTAAGAGGAGAATTCAAACACTTTGCCAAAGAGTTTGGTTTCGAGCATGTGACGTCAGGTCCAAAATTTCCAAGATCCAATGGACAAGTTGAGCGAGCAGTTAAGATAGTTGTACATATTAAAGGAAAATGCATATCCAAATCTGGGTTTATTAAGCATATCGTAGTACGCCACTTGAAAACGGATACTCTCCAGCAGAGTTACTTTTGGTAGAAGATTAAGAACCAGATGACCTGGTCAAAAAGTTATTGGAGCCTAAATGGCCTAACCTGAAAGGAGTTAAAGAGAAATGCGATATTTTGAAGGAGAGACAAAAACGTAATTTTGATTTTCGACATAAAACACGATCCTTATCTGCATTGGAGGAAGGGCAGAAGGTGTGGATTAAAGACCTAAAAAGAAAAGGAGTAATAAGGTCACCTGTTGAAGAACCAAGGTCATACTTGGTATGGTCGGATATGGGAGATGTAAGAAGGAATCGAGAGTATCTTATTCCAAAGATGCCTGAAAGTATATTAAAGGACAAAGTATCTGAACGCACGGAAGCTGAAGAGGCAGAAAAGCCAATGGAGAATCAAGGTACAGATTGCTTGAATACGCCTGCGATAAATGAAGGGTCTCCAGTGAGAATGCGTAGTGGAAGAGCAATTCATCCTCCAAAAAAGATTGGACTTGTGATTTCAGAAAGGGGGATGTAGTGGTATAAGGTATAAAATATAAGGTTGGCAACACTAGGGATTGGTGAGGATGTCAAGGAGGGGAATGAAAAGTGACAGTGAAAAAGAGACAAGAAACTTGAGTGGTAGCATGTTATATTAGTAGGGAATCTATTAAAGTGATTTACAGAACAACCTGTATTTTAATGGATTCCCTTCCTGCAAAAAATCGTACAAGAATTATTTCATGATTTCTGATTAATTCACTCGCCTGAGTCGCGCTTTTCCTTATTCTGTTAAACCTCAAGGAGTAGTATTAGCAACTAGCATAGTTACCCCTGAAAATTCTTATGCTGAAAATAATTTCGTCGTATTTCAGCCACGTGTACTATTTCCAGTAAATGATCATTCATCTGCATTATCTGAAAATGGAGTATTTGGACTTTACCGAGTGGTATTTAAAGAATATATACTACATATATAATGTATTTGCCTTGAAAACAAAATAATAATGTTTTGGTAGTTCGTTTCATTAATTTTAACTAGTTTATTAACATATTGTAATTCAAGCAATTTGTTATCTAGATATAGCATTGTTTACGATTGTTAAAATGTGATTTGGTAATAAATGTTTAATAAAATGTTATATTTCTTTGTATACTGTTATTTTAGAATCATGTAATACAATATTTGAAAGGTGAAAACGCATTTCTTTAAATTGTTTTGCCATTTCAATATTCATGATCGGTTTTCCATTGATAAATTTATTTGGTAGATGAATTTCATAGAAACTAATTAATGTATTAATAATTGTTTCCACGGAATTTATATCAAATAAATGTAAGATGAAAATAAATGGAAAATCCCCGGCCCTTGTAAATAAATAAGTATTTTACTATTTACATGTATCATTAGTTCCCCTTTCCCCGTTCCCCCCGCTTGCCACCAAATATAGCACCAACCATCACAGCTGCTTCCATCCTCCACTATTGATTTAGCTTTTTTTCTTTTACCTGTTCTGTGGTACTGGCAAGGCAAAATATGCATTTGTGTGTAGAAGCCTATTTGCCTTGAGTCTGGAAAACTAGACAAGCCAGGCTAGCTTCTTATATAAGTAGCTGTACCAATGTAAACCCACTTTAAGGTTTCTTATTTGTTTATTCATTGCGAAACGAGCAACTTTCAAATTATAGTAAAACATATTCATCGAAGAATTTGATATATTATGTTGTACGATATACGTAGTTGGTTTGAACATGCAATTTAATTTGGTCACAAAAGTATTTCACAACCTCGTTGTACACACAAACAATTTTTAAATATTCCATGTATTTATCCTCTTCATGAATAGTTTATTGTCTTATACATATCAAGAAATTTTAAAAATATGCATCAATTGAATAATTAAATGCACAAAAATCATCCAATTTATGAAAAAAATTTAGTAAACATACATGATTTATAAAACGATCTCATGGAGTGGATAAAAAAATCATAATACAGATAATTACAAGATCTGGGTTCGACATATGCATTCTAGGTATTATGTATATTATACGTGGCAAATTTACGAATAACGATTTTCTGGTTAAATATCGTATTAGTTTTTATTGCAAATGATAATAATATAATTATACAATTTTCTCACAATATTTACTGCATTGAAATATAGGTACAGAAAAAATATATTTTACCGGTTTATAATACCTTATTCTTCTTATCTAGTAGCGCTCCCATTTCAATAAGTCTCCTAACGATGCTTGTATGTCCAAACATTGCTGCATGGAAAAGTGCAGTTTGACCATCTGTATCTATGTCGTCAATTTTAACATCTTCAAGGGTGTCTAAGAGAAGATCTACCACGTCTATTCGATTATTCCTCGCTGCACACATTAAGAGTGTATAATGCGCCTAAATAAAAGATTGTATAGAAGTTTTTAATTAGTATAACTATTCACATCTAAGAATCTGTAGTGTTAATGCACAATGTGTTACAGCATAAATGTATTTATAAATTACTACAAAAGTAACATCACTTATTTTAACTATTACTTGTTGCCAAATTATCAATTCGTTAAACGTGAATATCATTAATTTCCACAACCATGTGAAATATATCTATTTGCAAGTATATCACCGAAGACACCTCGGTAATCAAAAACTGCTTTAATAATATATTGTATGATACTATAGGTAAAATCCTAAAACAAAAGCTTGGTATCAACGTATTAAAGCTTATGTATAAAAAATGTGTTGAAAATTAATGAAAATTTATATAATTGTTAGAAAGATACAAATTTTTCCAACCGAAACAAACCAACAACAAAGTAAAGGGAGACAGAATGCAGAATGCATACTACAAACCCTGCCATCGTATAGAAAACCAGTAAGTTCTAATAATCGTGATTACCGTTAAAATGGATATTCAGGATGATTAGACAAAAGAGTCATTAAGGGAACCGCGTTAAACTATAATGGACCGAGAGCTCGCGTGAAAAAGCAGGAGATAAGATAACAAAGGTTTGAATCCAGAAACGTAGCCGCTCGTCGACCATTCGCAATTGGTCACCCAAATTAGCAACAATGAAACAAATTTGGAAAAAGTAGTATACAATTATTTATGACAGGCTAAATTCGTAATTAAAATATGCGGATATACCATTGTTCAAAGTAACCAACTTGGCAGACGCCCGAGGTGGTAACTTTATTAGAACTTTTTTTTTTGCTTTAAAGCACTGGATTCTACTATTTAATCCAATTTCTTCTAGTATTTGCTAGAATGAGGTAACTGTTTTAGAAGATTCTACCATAATTTGTATTTTAAGGTGTTGATTCATTAATTTTACCTAATTTCGTCTAATCGTAAAAGAACATCAATAATAAACTAGGTAATTTCTTAGCTTGAGTATTAAAAGTATCAAAGTTTTTATTGCTAAATACCTAAATAATTTCTTTAATTATAAAATGTTAAAAATATTGCATTTTCTCCTACAATGTTTTACTGAAGTCAAGAAAAATATTTCAGTAGATAATCTATATACAAATATTTATGCCATATTTATAGAATTGTAAAGAAACATGTTAGTATACCTTAGTAATAGCATGAGAACAGGCACCAAGGTTAATGAGAATTTGGACGGCTTGAGGGTGGCCATGCCAAGCGGCCATTTGAAGAGGGCGCATTCCATACTGAAAAAAAGTTAGACACATGAATGTTAAATAGAGAAGTTATTAGTTGTATCTCAAAGATTGTTGCAAAATGACAATATAAATTCAGTTTAAACTTAACTTTACCGTTACATGTTATCGTTAACACTGGTCATCCGTGATTGTGACTGACTACATTAAATAAGAAACTACTGGTAAATATACAAGGTTCCGCAGTTTTAAATACAAAGACTTCGACAATCGAGAAAGAATCTGATTCGAAGAAAAAGGTTCTAATAAATATACATCGTATTTCGATTATTTTTTAATTATCTCTCAGATTGAGATATCGATGTAAAACATAGTACGATTATTAGAAATGCATTCAATATGACATGGTGGCAAGAGATCTTAAGTGAGCTACAAAGAAGGATGAGAACACCATACATACTATGCGTAGTATATATGGCGTTATCTTCCTGCGGAACTATCTACAAGAACGGAGCACTAGGCTAGAATCACAATGAGCGGCTAGGGAAAAGATGGTGACAGGTGGTGTCCCCCAGGGTGTCAGTGTTAGGACCTATCTTCTGGAGTATACTGTATGATGGAGTGCTATACTTGCCCCAACCAGGATTCGCGGATGACCTGGTGATGGTCGTGGTAGTGGACAACGAGGCTGAAATCATGGCAAGAGTTAACTGGGCTTATTGAGCAGATCGTAACTTAGCTAGAGGACAGGTTACCCTCGATATCCCCTGAAAAGACAGAAGTGGTACTGCTGAGCACTGAGAGAAAGATAAATCAAATCGTGATAAATTGGCAGTTCAACCTGGGAAGGCAATCAAGTACTTGGGAGTGTGACTGAATACGAAAATGACGTTGGCTGATCACATAAATAGAATATCTCTTAAAGTACTGAGAACATTCATGTCAAATGTGGGTAGTCCGTAATCTAGTAAGCAGAGAACGTTAGGAGCTGTGGCGCAATCTATAATATTGTATGCGGCCCAAATCTGGGAAGGTGCAGAGCTCAGATTAATAATACTAGAAGATAAAAGTAACAAAACATAAAAAGTTGTCCGATTTATCTACATCCCACGCGATATAGGTAAATATTATCGCTGGTTCAATTCCTATTGGTCAGAATCAAGACTACAGCACGAAGAAACCCGATCGATGCCCGATCTATCATCGTCTTGACAACAAATAGTGTTCTGTAAGACGACGTCTGTCATTTTAATCTGTATTTTTAAGTGATTTTAAAGTTTTGTTATTTGGTATTGTGATTAGTAATCGATTTTTAGTTATAAAAAATTTATTTATAAATATTTATTGAGAAACAATGACTAATAAGTATGTAGTGTGCGGTCAATGAGGAAAACCACGGGGTTGTTTATCTTTTTACATGTAAGTAGACAAAACAAATCAGGGCCGGCATAATGTGAAAGTATGAAAGCTCAAAAAATAACTAAAATTAATGATAACTTTACAAAAACAAAAACAACAACATTTGATTCCATTTGAACATTATTAAATTCACATTTTATTAAAAAAAGATACTTATACAAAAATATTTATTTTAACTTCAATAGAAATTTCATTCTTAAGGTTGCTCACAAACTGTAGATGTTTTAAAGTCAATTGTTATTTTTTTGATTCAATTTTAAAGGTAGTTATTAAAAATAGTGTTCATGTTCAGATATCCCGAGAATTTGGAGAGACGAGAAAGTCGGCTGAAAGCTTTCAAAATGAAAAATGCAAGTAAATGACACTACGTGTGTTCACAACACTTTAAAAAAAGTGATTATAATTTATAAGATCTGGATTAAAAGTGTTGAAAACCAACGCTATTACTTTTCTTCCTGGCAACACTGTCACCAACTTCGTCACACGTGCTGTCCAGGTTAGTAGAGAATTATACTGAAAATTAATAATATACTAAGTAGTCACTCATTCATATCTCATGAAATAATATCAAGTAGATAGGTATCTACAGAGCAACAACTGTTTTGTTGATATGTTACTTTTACTGCAGTGATGTTGGTATGTATATTTCAAAGAAATCTCATTTGTTTCAGCATTGAAAATTTAATTTCCTCGCCACCAGTAGTACCCAAGATAGCAAGGTATGTTAAATTTAAATATACAGGGCCTGTTACGTTAAACTCCCCCTGGTCCTTATTTTTTTTATTATTTAAGCAATGGCCATGTCCGGCACAACAAATTGTAGATATTTTTACGTTCTTTAGTAGCGTATAGTGATTCAAAAATTTTTTTGGATCACTGCACTGTATGTTTAAATTTAACATACCTTGCTACCTTGGGTACTATAATGGTGGCGAAGGAATATAATTTTCAATGCTGAAACAAGTGAGATTTCTTTGAAATATACAAACCTACATCACTGCAATAAATGCTTTGTAGGTATCTACTTTATATTATTTCATTAGGTATCAATGAGTGACTACTCACTATATTATTAATTTTCAGTACCTATAATTCTCTAATAACCTAGACAGTACGTGTGACGATCCTGGTGATAGTGTTGCCAGGGAAAAAATAGGACAGTACTGATTTTCAAAACTTTTAATCCAGATCTTTTAATAGTATAATCACTTTTTAAGTGTTCTAAACACACGTGGTGCCACTTACTGACATTTTCCATTCTGAGAGCCTTCAGCCAACTTTCTCTTCTCGTCAGATTCTCGGAAAATCTGAAAATAAACATATTTTTTAATAACAACCTTTAAAATTGAATTAAAAAAATATCAACAGGCATTAAAACATCTACAGTTTTTGAGCTACTTAAGAATGAACATTCCATTCAAGATAAAATAAATATTTTTGTATCTTTTTTAATAAAATGTGGATTTTTTTTTTATTCAAATGGAAACAAATGTTTTTTATTTTTTGTAAAGCTAACATTAATTTTAGTCATTTTTGAGCTTTCACACTTTCGTATTCACGCATTATGCCGACCCTGATCTCTTTTGTTTACTTACCTTTAAAAAGTTAAACAACCCCGTGGATTTCTTCTTTGGTCGCACACTACACAGTTATTACCAATTCACTAAATAAATCTTTATAACTAAAAATCGATTATTAATCAGTACCTAATAACACAAAACTTTAAAATCACTTAAAAGCAATAGAGATTAAAATAGCAACAGCAGAATAGCATTGAAAAATACATTACTCAAGCAAACAAATTTTGTATACCTATTAAGTTTTTATGTTATGTAAAAGCATTAAAATAAATGCTGAAGTCTGGAGCCGCCCCTGGTTTGTTTTGGATATGTTGATATGTAAACAGGCAAATTGTTGTTTATGTATCGATCATAATAATCAGTGTACCTATCTCTTACGGGTGTTACTTATCTTTATATTATTAATCTGAGGTGCAAAGAAAGTAGCCAAGCTAATACATAAGCTGGCAAGCGTTCGGAGAAAGCTGCCAATGGGAGTAAGTAGATAAGCTATGAGAGTTGCAACTCAAAAGCCCATGTTATTTCTTATGGAGGTTTTATTGTGCAGAATTTCTTAAAAGGGGCCGGCTTAACTGCCATCGAACTAACGGGAATAGGATATGTCTAGAGGGTATTGTTTATAGGCGTTATTATAATTTCATAAATATGTATAAGGGCATAATTTAAACTAACAGGATTCGGGGTACAGAGATCTGTGTTTGAATACGGAATAAGAATGGTACGACAATAATATAATTAAAATGGACGGAAAAACAATTTGAACAAATCATCACGTTTAAAATTTCAGTTTAAATTTTAAACGTGATGATTTGTTCAAATTGTTTTTTCCGTCCATTTTAATTATATTATTCACTAATGTTTATAACATAGAAGTTTATGAAAATGTTTGTTTTTCTTCATTTCGACGGGAAAGCCGTTGTATTTCTTAAAATTGTGATGTTTCTTAGACAATAACCTCAAGTTAGTAAGTAGTTTTTAATAAATAATTTTTGTAATTATTTTCTATATAAGTATTTTAACTTTATAGATGTCCTGAAGAAGGAAATAAAATTTTCCGAAAGCTTGACAAGTAACAAAGAGTTTTCTTTACTTCGGCCTAGATATCTTACCCTTTTTGACTGCATCTTCAAAATTATTATCTTTTCTTCTTTAACTAGTCAGTCAAGACTACCTTTCTGCTTTGTATATATATATATATATATATATATATATATATATATATATATATATATATATATATATATATATATATATATATATATATATATATATATATATATATATATATATATATATATATATATATATATATATATATATATATATATATATACAGTGTGGAAATTAAGTAACGCATAAATTCAGTAATTCCGTTGATATTAATTTTTTTGGAAAAAATCTCGAAGGGGTATAGCGATATCAACTTCGGCAAATATTTTCAGTCTAATTTCAGTTTCTTATGTCATTTATTTTTTATGTTATGACGTCATAGACATTTTTTTTAAATGACAACCTATATTTTTATTATTGATTTTGGTAGTAGATTTTATTCTGGTTCCGACCGTATAAAATTTTCAATATGTTATTATTTGAAAAAATCGAGAAAAACAGTCTTAAAGCTCAAATAATAAAAATTCATTAAAGTGGGTAAATTTATCTAGTTGCCTAAGTTTGACGGAAAGTTATCGACGGCACATTCGTTTTTATTTTGAAATTATACAAATAGTTGAAAAATCGAACTAGAAATTTATTATCTGCTCAATTCAAAGTTAGTAATAACGATAACTTCGTGAGGCAAACATTAGTATAAAAAGAAACTAGATTGTTTAACCAGAAAAAAAAATCTAACAATATCATCAAACACAAAAATAAGCACAGAAATAACAGTTGTTAAATTACATTTACACTAAATGTTCAAATTGACGACCCTGTACCATTTGACAATACCCAAGACGATTATAAAATTCATTTCTCACATTCTGAATAGTTTGAGGCGATATTAACCTAATCTCATGTTGAATTCTTTGCCTGAGATCGTCTAAATTATTGGGTCATCTTGCTGGGAGAACTTGGTCCAAGTAGCGTCGCACAATAATTGCGTAATGAGGCGGAGCGCCATCTTGTTGTAACCAAACGGTATTATTTGGTAGGTCAGGGTTATTTGCATTGGGGAATAATGCAGCTAATGCAGGCATCAATTCTAACTGTAAAAATTGCAGGCATCTATCTCCAGTCAAATTGTTTTCAAAAAAGAATGGACCTATAATTCTGTCACCAATAATTCATGCCCAAACATTAACTTTCTGAGGATATTGGGTATGACTTTCCTGCATATAATGGGGATTGTCCCTAGCCCAATATGTACAATTCTGTCTATTGACATGGTCATTTAAACAAAATGTTGCTTCATCCGTAAATAAAACACGCTGGAAAAACATTGGATGGCGGTTGCAAATTTCCATCATTTGTTAGCAAAACTCTTGCCTACGATCAAAGTCATCTTCTGTCAACTCATGAACCAAGTGCACCTTATATGGGTGGAATTTTTGAACTTTCAAAAGTTTTAGAACTGTAGTGTGGCTTATATTGTGATTCAAAGCAATACTTCTACTAGTTGAATGTGGATTGTTTTCAATTTCTAGTAGCACATCAAGTTGTGCATCTTTATTTAATGTCGCCGGACGTCCAGTTTTTGGAATATTCTTTACAACGCCATGTTTCCGAAATTTTTGTTCAATCCTACTAATTGTTGATTGATTTATGGGCTGATCCGGGTATTTTTCTCTAAAAATATGACACACTTCTTGATGTGTTCTAGCTCTGTCGCCATAACCAATCATTATTAACACTTCAATTCTCTGTTTGTCGCTCAACTGTACCATTCTTATTAATAAAATAGTTTTTCTAATTTAGAAAAAGCAAGATAATAACACTTATTCTATTGTGACATTTATAAATTATTTAAATCTGACAGCCGTAACTAATGTATACACCGCCAACTAGATAAATTTACCCAATTTAATGAATTTTTATTATTTGAAATTTAAGACTGTTTTTCTCGATTTTTTCAAATAATAACATTGAAAATTTTACCCCTTCGAGATTTTTTCGAAAAAATTAATATCAACGGAATTACTGAATTTATGCGTTACTTAATTTCCACACTGTATATTGTACATATATATATATATATATATATATATATATATATATATATATATATATATATATATATATATATATATATATATATATATATATATATATATATATATATATATATATATATATATATATATATATATATATATATATATATATATATATATATATATATATATATATATATATATATATATATATATATATATATATATATATATATATATATATATATATATATATATATATATATATATAGTAACAAACAATATGAGTTAACGTGTACGCCCGCATAAAGAAAAAAATTGCACGGTGGAAAATGCAAAAATTGCAAATGGCAGAAAGATGCAAACCGTGGACACGTGTTTCTGCCTAATTGGTCTTCATCAGCACGGTGTAGCTGAGTTAAAAAGATGGACAAAACTCAAAAAAGACACTAAACACGTGTCCACGGTTTGCATCTTTCTGACATTTGCAATTTTTGCATTTTCCACCGTGCAATTTTTTTTTTATGCGGGCGTACCCGTTAACTCATATTGTTTGTTACTGTAATGTAATTAAACCCGCGTCAAATTCCTTCACTGTCTCTGTGGCAGATAGCGACTTGCGACACAGCAAGTACCGAGAGCGGCGACCCCTAGCCCAGGTGGACTAAACTAATGTTATTAAATATGATTTGAACGAAACAACTACTCAGCGGGCAAATACCCCGACCTGCATTGGATTACACCTTCAAATCATGTTAGATCGATAGCCAATATCACATCGATAGCCAATATCCATATCCTATGGCATACTGAAGAGAATAAATAAGTCGAAATCGATTTATGTCTGGTTAGGAATTGACAAATGATATTCGTTGTTGGAAATAAGTCAAAAGGTGTATTCAACCCCCTATAATTGTCACTAGGTCTTTTTTGCCCTTTGTGTACTCCCATCAACGTATCTTTCACTATTTATTTTCTTTCAAACACAGAAGTAAAATATATTATACTTCCTCTTCCCTATGTAACTAGTTAAAAGAATGTAAAGTAGACTTTTCTTCCCCTTTTTTTTTGTTGTTTATTAGGTTAGTTTTCCCTGAACCCGGTATCGCGGCTGCTGACCAGACGTCCTGTTAGGATTCAACCCCCCAATGATTGTCACAGGGTTAATTCCCAACATCACGTCTAATGGTAAGGACAGCAACACCGAATTCAGCGAAACCTATCAACATTATTTTACTTTAATTGTTAATTGATAAATTAAGTTAAGACCAAGAAGAAAAATATACTATACGTTTTTCTGTGGAACACATTCCGAGAAAATATCACAATTGCCTATAAGAGGCACGGTTGGATTGCAGTAGAAATTCCACCCTGAGTAGTGAATTGTTACTGATCCCCTATTCAGGGTGACACTCTACTGCACCACCTAAAGTAAACAAAAGTTAAAAAATGTTCTAAAATTATTAGTAAATTGTCAAAATTAAATGATAACCATTATGTTCCCCCTCCCCTATTAGTTTCATCATTGTGGAACCCAAGTCTCCAGACAGGAGTACAATCAAAGATGACCACCCTATTTTTTGTCACTGAGTACATCTTTGACAACAAACCTACCAAGAGCAAACGTCCCACACTAATGGAACCAGATTTAAAACTATGGATTATTTTTACCTCCTTAGTTTTGTCATGTTGGGACCCAAGTCCTCAGGTCGAAATACAATCAGGGATGACGTAAAAAATTCATCCCTGACAACAGACCTACCAGGGACAAACATCCCAAGATGGCAAAACCTAATTTGAAAATGTGGTTTAATTGTTGATGTGAAGCAAATATGAATAAATACTACTTAAACTATCTATATCAGTTCTCCTATTCATTGTATTATTTTCCTTGTTAATTTCTACCATTTCAAGGAAAAATCTTTTTGTTAGATTAGTTTCTACGTTTAGAATTTTTGGTTGGTTAAAATTTATCTTATGTCCAGTAGCAATTGAGTGGTCTGCTAATGCACACGAAAGTTTGCCATTTCTACAATCACTTTTATGCAATGTAATACGTGATTGGAGCGACTGTGACGTTTGACCTATGTATTTCATCTCGCAGTTGTGACAAGGAATACTATATACAACATTCGATTTCTTAAGAGCATCATCTTTGTGCATCACCTTAGTATAAATGCTGAGTGGTTTTGCTGTTTTTTGGGCAATTTTTATTGATGGTTCATGTGCGAAAATATTAATAATTTTCGAAGTTAAATCTTTGATGTATGGTAAGGACCCATATCTCAATGTAATATGTCCGTCAGTATTATTATTACTATTATTATTGTTATCATTTACATGCAGTGTGTTGAAAAGTAACTTCTTCAATAGTTTTGGTGGGTACGAATTATCTAACAGTAAATTGTATAAGATTTTAATATTCTTTTCTACCAGGGAGGGGTGTGAAATTTTTTTAATTCTATTTTTTTAACGCCAACATTAGGTTGATTTTCATTTTCTCATTGTGGTGAGATATGTAATTCATATATCTCTCAGAACTGGATAGTTTTCTGTACCAGTCGAGGATGAGAGTATTATCCTGTCTCCTTATGACATGTGTGACCAAAAACGGAACTTTATTGTCTGTTTCTTTTTCAACAGTAAATTGAATGTGTGGGTTATAGTTGTTAAAAATTTCAAGCACCCTGTCAATACTATCCTCTGGTAAAGCACAAATTATGTCATCCACGTATTTCTTGAAAAACTCAAACCTGAACGGGAGATCTCTTAGACATTCGTCTAACAGGTCGTCCATAACAAACTGAGCTATTATGGGCGAAACTATTGCACCCATTGGTGTACCTAAAACTTGTGTGAAGAAGTCACCTTCAAACACACAGTATGTAGTATCAAAAATAAAACCAACTATTTCTATAAATTTATCATATGTCATATGACAAAAAGTACTTATTGTGTTCCATCTTTTTTGAACACTAGTATAAATCAAGTCTATCGGAATATTAGTAAACAGTGAAACAACATCAAAACTGACCAGCACGTGTCCCACTGGTAATTGTTTTTTTTGAATAAATTCAGAAAATGCAAAGGAATCTTTTATATAGTATTCGTTATCTTTGTCATACGAATTTGTTAAAATATCTGTTATAAATTTAGCAATTTTACTATTAGGAGCATTAATCGATGAGATAATCGGTCTTAGCGATAAAACAGGTTTGTGAATTTTAGGTAACCCATAAAATTTGGGAGGAACAGAGTTGTATATAGTCATAGACTTTGCTGAGTTCTCATCAATTAAGTCATTGTTTTTTAGGTTAGAAACTAATTTATTGGCCTTTTGTTGGTACGTGGACGTAGGGTCCCTATTCAGTTTTTTATAATATGTAATATCTGACAAGATGTTAGTACTTTTTTCCAAGTAGTCAGTTTTTTTCATAATTAGAGTTACGTTGCCTTTATCAGCTTTAGTTATTATTAATTCTGGATGGTCTGGTTTTTAAAAACTGTTTACTTTTGTTGTATAAATAGTTTAAATAGGATTGGGTATCTTTGTGTTTATGTACATAATTGGTTAAAATGTTGGTGGCCTGTGCACGAAATATGTCTTTTTTTGCATGAGGAAAACCTGAAATTAATGATTCTATGTCTGCCAATAAATTTGGAACAGATACCTCTTTAATCGAGGGAGGTACACTGAATTTGGTCCTAATGATAAAAAAAGTTTTTATATCACTGGGAATATCAATGTCAGTAAGGTTTTTTAACCAAGTGTCCTTAGTTCTAATTTCATTCTGTGCTTTTTGTTTTAAATTTTTTATCTTGTTACAATTTTTTGTTTTAACTGTGTGAAATTGTTTATTATAATTTATTGTCTGTCTATGTTTAAATTCATTCCAAATATTATTTGGTAATAGATTTTCCAATTCCAACGTGACATTATTAAATGATTGTTCTAAGGCATTGATATTCCTATGTGTTATGTCAATTTCTAAATTAATAATTTTGTCCTTCAACCTATTCTTAAACGAGTGTACTTCTTTTCCAATTTTCCCTGTTGTGTTGCCCAGTATAGTGTCAAATGATTGTGTAGAGTTATGTATGTGTGTGGGTGTGATGCCTTGTTTCCTACATTGCAAAAGAAAAGTTTTTCTGTTACGTATGGATGCCAGTTTGATATTATATTTAAAGTTAAAACAAAAAATTGTAACAAGAAAAAAATTTAAAACAAAAAGCACAGAATGAAATTAGAACTAAGGACACTTGGTTAAAAAACCTTACTGACACTGATATTCCCAGTGATATAAAAAACTTTTTTATCATTAGGACACAAATTCAGTGTACCTCCCTCGATTAAAGAGGTATCTGTTCCAAATTTATTGGCAGACATAGAATCATTAATTTCAGGTTTTCCTCATGCAAAAAAAGACATATTTCGTGCACAGGTCACCAACATTTTAACCAATTATGTACATAAACACAAAGATACCCAATCCTATTTAAACTATTTATACAACAAAAGTAAACAGTTTTTAAAAACCAGACCATCCAGAATTAATAATAACTAAAGCTGATAAAGGCAACGTAACTCTAATTATGAAAAAAACTGACTACTTGGAAAAAAAGTACTAACATCTTGTCAGATATTACATATTATAAAAAATTGAATAGGGACCCTACGTCCACGTACCAACAAAAGGCCAATAAATTAGTTTCTAACCTAAAAAAACAATGACTTAATTGATGAGAACTCAGCAAAGTCATTGACTATATACAATTCTGTTCCTCCCAAATTTTATGGGTTACTTAAAATTCACAAACCTGTTTTATCGCTAAGACCGATTATCTCATCGATTAATGCTCCTAATAGTAAAATTGCTAAATTTATAACAGATATTTTAACAAATTCGTATGACAAAGATAACGAATACTATATAAAAGATTCCTTTGCATTTTCTGAATTTATTCAAAAAAAAAAACAATTACCAGTGGGACACGTGCTGGTCAGTTTTGATGTTGTTTCACTGTTTACTAATATTCCGATAGACTTGATTTATACTAGTGTTCAAAAAAGATGGAACACAATAAGTACTTTTTGTCATATGACATATGATAAATTTATAGAAATAGTTGGTTTTATTTTTGATACTACATACTGTGTGTTTGAAGGTGACTTCTTCAAACAAGTTTTAGGTACACCAATGGGTGCAATAGTTTCGCCCATAATAGCTCAGTTTGTTATGGACGACCTGTTAGACGAATGTCTAAGAGATCTCCCGTTCAGGTTTGAGTTTTTCAAGAAATACGTGGATGACATAATTTGTGCTTTACCAGAGGATAGTATTGACAGGGTGCTTGAAATTTTTAACAACTATAACCCACACATTCAATTTACTGTTGAAAAAGAAACAGACAATAAAGTTCCGTTTCTGGTCACACATGTCATAAGGAGACAGGATAATACTGTCATCCTCGACTGGTACAGAAAACCATCCAGTTCTGAGAGATATATGAATTACATATCTCACCACAATGAGAAAATGAAAATCAACCTAGTGTTGGCGTTAAAAAATAGAATTAAAAAAATTTCACACCCCTCCCTGGTAGAAAAGAATATTAAAATCTTATACAATTTACTGTTAGATAATTCGTACCCACCAAAACTATTAAAGAAGTTACTTTTCAACACACTGCATGTAAATGATAACAATAATAATAGTAATAATAATACTGACGGACATATTACATTGAGATATGGGTCCTTACCATACATCAAAGATTTAACTTCGAAAATTATTAATATTTTCGCACATGAACCATCAATAAAAATTGCCCAAAAAACAGCAAAACCATTCAGCACTATTTATACTAAGGTGAAGCACAAAGATGATGCTCTTAAGAAATCGAATGTTGTATATAGTATTCCTTGTCACAACTGCGAGATGAAATACATAGGTCAAACTTCACAGTCGCTCCAATCACGTATTACATTGCATAAAAGTGATTGTAGAAATGGCAAACTTTCGTGTGCATTAGCAGACCACTCAATTGCTACTGGACATAAGATAAATTTTAACCAACCAAAAATTCTAAATGTAGAAACTAATCTAACGAAAAGACTTTTCCTTGAAATGGTAGAAATTAACAAGGAAAATAATACAATGAATAGGAGAACTGATATAGATAGTTTAAGTAGTCTTTATTCATATTTGCTTCACATCAACAATTAAACCACATTTTCAAATTAGGTTTTGCCATCTTGGGATATTTGTCCTTCGTAGGTCTGTTGTCAGGGATGAATTTTTTACGTGATCCCTGATTGTATTTCGACCTGAGGACTTGGGTCCCAACATGACAAAACTAAGGGGGTAAAAATAATCCATAGTTTTAAATCTGGTTCCATTAGTGTGGGACGTTTGCTCTTGGTAGGTTTGTTGTCAAAGATGAACTCAGTGACAAAAAATAGGGTGGTCATCTTTGATTGTACTCCTGTCTGTAGACTTGGGTTCCACAATGATGAAACTAATAGGGGAGGGGGAACATTTAATTTTGACAATTTACTAATAATTTTAGAACATTTTTTTAACTTTTGTTTACTTTAGGTGGTGCAGTAGAGTGTCACACTGAATAGGGGATCAGTGACAATTCACTACTCAGGGTCGAATTTCTACTGCAATCCAACCGTGCCTCTTATAGGCAATTGAAGCGGTTATTGTATGAAGGGAACAAGTCACATATTATGTCAAAATAAACTGATATATACAGTTTCTAAATTAAACGTTCACCAACCGATGAGTCGATAAAGGGAACATCTCACTTTTACGCTATTGAAATTATGAGGCCAAAAAATAAATAGTTATTGTATAAAAGGAACAAGTCCAGGACATGTTTCCTATATACAATACACCTATAGCGCGCAGTCGCAAACCTGTGCGCGTCATGAAGTAAATAATATTGCGTATGTTTGTTTAGTTATTTCTTGCATTTTAACCTGTAAAGAAGTTTTGTAAAAGAAAGTGGAACGTGTGTGGCTAATTTCTATTTAAATTTCGTAATATGACTACAAGTGATTCAAATAGTGACGAATCGACTGCAGTAGTTGACCATAAACGTAAAAAGGGCATCAGAAACTATGCAAAATATAAAAATAATATACATATTAAAGCCAGATTACTTGGAGAGAAGTATACAAGTCAAAAAGGAGTTCAGTAGCCGGCGAAACAGACAGGCCCAGACTGCAGGTAAATTTTATATTATGTTTTGCTTTCTTTGTAAGAAATAGGAAAATATTATTTGCAGATGTAAACAAAGGTGCATGACCAAATTCTCCGAGGAAGATAAAATGTGGATTTTTAAGTCTCTGTATTCAGGCAAACCCAAAAACCAACAGGATACGTTCTTAATGGGATTATTAGAAGCTAAAGAAATTCAAAGGCGCCGGTCTAGAAATGAGGAACCGAAGCAAGAACGAAAAAGTAATTTTGTGTTTCATGTTTTAAATAAAGAAAATCGAAACAGGGTATGCAAAAAAAGCTTTTATGTGTATGTATGCACTGTCCAATAAAGTTGTATTTCGCCTAACTTCGTTGGTTATATCTGGCAGGTCACCAAATGATAGACGTGGCCACCATATTAAACGAGGTAATGCCAAACCTGATAATGTGATTTTGAAAATTAATGACCACATTAGCCTTTTTCCAAAAAAAGTAACCCACTACGGTAGTAAACCGCTGACATACCTTTAATCCGATTTAACCATCAAAAAGATGCATGAGATGTTTTGCTTTGATAATCCAGATCTTACGCGTATTGTGACCTATGAATACTACTTAAAACATTTTCGCGAAAATTTTGGGTACAGATTTGGTAGGCCCCAGGTAGATGTATGTCCAACGTTCGAAGAGTTGTCAGTGAAAATAAAATCTCCTACGCTAAACGACAATGCAAAACGTGTGGCTTCAGCAGAGTTAATAGTACATAAAAGACGTGCTTCAAAATTTTACAAAAAAATTGAAGAAGTAAGAGGCCTGTGTAAAACAAACCCCAATGTTGGCGCCATTGTTTTTGATTTCATGCAAAACATACCACTTCCTTTTATGCCAGTTAATGATATGTTCTATCTTCAAAAACTTTGGCAGTATGTTTTTGGAATTCACGATTTGAAAACCAATAAAGCGACTTTTTATACATACTTTGAAGGTACTGCGCAACGAGGTGCTAATGAGGTAGCCACTTTCCTACAGGACTACATTAAAAGAATACCAGAAAGTATAACGGAGTTATACGTATTTAGTGATGCCTGTGGAGGTCAAAACCGAATCCATACTATTACTCGTTTTCTCCTAAACCTGACTATGAATGGAAGATTTGAAATAATCCACCAATGCTTTCCTGTTCATGGTCATTCGTTTTTACCATGCGATAGAGATTTTAGTATAATAAAAAAGAAGTTTCAGGCGTCGTGATCGAATTTTTACCCCGATGGAATATGTTGCATTAATAGCAAATGCCAAGAGAAGCAAACCATCTTTTTTGGTAAAAGTAATAAACACAGAAGACGTGTTAGACTTTAAGTCATGGTGACCTACATATTTTAAAAAAACTACCAAAGAAATTACTACCGAAAAAAAAGAAACAAAAAGAAAGCTTTAGCATATCTAAGTATAAACACCTAAATTATCAAAAGGAGACTCCTGGTTATGTACTGGCAAGAGGCTATATTGACGGCTTTATTGTGTCCAAGTTTCGTTTGTCAAAAAACACTGCTAGCCCACCATATCCAACAAAAATGGCATATCAAGGGAAAGTGCCCATTAAAGCAAAAAACTTGAACAGGTTGCAAAAGTCGTGAAATATATTCCTGATGAGCATAAGTGGTTTTTTGATCAGTTTGAAGACTGGCCATCAACCAATAATGAATATGACTCTGAATAGCGTTTTTTAACCAAAAATGCCTAAAAATATCTATGATTAGTGTATTTCGAAATTTTGATAAAAAATAAATGTTTTTAAATAAACTGTGTAACTTTTTTTTACCTATGCAAAACTTTCACCTACATTTATTATATAATGGGAACAAGTCCAACTACAAGAAACCAATTTTTGTGTGAAAAAATTGACAGGCGATTCATTGGTACTATTATGCTATTGATCTCCCCCGTTGCTTTATGTTTTATGTGCACAAAAACAAAATTGGATGTACTATTTTGAAAATATTAAGTTTTTCGCATTTATTCAGAAACATAGTTTATAGACTTGTTCCCTTGATACAACAACCGCTTCAATTGTGATATTTTCTCGGAATTTGTTCCACAGAAAAAAGTATAGTATATTTTTCTTCTTGGTCTTAACTTAATTTATCAATTAACAATTAAAGTAAAATAATATTGATAGGTTTCGCTGAATTCGGTGTTGCTGTCCTTACCATTAGACGTGATGTTGGGAATTAACCCTGTGACAATCATTGGGGGGTTGAATCCTAACAGGACGTCTGGTCAGCAGCCGCGATACCGGGTTCAGGGAAAACTAACCTAATAAACAACAAAAAAAAAAGGGGAAGAAAATTCTACTTTACATTCTTTTAACTAGTTACATAGGGAAGAGGAAGTATAATATATTTTACTTCTGTGTTTGAAAGAAAATAAATAGTGAAAGACACGTTGATGGGAGTACACAAAGGGCAAAAAAGACCTAGTGACAATTATAGGGGGTTGAATACACCTTTTAACTTATTTCCAACAACGAAGATTTCACCTTTTAGTTGAATAAATTAAGTTACGGACAGTTTTTTCCGTTTCGGTTCGTTGTTTCAGTCTTGGTTTCAGCGTGTTGCTGGGAATCAACCCTTTGACAATAAATGGGGGTGGTCCTGTACAATACGTTCGATTCGGAGACCGTAGCACCGATCCGAAAAGAAAAAACTGGCCAAGTCTACATTACAAATTCACAAATTAAATCAGATCGAGGGTTGATTCTATTCGGGGGAGTGTACTCAGGAACTAGATAACTTAGTGACAATATAGGAGGTTCTTTAGCCCCGTGAGTGGACTCTATCGAGTTCAAACACACCTGTCTGAAGAAAATTTTGAATAAATTCAAACTTTTCATAAAATGTAGAATTTTGAAAATGGCCGCGGTTTTTAGTTACATTTTGGTTGAATTGTTGGTGAGTTGGTATGAAATATTTCTGGTGTAGAGTAACTTGCATTTGAACCAATTACCAGTTGACATATACTAGAGTAGTGGAGTACATCCACTATGGGGTTGATCCCACTATTCATTATTTGATTAATTTGGTCATTATGCAGCAATCAAAATGTATTAAACATAAAGTAGATGTCAACATTGCATAGTGAAAAGTTTTTAATGTGTAACGTGATGTTAGTTTTAACTTATAACCTCAACTTACTGGCATAAGGTAAAGAAAATGCTTTTTTATAATTTTTTTACATGTAATTATGAACCCTTTTTTATCTTCTTTTGTAGTCTTGAGAAAGAAAATAAAATATTTTCGAAAGCTTGGCATAGTAGAAAAGAGTATTCTTTATTAACCCAACAAAATTTGGACTGCATCCACATTAATAAAATACATATATATATATATATATATATATATATATATATATATATATATATATATATATATATATATATATCCATTTATCATGATTTGAAGGTGTAATTCAATGCAGGTCGGGGTATTTGCCCGCTGAGTAGTTGTTTCCTTTAAATCATATTTAATAATATATACTATATATATATATATATATATATATATATATATATATATATATATATATATATATATATATATATATATATATATATATATATATATATATATATATATATATATATATATATATATATTGATTGATAACAAAACGGGATTTCAAATACTTGTTATTTTTATAATTAAAAGGGGCTCAGTGAGCCGTTTAGATTTGAATTTTGAAATTTAATTTTGGGCGCCACCAAGCGGAGATTGCTTGGTGTACGATACTTACTTTTATAATTGACATATGAGCTGAGACTTGTCAACTAAGGGAGCCGGTTCAAGGAGGCAAAACACTACTAAATTTTAAGGTATTTCTCTTTTTTTTTTAATAAGGCAAAAGTATCAAATTAACACATATTACGATTCCTCACATATTTTAATAGTTGACACAAACAGATACAACATTACAAATAAAACTAAAGCTATTACTAATGATAAGAAAACATTGCGATATGGAAAATGATTTCACGTTGGAATTTAAATAAAACGATGCCTGATCTCAGATAATAAAAGTTAAAATTAACATACAATCCCATACCGTATTTGGATTGAATGCACCGTATGGTAAATTGCGTTTCAAGTGGCGACACCTGTTTTACAATGCAGGTACCTGTTCTGTGACCAAAGATTCTGTTGCTGTCAGCGGATCTTTACTCCCTATCGTGTGCTTGCTGCTTTCATTGATTAATTAATTTTTCTCTGGTTTAATTACTCCAAAACACCACATAAACACTGGTTACTGTATATCCAAGATACCATGACACCTCCCAGGATGTACTTCACTTGCCTTTTTATTTACTTACGGATTTAAAACTTCCAGGTGCCTAAGTTTAATCTAATTTAGGTTAAGTATTCATTTTGTCAAATTTTCTGGATTAAATTTTAACTTTTTCCGCTATTACTATACGTACGTACCCTTTTTTCTCCCCTCTTCTCTTTTTTTATTTACCTAATTTTCTTCGTTTCCCTATTTTTCTGTCAACTCAGGAAAATTCGCCAACTACATCTACTTTTAAGATTTCATCTTAAGCCTAAATATAACGTTGAGAAATCATTGTCTAACAACTAACTACTACAAAACAATCATTATAGTCTTTCCTTACCACAGGGGTGAAAATTTCTAAAATCTTTACTAAAATAAAGAAGTTGTATGCATATTTGATCAGAAGCATCCCATACAATGATACATGTGATGAGAATCAAACTCTGGCCCTTTGCAAACCTGTTAAAAATTTACAATTTCACATTATAAGGCAAGTCTACATTGTTTATTACCTATATATGAAGTTTGGCTCTAAAGCGTTAGGTATTTCTGCGTAGAACTTACACTAACTATCTTGGCACTTTCACAATCACTAGGGTCCTTTCACGTGTGTCCTCGTCCTTTTCACCCTTCATATACCTAATACCTATTACTTAAATCTAAAACTCTTGTATTATTACTAATACAAATCTGATTTACATACTTAAAATATGTTACAACTTGATATTTCTCATTCTGCCTTATCGTTATACCTTAAATATGCCCTTATTGGCTGTAATGTTTGTTAACTAAGATCGAAACTTATTTTTAATTGTACTAAACCCCATTTTATTCCATGACTATGTATTTAGTACCTTTCATTAACTTTAAAACACAAATTCAGGCCACCAATTATTACTAAATCGCTAGTGTACTTAAGTTTAATGATTTAAATCTTTATTAATTACCTTGAGGGTCGTAGTTATCATGTCAATATATATATATATATATATATATATATATATATATATATATATATATATATATATATATATATATATATATATATATATAGGAAGAAACGGATAATGGGTATTGCAAGCAAAAAAGGATGAATCCGTCGACACGTGTTTCTGAGTCACTACTCGTAATCATGACGGCTATAAGTTGTAAGGATAGGTGCAACTTAGGTTCAACAACACAAAAGGAAACCACTGCAGGAAACCAGTCGCACATTTGTGGCTGCAATTGAAAGACCCCGTGTTTACAGGGCAACAGACAATATTGCCACGGAGGCAACTATAGCTACCTGCGTGTTATTCCCTACCCAGGGTTTAGAGTAAGAAAGAATAGAAGGTTACTGCGGGATGAGATGTAATAGGAAGAAACGGATAATGGGTATTGCCCTCAAAAAAGGATGAATTCCTCGACACGTGTTTCTGAGTCACTACTCGTAATCATGACGGCTATAAGTTGTAAGGATAGGTGCAACTTAGGCTGCAATTGCAACCACAAATGTGCGACTGGCTTGCTGTCAGTGGTTTCCTTTTGTGTCGTTGAACCAAAATTTTAAATTATTATTCCTGGACTTATACAAGATTCAATTTACTTTTATATATGATTTCCTGATTCTATACATTTTTAGCTTTTTATTAATATTCGTAACTCTTAGTTACTTTACAATTTTTTGTTCGGTGAAATTCTGATAGTCTTATCCAAATAACTTCTTAAACTAATGTCAAAAACTCTAAAACTTACTCAGAATTATTAACAGAACAGACTTTTACTTAATTTACTAATTTTCCAATGAAATTATATGCTAAATTTTATATTTTAACCAAGTTTTGTTTCCAGTACTGGCTTACCCCGAAATCTTGGAATGTCCTTTTAACATGTTACCTGATAACTACATTCCATACGTGGGAATTTTAACTAAGACAATTGTCTATCAAGATAGAATTACATTTCCAGGAAATAAATATTGGTTTTGGAATTATTCAAAATGCATCGTAGAAATGTCACCTGGCTATTTTATTTTTGTACATAAATATTAAATACTGTTTTTAAACTCAGAGCTCTACCACAGAATGTCTTTATAAGGTAGGTCTCTCACTTTTAATATATTTTACAGTCAATATTTTTTTGCTGTATTAGCAAAATGTCTAATAATAGTTTTGTCACGATTCTAACTCAATATTTTGTCTTTATTACTATTTATCACACAATATCACTGTTATTTTCCTTTTTACGTACATCACTATACTATGTGTCCATAAATCAGTGTCCAGGTTAATATCAAATCACATTTTATAAAAGTACATTCCGTAGATGTCTGAATCCTACTACGATCTCGGGTTACGATAACTATTTTATAATTTGTCCGGTGGTACAGGGTGGGCTTGCCACAACAGGTATTTAAACATTTTATTTATTTGCAAGAAACCTATGTTAAAATAAAATTACCATTAATTTGTCCACAATAAAGGTCATTTCATATATTTTTTTTCTAAATTCTTATTCTTACTCTGCAAAATAATTAATTTTTCCTGTATTTACACCATTTCTATATTTCGTCTCACCTAGTAGTACAATTTTAATCTCATATCAATATTATTTTAATAAAATATCATTCATTTTCTTAATTTTACAAAATTATGTAATCGCTGTACAAACGTTTTACTTTTTTATTTTACCTTTTTGGTATTTTTTTAAGTGCTACTATATGACACAGTTTGTGGGCACTATAGCATCCCCCCCACCAGATTAATATAAATTTTATGCCCTTATAAAATTTGGTTAATAGAGTACACGCTACGGTGCACACTATCTACTATCTTGCCTTGTGTATTGAGGCGTGTATGGGTATAACATTTCGACATGAAATTTCCCCCGTATTAGTTCACTGTTTATGTGCTTGAGTTCATAGGTATTATTATTTATCATTATATTTATTACATACGGACCTATTTTGTAACCTAAATATTTTACAGTGGTTTTATAAAACTCACATATAGTTTCGATATGATTTTTATGATCTTTTATGTTTTCAGAAAACACAAGTATATCATCGATATAGTGAAAACAAAAACTTTCATATTGATCAAGAATACACTATATTGCACGTACTAGTGCGGACGAAGCTGATTGTAACCCAAAAGGAACCACTTTAAATTGGTATATGTGGCCATCTGTACTGAATCCTGTATATTTTCGGGATTCTGGCGCAAGAGGAATTAACCAGAACGAGTTTTTCAAATCGAGCTTTGAAAAAATTGTATTTTTACCAATACGACTTAGCATGGAATCAATGGTTTGAGGAGCATCGAACTGTGATTTAGTTATTTGATTTAAGTTCGTAGTTCATCACTTTTCTTTTTGACAACAACTAAAGGATTAATATAGTTAGTTTTTGCAGATTCAATTATATTAGCTTGTAACATATTTTTAATTTCATTATTTACTTATGACCTGTAATTATACGGAATTGAATATGTTTTACATTTGAATGGTTTTGTTTCATCAACATTTAACTTATGCATGCAACTTGTTGCTATTCTTGGCACATAATTAACTAATGAATTATACTTTTGTACTAATTGTTGAATAGTTTGATTATATTTAGGAGGGCAATTTAACTTCACATTTTCAGGCGCATTATCTAAATTTAATTTGTTTGTGGCTTTTTCCACAGTATTTATATCGGTTCGGTCGCCATTTTCATTATTATATTTTTTCACCTCAATAATAGGTATCGTGTTACCTTCAACTTTTTAGGGTACGTTTCCCTAGATCAATTTCTGCCTTAATTTTTGTAACTATGTCCTCCCCTAATATCATATCAAAATTCATGCTTGGCATTATGATGAACTCTCCTTGTACTTGTTGTTTTACATTTTAAATGTTGTGTTAAGAATTTTTTTCCGTTTGCATTAACTAATTTGATTTTCTTAATATTTGTGGTTTTGTTTTTAAAATATTTATCATTTATATTAATTGTGTTTTCATTAATCAAACTCAACTCTGCCCCTGTATGCAATAATGCTATTAAATTCATAATTTCTATCTTTAACTGAATAAATGGTAAATTATTTTGTTCCGCTTGCTCAATTTGTCCATTTTCATCGCTAGTGTCAATAAATTCCGGCATATGCTGATATGAAATTCTGCTCGTTTATTGTTTCTATTTGATGCATGTCATTCTGTGTGTGTGTGTGTATGTGTGTTGTTTTTCTGCCTCTCTGCTTGCATGTTCGTATTATGCACCCGTGCATATGTTCTTTTCTCTCTAACGTTTTCTCTTCCATTTTCTACTCTTATGTTTTCTTCTTGTCGTCTATCATTATTCTTGTTTACATTGTTGTTCGTGTATGTCCTTTCTTGAATATTTTTTTCTCCATCATCTTCTCGTCTGTATTGGTTGTTCCCTCTATAATTTCCATTTTGTTTCCTTTCACATCTTCTAAAATTACTCTTTCTATCCGTTCTTTTTCTAAATTTTGTCTGTTATTGTTTCCATACCATCTATCCCTATTATTTCCATATCTTCTATCATTGTTGCTCATTCTTTCCTGTTCTTTTTGATAATTTTGTCTGTTATTATTTCCATACTATCTATCCCTATCATTTCCATATCTTCTATCATTGTTGCTCCTTCTTTCCTGTTCTTTTTGTTGATACTTTTGATTATAATTTTCAGAGATTCTATAATTGTCTGTCCTCGGTCTCCTCCATCCGCTTCTATAGTCGTCAATAATCCTTATATATTCGATGAGGCCTTCCAACGTATTTATCCTCTGTGTTATTATTACATTGTGAATATCTTCTTCAAAATAACTGCCCAGGTGTCTTACTATCTCTTGTTCTATCAAACGTGGCTCCAGGTGACGTACGTTGTAATACCTTGTCATAATGTACTTTTCCCTTGACACACCGAAATGTTGGTTATACTTGCCATAGAATAGGTTCGATATAACTTTCTGTTGGCTAAATTCACCCCAATATTGTTTTATAAATAATGTTTCAAATTCTTCTAGTATTATACTTATCTTCTACCAATTGGTACCACAGTTCTGCATCCCCTCTTAATGTTTTTTGTATGTAGTGTTTGACTTCTGTGTGTCTGTTTGTATTTAAATATTGTTTTAGCTGGTTTATGAAAAGTTTGGGGTGCATCCTGTTGTCTGCATAGAAATATAATTCATTGTGTACCTGGTCATGTGTGTATATGTTCGTACAGTGCGTGTGTGTGTTTAATCGTTCTATGTTTTCTTGTATGTTCTCCTGGTTTTTTAATCTTTGTTCATATGTCAGATTCTTTTCTTCAATTTCTTTCTGGATATGACTGAGCTCTTCAACCACCATCATTTCCACTTCTAGTTGTACTTCTCTTCTTATGTCATTCTTGACTGTGTCTATCCTTTTCGTTATCTCTTGCAAAGTCTCTTCTCGTGTTCTGTCTAACTTTCTTTCAATATTTCCCATTTCTTTCTTCATTTCTTCATTGTTATTCTCTATCTTCTCCATGTTTTTATCAAATTTTTCATTCATTTCTTTCGTATTCTTGTTCATTTGTGTCATCATGCTCATTAACTGGGCCAACATGTCAATATGTTGCTCGGTTGGGCTGTCCCCAGCTTCTTTTTGTTCTTCGGCTTGTTGTTTGTCCATCTTTACGTGTTTACCCGAATGCAAGTACATAAACTATGTAATATTGTGACCTAATTTGCTTTTTGTCTTTCAAATATTATTATTATTTTTATAACCAATTTTATTTGTATAGAAACCAATTAACCCTGTTGCAATTAGTTTAAAAAAATTAATTCTTTGAAAAAGCCACTCACGTTGGACGCCCAAATTGATATATGTTAATTAGGATGGGTGCCAAAAATTATTAAAATTAAAATTGTACTTACTTTTTTTCTCTTTGTTTTACTCTTATCTCTAAGGTGGCAGGTTCAAACTGGTACTGTTTTGTGTATTATATGGAGGTTTGTTTCAATTTGTTCATGATAAATTTTTTTATATTATTGGTACTTGTTGCAAAGAAAAGACCTTTTTTTCTGTACAAATCAGGTATAAGATGGAGCAATATGCACAAAGAAAAGAAAACACAAATATACTTAAAATTAACTTAACTAAATATTTTGCTCGAGACTTTTAATTAGAGAAATAAAGCTTTATTATTGAATTTGAATAATTAAACGACCTGGTCTATATTTTCGTTGTAAAGTTACTTTTAGCTGCTTAACCTCGTCCTTCGGTGGTTGCGATGTAAACGGTGCTTTTCTGTTGAACATATAGTTGAAATTTCTGCCACTTGGACGTTCTAAAATGGTCTGCCTACGTTCTGAAGTTTTGTTTCTTGCTTCATATTAGAATTTAAATTTGTTACCACTATAGTTTATAAACTATGCCTTTCCACATTGGTTTATTTATTAAACACAGACATTTTCGTATAATTGCTGGTCTCAATAATTTTGCCAAGGTAAGTGATGTAATTTAACATCTTTGAAACTTTTATACAAAAATGTTATATTCTTCTTTTTTCTTAATGTATAACTTTAGAATTATCTTGATGTTTCATGTCGTTTTTCTTTTGTAGGTCTTATTTATTTTCCTTTCAAACTTATTATTTTCAAAAAATTTTTTTGTTATTCATTTACTTTAGAGGTTATATAATTTATTAAATTTTAACATGCGTTCCCTTAGACGCTCAAAAGGTGACTAAATTGGCAATTTTCTTAGCATACTATGCCAAACATTGACAAATTCATCAATGATCCCACTGTCTAGATTGGAAAAATTTTAATTCCAAAATTTTAAATTACTATTCCTGGACTTATACAAGATTAAATTTACTTTTATATATGATTTCCTGATTCTTTACATTTTTAGCTTTTTATTAATATGCCTAACTCTTAGTTACGTTACAATTTTTTATTCGGTGAAATTCTGATAGCCACAACACGTATTTAAACATATTATTTATTTACAAGAAACCTATGTTAATTTCAAATTACCATTAATTTGTCCACAATAAAAAGTCATTTCATATATTTTTTTCTAAATTCTTATTCTTACTCTGCAAAATAAATATTTTTTCCTATATTTACACCATTTTTATATTCCGTCTCACTTAGTAGTACAATTTTAATTCCATATCAACATTATTTTAATAAAATATCATTAATTTTCTTAATTTTACAAAATTATTTAATCGCTATACAAATGTTTTACTTTTTTATTTTATCTTTTTTAGGTTTTTTAGGTGCTACTATATGACAATCATCTCCGCTATCAAGTATAGTTATTACCCTACCTTTCATGTCTTACAGTAAATTCCATTACCTGGGTTTTTCCAGTTTACAAAAAGGGAGATTTTAAGCTCATGATATCAAATACCGTGGGGTTGAAAGTACTTCCAGGTAGAAGGGTGAATGGTCGAATGTTAAAGGCCTACATAAATTAATAACAGAAGTTTCCTAATCAAGTCTAAACATTGAACAAGTATTACAACCTTTAAGTCTAACCAATGGTCCACCTCCGATATATGCATACGGTAAGCGTGCACTACGCGCCCGCTTGGCGCGGTGCAAGGCATCCTCTTTCGAAAAAAAAAATTGTATATTATTAGCCGCCGCGCCGTTGCGATGCGTCGGATCGAATTCGGCCATTAGACTTTTCTACGCCATTCGCGACGTAGAACGTCACCCCGTACGCGATTTTGCCGAAAAAGCGATTTTCGGAATTACGGCCGCCGCGCCGTTACGACGCGTCGGATCGAATTCGGTCATAAAAACTTTTTGCGTCGTTCGCGACGTAGAACGACACGCCGTACGCGAATTTGCCGAAGGGGCGCCTTTCGAAATTAGCCCCCCTTCCCCCTACCCCACCCCCTCCAAATTTTTCTCGAAAACCTTTCGTCGAAAAATACCCACCCACGGGAGCGCGGTCCTTAATCTGCCAACGAAATATTTTTTTTTTGGACGATAGAAAATTTTCGGCGCGTCGAAGGCCGCCACGCTGTTACGACGCGACGCGTCGGATCTAATTTGGTCATGAGACTTTTTTGCGCCTTTCGCGACGTGGAATGACACACCCCCCGTGATTTTGCCGAAGAGGCGCGTTCCAAAATTATCCCCCCTCTCCGACCCCCACCCTCCACCAATTGTTTTACCGTAACGTCTCCTCGAGTAATATCCGCCCACGGAAGCATGGTCCTTAATCTGCCGACGAAGTATTTTTTCGGGCGATCGAATCTTTTCGGCGCGTCGATGGCCGCCACGCCGTTACGATGCGTCGGATCGATTTCGGTCATAAGACTTTTTTGCGTCGATCGCGACGGAGAACGACACGCCGCCCGCTAATTTGCCGAAAAGGCAGTTTCAAAAATTAGCCCCCCCCCCCCCCGACCCCCATTCTTTCTTACGAAAACCTCTCGTCGAATAATACCCGCCTACGGGAGCGCTGTCCTTAATCTGCCGACGAAGTATTTTTTTCGGACGATAGAATGTATTCGGTGCGTAGAAGGCCGCCACGCCGTTACGACGCGTCGGATCGAGTTCGGTCATAAGACTTTTTTTCGTCGATCGCGACGGAGAACGACACGCCGCCCGCTAATTTGCCGAAAAGGCAGTTTCAAAAATTAGCCCCCCCGACCCCCCATTCTTTCTTACGAAAACCTCTCGTCGAATAATATCCGCCTACGGGAGCGCTGTCCTTAATCTGTCGACGAAGTATTTTTTTCCGACGATAGAATGTATTCGGTGCGTAGAAGGCCGCCACGCCGTTACGACGAGTCGGATCGAGTTCGGTCATAAGACTTTTTTGCGTCGATCGCGACGGAGAACGACACGCCGCCCGCTAATTTGCCGAAAAGGCAGTTTCAAAAATTAGCCCCTCCCCGACCCCCCATTCTTTCTTACGAAAACCTCTCGTCGAATAATACCCGCCTACGGGAGCGCTGTCCTTAATCTGCCGACGAAGTATTTTTTTCGGACGATAGAATGCTTTCGGCGCGTCGAAGGCCGCCACGCCGTTACGACGCGTCGGATCCAGTTCGGTCATAAGACTTTTTTGTGTCTTTCGAGACGTAGCACGACACGCCGTACGCGATATTGCCGAAAAGACGCGTTCCGAAATTAGCCCCCCCCTCTCCGGCCCCTCACCCCCACCTATTTTTTTACGGAAACCCCTCATCGAATAACATCCGCCCACGGGAGCGCGGTCCTTAATCTGCCGAGGAAGTATTTTTTTCGGACGATCGAAAACTTTCGGCGCATCAGAGGCCGCCACGCCGTTGCGATGCGTCGGATCGAATTCTGTCATTAGACTTTTCTGCGCCATTCGCAACGGAGAATATCACGCCGTACGCGAATTTGCCGAAGGGGCGCGTTCCGAAATTAGCCCCCCCTACCTAACCCCCTCCAAACTTCTCTCGAAAACCTCTCGCTGAAAAATACCCGCCCACGAGAGCGCGGTCCGTAATCTGCCAAGAAAGTATTTTTTTCGGACGATCGAAACTTTTCGGCGCGTCGATGGCGTTTCGGTCATAAGACTTTTTTGCGTCGATCTCGACGTAGAACGACACGCCGTCCGCTAATTTGCCGAAAAGGCGGTTTCCGAAATTAGGCCCCCCTCTCCGACCCCCAACCCACCCTCGATTTTTTTCCGAAAACCTCTCGTCGAATAATACCCGCCCACGGGAGCGCTGTCCTTAATGTGCCGACGAAGTATTTTTTTCGGACGATAGAAAATTTTCGACGCGTCGAAGGCCGCCACGCCGTTACGACGCGTCGGATCGAGTTCGGTCATAAGACTTTCTTGTGTCTTTCGCGACGTAGCACGACACGCCGTATGCGATTTTGCCGAAAAAACGCGTTTCGAAATTAGCTCCCTCTTCGCGACCCCCACCCCCCTTACAATTTTTTCGCGGAACCCCCCCTCGAGTAAAGCTCGCCCACGGGAGCGCGTTCCTTAATCTGCCGGCGAAGTATTTTTTCGGACGATCGAAAATATTCGGCGCGTCGCCGGCCGCCACGCCGTTACGATGCGTCGGATCGGATTTTGCCGAAAAAGCATTTTCCAACGGGAAGAGCTATCGAAGCGATCTCGACGGCGTTGTACTCGTCTAGTGGTCCCATACGTGCATCGAGGCGACCACTTTTTCGAAAAAAACGATTATTTCAAAATTCACCCCCCACCCCCGCGAAAACGGGTGGACTAACCATCTATGTTTATAAGGGCAAAATGTGCGCAAAAGCACCCCTTTTACGTAAAAATTCGTCGCGCTTCCACCGGAATTTTGAAATATCCTCGTGTTCCCCATTAGCGGTATATAATAATTATATTATTTATCAAAAGAAGTATTGATGTCGGGAAATACCTAAAATTAAAATAGTTTAAACTTAACAGTAAAGACATTATTGGGGGAATTATTTAATTGTACATGTCCAATAACCCAATAGTCAAAGGACCCTAGCTTGCCATTTATGACATGCTGAATACACTAATAATGGGGTTATGAAAAATCTTAAATTCAATAACTGGAAACTAAATAGTACTTATCCTCAAAAAATAATTCCCATGTTCGTAAATACCGTGTATAATTGACGTGTAGGATCAATTAGTTCAACTATTTTAAAAACAAAGAAACTTCTACCATTTTTGTTTACACCACTATCAAAATCGCCATTATCATCTGTCTTGACGAAGCATAAAATTGCTATTTCATATAACATATCTTGTACGTTTATTTATTCAGGTAGTTATTTTTACATGTTTAATTATAGCTTTACAAAACTTGCTTAGATGACGTAGAACTCGGGTTTCAATAGATCCATCAACTTTAACAGATCTATCAACTCTAACGGCTTAATCAACTCTAACAGGTATATCAACTTCAATAGATCGATCAACTCTAACAAATCTATTTAATTTAACTCTTCAATCAATAATTTTGTTGCAAAGGATCAAACCAGCTGTTCCATGTCGATTGCATTGATCTGTACATATATATTTTCCTTCCAATTACAAATACGCGCTGCCATGTTGATATCATCATACATTTACATTATTTTTACTTTTAAATAACAAGTCTTGATCTGTCTAAATTTGTATAAAATCATGTATACTCTAGAATACGGCAGTCACCATTAATTTTATTATTTATTACCTGCATATATGTATAATTAGTTAATTTTTAAACACTCTCATTGGTCAGGCTTGTATAAACATTCAATAGCTACAACCCCCTATAGTAACCATTTTATCCTATAACATAACATCATTCATGTTATTTATGTAAATTTTTACTGGTTTTTGTGTCTACTATTGATATATTATAGGATTTGAATTTTTGTGGGGTAGTTTTTTGGACAGGATAATAAAATACGTTACTGAGATTGACTGATTTCTCCTGTAATATGAGGCTTTATAAGAATCTATATTTTTATAAAATTAAATATTACAATCTCAAAAGTAACATTTATGTATATATTGTTTATGTTGTTATATATGTTGCTATGCTGTTTATCTTGAGGACGTCGCTGGTAGCAAACTGGTGATGCCGACGTAAGGGCCTAGATAATCAGGTTGCATGGACAGATTAGGACCGTCAATAACACCGCCACAGAACTGGAAATGGGGTACTAAACTAGAATCGCTGGACACTTGGGATAACTCGTTGTGGAAGCTGAGTAAAGCGTTGAAAAACACTAGGGTGACCATACCTGCTCTTTCGACCCAAAACCGACAAACATATCTAACGGACAGGTGACCAATTTGAAAATGTACATAATTAAAATAATCCAAATAATCTAGAGCATGACCACATAGAAAATGAAACAAATCAAGCCCTGGATCATGATAATCAAAATTTGACTAATGAGCAATTCTTAGATATCATAACTAGTCCCTCTGAATTACAGCAGTTTATTAAGACATTACCGAACAAAAAAACTCCGGACAAAGACGGCATCGATTATAAGCTACTCAAGAATCTACCGAAGAAAGGTGTAGCTTTTATACATCATTAACATGATTCTGCGTCTGCAGCACTGATCCACTTCGTGGAGAATTGCTGTGGTGTGTCCGATTTTGAAGCCGAGCAAGAGTTCCAAACTGGCTGGCAGTTATTGACCTATATCTTTTCTGTCAGCCATATCAAAATTGGTGGAAAAGGTCATCCTGAGCAGAATAAATGTTGTGCAGGATGAGCTTAACATTCAAGATCCTCACCAGTTCGGTTTCAAGAGTGGGCACAATACCACACAACAGATTGTCAGAATTGTGAATGATGTTACGGTGTAGTACAATCTCGGAAAGAGCATGGCTATGGTGGTGTTGGATATTGAGGAAACGTTCCATACCATCTGGTTTTCGGGGTATGTAAATTACAGCGGTTAAACTTTCCTGGCCACATAATTAAACTTGTTTACTGGTATTTGACAGATAGAACACTGCAAGTTAGAGTGAATGAAAAGCCTTCAACACCGCGGAACCTACGTGTGGGAGTTCCGCAAGGGTCGGTCCTTGCACCAAAATTATTTAACATGTACGTCTTCGACTTTCCACAGCTTCCTAATACAAAATTGGCCATGTACGCCGACGACACGGTCATGTACAGCTATAACTGGAGCGCTTAAGTAGCGAATTAGATATTAAAAGCTCACATGGTACGTGTGACGGAGTGCTATTATCGATGGAAGATTAGGGTTAACTCGGGGAAGACGGAGGCGATAGTGTTCTCTCAACATTTTTTAAATACTAAGATCTTGACGCCAATTTCGATACATGGGGCCCCAATTCAAACAAAAGAGAGTGTCAAGTATCTTGAGGTACATTTGGACAAACGTTTCATATTTTCGAACCATATTAATCAAACCGTCCGAAAGTTTTACGCTCTATCCACATGTGTATTTCCACTCATGGCAAACGGTAGTAAACTGAGTAGGACAAACAAAAAATTAATATACACATGTATATTGAGGCCGGCCCTAACATATGCGGCGCCTGCCTGGTGTAGCACGTATGTAACGACATTAAAGGAACTTTCGGTTTTAGAAAATAAATATTTCCGCCTTATATCAAATTCGAATAGATACACCTCCATCAGAGATCAGCATGAGCGTTGTAACGACATTGTACCCATAACGGATTATATTAAAAACATTTCACAACAATTTTATAAATATCAATTGTCAAACAGTTCGTTATTAAACAACATCACACAGTTTAGGGAATATAACGCACCCTTTAGAATAAAACATAAATTACCATATCAGTCATTGCCTATCTTCAACAATCCTTGTAGGCCAACTCCACCAAAATTCCAAATTAATCTTCGTCTTCTTCTTTTCTTTTTGTTTTATTTTTCCCGTCAAAATTTGTTTATAATTATTTATTGAAAAATGTATTATATCTTGTAAGTAAATATAACTTTTGGATCAAATTAGAAATTATTAAAAAATCAAAACTTAAGCAGACAAATTGTCTTAAGAAGGGTTTTTGAGATTGTAATTTTTCCTTCCTTGATAAACAAAATATATCAGCGAGGTATTTTTTTATCATAGTTTTTTTTTAACCATTTTTATTAATTATTCTTAATGCTATTTGGTTATTTTTTAAAGTAGGCATATGTTTTTAATGACATATATTAATTACATCCTTTTTAATTTAGGATAGGTGTTAGTATCTTGTTTAATTTCTAGATATCAAATCGACTCCAACCCTATCCAGCCCTTCAATTGCCACGGCGGCGCATCGCACCGTGGATGTTTAGCTGGTTCTGGGCGTGGATATCGAAATGATTGTTTTGTATATAATATTTATATATATTGTTTTGATTGATTGATTAAATTAGATGACTGTATAAGTTTACATATAAGACATGTTGCATGAAGTTTCAATTAATCATGCGCTTTGTTAAGTGCGGTGATAGTCTGAAAAAAGATAACCTCGATTTTTAAAGTGGTGTAAATAAAATAGTAGATATTTTTTTGTTTAAAAATACGCGAAACCGTTAACCCTGAACATTAATTATATACATACTATGTTCAAATTAGTTATAAACAAGATAAACAGCATAATAACATATAGAACATAAACAATATATAAATAACATAAATAACATGAATGATCAGATGTCATAGGATAAAATTGTTACTATAAATATGGGATTGTAGCTATTGAAAGTTTATACAAGACTGACCAATGAGAGCGTTTAAAAAGTAACTAATTTTATCTATAATTACCTGCATATATGTATGTACATATATGCAGGGAATAAATAATAAAGTTAATGATGACTGCCGTATTCTTGAGTATACATGATGTATACAAATTTAGGCAGGTTAAGACTTGTTATTTAAAAGAAATAATAATGTAAATGTGTGATGATATCAACATGGCAGCGCGTATTTGTAATAGGAAGAAAAATATAAATGTAGAGATCAATTCAATCGAAATGTAACAGCTGTTTTGACCCTTCGCAACAAATTTATTGACTGAAGAGTTAAATAAGATAGACTTGTTAGAGTTGATCGATTTGTTGAAGTTGATATACCTGTTAGAGTTGATCAAGCCGTTAGAGTTGATAGACCTATTCGAGTTGATCGATCTTTTGAAACCAGAGTTCTACGTCATCTGAGTAAATTTCTTAAAGCTATAATTAAACATGTAAAGATAACTACCCGTATATTTAGTACAAGATATGTTATATGAAGTAGCAATTTTATGCTTCGTCAAGACAGGTGATAGTCTACACACTGATAATCGCGATTTTGATAATGGTGTAAACAAAAATAGTAGATGTTTCCTTGTTTTTAAATTATCCTAACCGTCATTTATATACATACTAATTTGTTCAAACTAGTTAAAGGTTTATAATAAGCCAGGGTTAGATTTATTGACAAGTATTGACAGTAAGGATAAATGAGATAAATAGGGTAAATAAGTATAACGTAAGGATAAATAAAGATAACGTAAGGATAATGTAACGATAACGTAAGGATAAATAAGAATAATGTTGGGATAAATTAGGATAATTTAAGATATTTAAGGATAATGTAAGGGTAAATAAGGATAACGTATGGACAAATAATGATAAAAATAAGTATAAAGGATAACCTGCTACTTACTGGACACATGATTTCATGCAGTAAATTAATAAACATACATACATGTCACCGTTACAGACCTGCTGAAATATATCTAAACAGAGTGATTGAAGTCGAAATCTCTAGTTTTTCTCGAACATTCATAGTGTCAAACCGTAAAAATTTATTATTATTCAATGCTATTAACAATAGATTTTTAAATTGTTAATGAAAACCATTCTAACAACTGAAAATATAGTATATCTAAAAGAAGAGTATGTTTTAAGCTAAATAAATCCTGACCTAACAGCAGATCATGAAATAAGGATAAAAAGGGATATTGCTTCCATCTCGGAAAATGTAGCAAAAAAAGGTGCCAAAGTGTAGGACTAACATTTACATCAGATAATTTCCATACGCATGGATACCTAGTGTTCAGAGATGTTGAAAAAATTAATTTTAGTGACGTATGGAATTCATCTACTACAGCAATTTTTATGGACCCTAGTTGTATAACTACTATGACACGACCCCACGCATGAAGATCCTTCCGACACATCGTATAATAGGTATGTCTGTACAGTCTGTAATGAATATAAATAAATTGATGTGGATTAGTTATAATGTTATAGAAATGTGGTAGTGTTAGTTTAGAAAACAGATATATTTGAATGATCAGATAAATTTATTAACAAAAGATCATCCTTTATTGTTTTGTACACATTTCGTTTCACAAGATACATTTTGCGAAAGAGGTACGGAATATATGCTAAAAATGTCGATGCTTGCTCTTTCTAGCCCTGGGTTTGTAAATATAACAAGTTTCCCACAGACCATCATAAAAATGTGTATGGTAAATAAATGGATAATGTTTTGTCAATAGTTACCTGTACATACCTGTTCTTTCCACAAAAAAAAATTATTAACCAATACTTATACTTTGTCGTACTTGTGACGATACTATAAATCAAAATAAATATATTCATAATGAGAATTAACGGTATCTAGTATGCACGTGTGTCACTGAGGAACTAGAAAAGGCTTTAGAGAAAGATTATAATATCTAGAAATATAAAGTTTGGCTCTGACAAGTGACGTGGAATGATGATTTAATTCATAATAGATGATGAGTAATGACGCAGGCTTCAGTATGGTCTTAAAATTGTGTTACACAGGATGAAATAAAAGGTTAATATTAATACCATTACTGATCCGTCTAAATGTGTAAACAATATTCAGGAAGTAAAAGATAAGGTGATTATAGTTTACTGGAAGTATGTATAATACGGCGTAAATGTTTATATATTGTCATTAAATGAATGGCTGCATATGTTACCGCGCAAGCTTAACGTAAGTTTTACAGTTATCTAGGACAGCTTGGCGATAGAATTTTGTATTAAGACACCGATTCTACCATTTACATTCCAAAAGGAGGGGAACCTAATGTTCTAACAGTTAGTAGCTTCCTAGGAGATATAACTGATGAAAACGAATATTATGTACCTGGAGGTTATATAATTGCGATCGTTTCGGGACGTCCAAAGAGTTAGAGTTATGATTTACTTAGATTAAAATATATCACATACTATGCATTATGTAAATGTTAATGAATTCTGTCTCAATTTCAATGCTTTAAATATAATAAATTTCTATACTATGAGGATTAAAAAGTTGAAGATTTCGAACCCCTTGACATAAAATCCATGAATATTAGAAGAATAGTGAATCACAATGTTATCATAAGAGAGGAAATAAAAACATTTAAATCGACTTCAACCAAATGTATATTTTCGTTACCCTGGTCTGGATAGTCACCACTTAAAGCACTTCTCTAATGAACGAGGCAACATGTATTACTCTAAAAATACCAAATGCATCTATACTGACAATTTTGTAGGAGCGTCAATGGATTACAAGATATTGAATATGGCAAGATACAGATCTTAAAGTATAAGTAGGTAGTTCAGGTCGTTCACATTAACACCTAGTTGGTAGCTTATTTTGATGTATGTCGATAAAGATGCTTACAGTTAAAATGGGTGGAAACGGGTAAAAATTAAAAGTTTCCCTCTCTATAGATCAATGGATTATAAGACACTGAACATGACAACTCTGTTGTAGAGGTACACAAATCAAAGTATAGATAGGCAGTTCAAGGTTGATCACACCTGATGGCAGCCTATTAACATCTGACCAGTTGCATCTTTAGAGGTAAGCTGATAAAGATGCTGACAGTTAAAATGGGTGGAAATAAGTAAAAAATTAAAGTTTTACGACATAGATTACTGGATTACGAGATAGTGAACATGACAACTCCACTGTAGAGGTACAGTTATTAAATGAAAGTTCTCAAAGTTCCTATTTACATATAAGATGTTGATACCATGGTTTTTAAACATGAAACAGGTATCAAAATCGCTCAAAAAATCATTAAGTTAGTAGGTCAGTTATTCACCAAAGTGAATGATAAAGATACACCTGGTAAAAAGTTCTAGTATATAGTATTTCGTGTCAACTCTGTGAGTTGAAATATGTTGGTTATAAATCAAGTTCACGTATTACGTCACAGAGGAGTGATTGGAGAACAGAAAAATGTTCTTGTGCTCTACACCATATAGATACTGATCATCATCCAGACTATGAAAATTATAAAATTATACATAATGAAAAAAATTTAACTAATCGTTTTTTTCTTGAAATGGTTCAAATTAAGAATGAAAGTAATAAATATGAATAAAGAAGCAGATATCAGTGGCTTGAGTAATATTTATGTGTATATTTTACAGCTCGAAAACAACCTAGCAAATATTGGAGACAGGTAATAGGAATTGTAATGATGGGGGAGGCTGACGCCTGGCAAGTAGGCCGCAGACGGGCCCTTTTTACCAACCCTCAACTATTCCCTCAGCCATGTAATTCTCTTACTCTCTCATCGAATCTTTCCGACCTTCTAATAAAGGTCAGGATGTCACTTGCGATTGCGAGGAAGCTCATCTCCTCCTTTAGAAGCGCCTCGGAACCGAAGATACTATGTCTCAGTCGCCTAAATGCTTCACACTGTCCCAGGATGTGGTATGATGTTTCCTCATCACTCCCGCGTTCCTCAACACATATCAATGATAGATGCATCCTAAGTTTGCAGTGGCCTGTTGGAATTCCGATTAAAAGATTGAGAGTCTTCCAACCCCGTCCCAGTAACCAGGCTAATCTCGATTTGTTTGGTCCCGTCACAAAATTTTGCCTGCAGGCCCTGTTTTCCTCCAATGATTCCTCAGTGTCTCGTGGGCTCACTCATTGAGGGCCGTTTTGACCTGCCTTCTTGTAATACCTAACATAGGCTCAAGTTTATGGGTTCTCTGGCTTCAAATCTAGCCAATTCATCGGACTTCTCATTGCCTGGAACTTCAGTGTGTCCGGGGACCCACACCAGTCTCACTTGTTTATGCCTAGCAAGCTCTTCTAGGGCGTCCCCACAATCCTGAACGAAAACTAATCTCATCCTGGAGGAACACACCGCTTTTAGAGCAGCTTGGCTATCGGAGCAAATGTATACCATCTGTTCCGCCCCAGTCCAAACCTCAGCCTTACCTGCCACCGCTAGGATGGATTGAACCTCTGCCTGGAAGACCGTGGTGTACGAACCTAGAGAAAGCTCTGCTGTTCTCCTTTGTCTTCCAGATACATTTTCGCCCCGGAGGACGGTCTAGTGGCCACCCGAGATTCGTCAGTATAGAACACCAGAGAGTCCGGGGAAGTCAATTCTTCCTTCACTCCACTCCTCCCTATTGGAAAGAGTGAGAGTACATTTCCTTTCCAACTTCAGCTGATCAATCGCTTCCCTCACCTTTAGGACAGAGATGGGGAATTCGTTCTGCATCAGTCCAGCAATTGCTACGTGACCTTCAATTCTACTTGAACACTGCCAGCTACCAGAATCCCGCATTTTCAGACTGGCCGCCATAGTCTCCCTGTTTATCCACAGCTGTCGATGTCGTCCTCATTGCACCAGTGATACCTAGGCAGGCTAGTCTTTGGACTTTTGCCAGCTTACACCACAGATCCATACTGGAGCCTCGGTCTGATGACCGCCATGTACAGCCAGTGTAGGATCCGTGGGTTGAGGAACCAGTTCCTACCTACCATTTGGCGCAATTGCCAGAAGCTTACAGTTTACTATCTAGGATCCCTCATAGGTATCTAACTTCCTGCGCAAGTGCGAGAGGTTTACCATACATGATTGGTGCCCTAAAATCCTATATTTTTCTTTACTTAGTGAAAAGAACAATTTCAGTCTTGAATGGATTGACTGAGAGACCTGTTTCGCTGCACCATCTTTCTATTATTCTACAGGTTACCTGCGTTCTGTTGCAAACGACGTTTAGGAAGCGGTCGGTCATTAGGACCAGCCCGTCGTCCGCATATGCATGCGCATAGAATCCTTCCGAAGTTAGGTGCTCCAAGAGACCATCAATTTATTGGACACCATAGATGGGGCAGGCAGCTGCCTTGTGAACAGCTCGGGGTGAGAACCCCGACGTCCAACTGACAGTCGCTTAAAGCAGCACTAACTTGTCTATCTTCGAGCGCAAATTTCACCCATCTGATCAGTAGTGGAGCAGTACCCCTAGTCCGAAGAGCATCACTTGATAGTATTAAGTAATTGATATAATATAAATAAGCATCAAAGAAATAAACAACCCTCGAATCTAAAAGTTTAAACTATCTAGAAAACGTGACCATTCCCCCATCGATATTACCGGGATTTGAACCCGTAGCTACGTTAGAATGATTTCTAGTACGCTTGACGTCGTGCGCTCTGTTTCACTGAGCTGGTTAAGTATGTATTCAAACACCGCTCTCTGTACCCCGAATTCTGTTAGTTTAAATTATACGCCAATACATATATATTAAATTGTAATAACGACTATAAAGAGTATCCTCTAGATTTAGATCCCATTCTCGTTAGTTCGATTTTAATTAAGCCGGCCCCTTTTAAGAAATAACATGGGATTTTGAGTTGGATTTCTCGTAGCTTATCTATTAGGGTATGTGGAGCGTATAGGACGGTCTTCGGAGAAGCGACATTGTTCATCGCGGGCTTGCTGCTAATCGACTTGGTTGCTACAGAGAGTAAAGAAGTCTACGAGGGACAATACAACGCGATAGAAAGGAGGCACCTCATGGAGAAGTTGAACGATCGGCAGAACAGAACACATGGTAATGTCAGTTACTACCTGACACAAGTTTTGTCGGGACGCGGACGCTTCCAAGCATATTTGTACGATAGGGAGATGTTAGAGGATGACGAGTGTCTCTACTGCGGGTAAAGGAACAACGCAGAACACACGAGACTCCACTGCCCAAGATAGTCCCGGGAGAGATCTGTGTGCGAAGCTGAGTTGAACATAACGGTAAGCGCAGATAACATGATACCTCTGATGCTGAAATCCAAGAGAAATTGGGATGTCATGTGGCATGTTAAGTATAGTGCTGGGCAGAACGGATTGGAAGAAAGGGAACTAAAAAAACTAGAACGGGCGGAAGATGGAAATGAGAACATGGAAGAGGAATAAATCAAGTCCCACTCCGAAGTAATGCGAAAGCGGTTCTGGGTTAATGGTGTAGAAAAGGGGAGGGTTTTTTTGTGAGTAAAAATCCCACACTACCTCGCCGTACAACATCCAGGTGTGGTGTCTCAGGAAAATTTCTCTTCTCCTGATAAAAAGGTGAAGTTGGACCAGAAGATTTTGATCGCCCTGGTGGACCCCGGAGCCACCTGTAGTCTCAAGAGTCCTAGGCCCCCCCGTTGACATGGGAGGTACAAACGAATAACGGACGATCTCGGATGAATAATTCTGTGATTATTCATCATCTTGCGGACATCTCTATCTAATTAGCACAGTTCATCTGCCATCCACTTCACTACTCTCAAGGATTATTTTTTGGATTATTAAGATTAGTTTTACATTTTTTCTAATTTTTTACAATTAATTATTGCTGTATTACTTATATTTCACCTATTAAATTATATGTGATAATTTCTAATATGAATAATATAAATTTAATACAGTACAAGGTGTTTCAGATTTAAAGTGACATAGTGTAATAAAATATAGAGCTCATTTAGCTCAGCTCAAAACACCCATTACTTACCCTTAAATGTTGACCGTTTTATGGTTTTGACTAAAACTGTAGGCACCCATATTTCTAGAACGGCCTTAAATATTTGAATAAAATTTTGTACAAACATTATGCTATATTAGTTCAATCAAATCCATAATTTACTTTGAAGAAATTTCAGGACCGAACTCAATTTTAATAATATTGCTCTTAGTGCCGATAACATCAACCTGCGTATCATTTTTTGATAAATATTTATATATAAATATTTTGATGGCACGTTAAAGGTTATCAATAAATTTTCAAAAATGTTGATTAACGAAATTTTAAATTCTACACATACGACAATCAACTAGCTAACATTACTATTATATTAATTTTACTTAAACACTCTACACTAATTAAGCACGTTAATATTTTTGGACAAGAAATACACATCTATAGAAAAATTAAGGGTTCGTGCAGGTCTGAACTCGCTTAAATATTCATGATTAATTACATTTTATTTAAATTTGTTATTCATGTTATGTAAATAATTTTTGAAACACAATAATAAGACTAAAAGTTTAATATTTATAGGAGGATTATTAAATATTTTTATCTTGATATGCAGCTTTTCTAAGTCTTTTTAAGTTTAAAACTCCCATTCAAAATAATGCACATAAAGTTTCTTTCATGAAAAGAAATTTATTGTTAGTAATGAGGCTTGTATTAACAAGCACAATTAAAATTAGTTATTAATCATCTATAGAAAATAATATTAAAATATTAATGATGAATACGTCTTTGAGAAGGTTTTTCATTGATCATTAACGAGTTATTTCTAATATTACCACATACATGTGGGAGGTGGCCTGGGGGGCGGCACGGTTAGGGTTTGACCACATGGATATGTTAGCAAGTGCGCCACTGGTATTTTGCAGTTGACACACTTTTATTAGATAATTAAACAAACAACTAAATTTACACTAAACAGTAAAACGATAAAATAATAAAATTACTTAATAACAGTTATTCAACAAAGCAACTAACGATCCGCTGTTATAGGACACTAATCCGTCAGCAGGCACTTGCACGAAAATTTAATTTTTAACATAAAAAACTCGACGAACAACAAATATCATGCAAAACAGGTATAACAAGCGAGGAAAATACTGGAATGAAAAATGTATGAATTTATATTCAGCTTTCCTCAAAATCTAAACAACAAATATCTGCAAATATTTACTTTAAATAAATCTTACATATTCATGCACACATATGAGCAGCCAACGACTTAGAACTATTTTCGAATCTTTTATACTTAGTCAATTTTCAGCTTTACTTAAACTCTTACATATTGTCTATTTATTTTTCATACAGAAAAGCGAGCCACTTAATTAATTTTATTTTCAGTTTTCACTTTTAACATAAAACCCTTTATTATGATTTTTCTTTCTAAAAATAACTTTTCAAACTTTATTTTCAGGCCTAATTTAATATAAACTTATTTTCAAATATTACTATAATATATTCAGTAAAAATACTTACAATAAATAGTCAAATTAATCTGAACATAACAAATTTCCTTGTCAAAGTCTATCCTAAATTTCACTGTACTTTCGAATTTCTCCGAAATTCGGCTCCTCAGGTCTCAAATAGACGGAAGGTCAGCAGCAACGATAGGGAATGACTAAACTTAACAATATACTGGTATATCATACAAAAAAAATATTCATTCTTCAGCTAAGTGCAATTCCATGGCACTTCCCAATTTGTTCAAAATTTTAAAATTAAATAACTTAGGTGTCCATAACTTTTTTCAAAATTTTCTACACAGGCCTACTCTAATTACTTTAGACTTTCAGATCTATATACTCAGCTGCCCGGTTATCTATCATGCCGCTGCTCACGCATGTTTTCATTACACACGGTATACCTATACCGCCGCCACCGGCTCACCTCACCTCTAGGATGAAAGTGAAGATTTCGAGCGAAATCATTTTCAAAATCAATTAAACTCATAATTGTCAATTAGTACTCATTAAACTCTGTATTTTACCACAAAAATAATAATTCTATTTTTATATTAAAAATATTATTAGACATATTATTCACCCACTCAGTGGGAAAATCTTATAAGATTTTCTGTTCAACAATCAATAACTTCCTTATTACTTAGCCAAATTAAATGAAATAAAAACAGAAACAGAGCTCAAAATCTAAGCTTGCCACAGACCTAAACATATTTATTATAAGCCTTCAGCTTAGGTTCAAAAAAAGCGCGGGAACATTACAGCAGTAAGGCCATACAAGGCCCAAGTCACTCGAGCGCTCCGGCAGGAAAAGCGACAAAACTTCCGCCAGATCTAAAATATTTAGTCCTCGCGCTTGTCCACAAAAGGCCACCATGGGCTCTGACGCAACAACAGCGGCTCCGGCGGTGATGGACACCGAAGGCGCGCCATGTGCTCTTGGCGACCGCGAATTATGTACGAAACTCATTCTCCTTATCTGAAATATGATATATCATTTTCCTGTTAGTTCTATTAGGTATCTATCATTCTTTGTTTTATTGTTCAGATGCGTTTACGCTTTCGAGCTAGCTACTTCGTTCAATATAAATTGTAAAAAGTGAAATAAACTCTGTTCGTTTCAAAATCTTTTTTTAAAAACTTTTTCCTGTTTCAATGTTCTCCACGAACATTATTGGCGCAGTCGGTAGGATTTCCGAAAGAATCCATCATCGCGGAATTCGTCGATTTTAACCGTTTGTTTGCAAATTGTGAAAAGTGTGAAACAGACCAAAGTTCTCCAAGATCAGCCAACAGCTAGTCGTAGACCATCTCCAGGAGGATACCTTTGACACAACCATTGTGGTAAGTCGAGTTTTCCTTTCTGCTTCCTTTCCATAAATTTTATCGCAAAGATTTTGGAAAATTGACTATCAAAGTCGCTTAGATTTAATTTCTGATTATCGCAATCACAAAATACCAATTTCTTTTATTATAATCGAAATTTGGTAGGTTGACTATCGCAGTCGAGTAAATTTAATAATTTCGTAAATTTAAAGCAGTAAATATTTTATTGTAATCTAACCTTTGGTTATTTTAAAATCTTTGAAAGTAATATATCATACAACATAATATTATATACATTTTATCTCCGTAATTCAACAGCTGAATTATTTATTAAATTACATTACTGTTGTCAGTGTCGTTAATTCTTATCTTTTAAAAAGTTTTATACTTTTCTAAGAAGTGAAAGAACATAACTTGAGATCTGAATCATATTTACATTACAGTGTATTTATTTTTATTAGCAATTTTGTTGTTTCAATCAAATTTAAAATATTTTAGCTTTTCGTTCTACTAATATTTAATTAATAGAATTTTCTTGATTTACAAAATTTTATAGGTATTTTTCTATCATTTTATTATTTTTATGTTGAAAGTTTAGTAGATTTCTTAAGTACACTCTCTATAACAAATATGCCAACCGAAATAAATTATACCTTATTCAAGATCTATTCGGACACTATACCAAATTACGATGGGTCCGAGATAACTCTTGAAATTTTTATTAATGCTGTTGATAAATTTTATAATAATGTACCACGGCAATGATGACACTTTAAATCAATGTGTAGATAGCATTATTATAGGAAAATTAACTGGTAGAGCCCAAATGTTAATTGGTGCTCGGCAAGAATTACACTCTTGGAATTTAATAAAACAAGAGCTTCGAAACACATTTGGTGATAGACAAAGCGTTGATAATTTGGAACAATGTCTTTTTAGCCTCACGCCAAATAAAAATAAACATCCACTTGACTTTGCTAAGCGTATACAACTAGTACGTAGTAAATTAGCTTTCAAAATTAATTCTCTCCCTTCTACTGAAATGAACGTCACGGAAAAAGTAATACATCTCAGGCAATATGAATCGAAATCTCTAAAAGTATTTTTAAGAAACTTAAATATACGCTTACGGGACAAAATAGGTGTACAAAAACCAGACACACTTGAAACCGCAATAAGTTTGTTTTTAAATGACAAAAATTTTAATCAATCACAAAATTTAGTATTTCAAAATAAAGCAAGTACCAGTCAACAATTTTCTTCTAAACAAATGCACGACACACAAATGACGAGACAACAACCATCCCAGCACAACGCTACATATTCTAGTTTCAGAAATCCAGTAACTAATTTTCAGAATTACCCACAATTTCCCCAAATGCAAAGATTCTCTCAAACGCCCCAATTTGCTCAAGCACCTCAGTTTGCTCAAACACCCCAGTTTCCTAGACAGGCAATAAACATTCAGCCAAGACAAATTCAACATAAATTTCCAACTAATAGACATGGGTTTGGACCACCTCAAAATGTTTTTAAACCTTCTAATAAACCTATTCAAAGAGTGTTTGAACCCATGTCAACAGTTTCTCGAGTCCCCACAATTCAGAGATCAACTTTTCAAAGACCCATGTCCACTACAATACAACAACAACAGTTTTCCAAACCTACATTTACAAACCAAGAATTATATGCCTATGACGAGGAAAATGACGAAACACTCGATGTTACACCCCAACCTTATTTGAATGAGTATGAAAAGTGTTTAACATTACCTGACCAATCGCATGAATATTTTGAAGAAATCAATGAACTTGAAAACCAAAATTTTTACGCGTCGCCTCCGACAGACGAGACGACATAATAGAATTACATTCGGCCTCGGTTAACGCTCTTCCGTATATACAAATTTCGAATCCCACTATAAAACTTTTAATAGACGCCGGATGTCATACTTCAATGCTGAGACCTTCAATCGTAGACAAATATTACCGAAATTATATATTTCGAGACCCTTCGCAACTAAAGACTTCTTTGGGCGAAAAAGAAATTCAATTTAAAGCAATTCTCCCCGCCTTTGAAGAATTTCAAAGTAATTACGAGATAGAATTCATCTTGTTCCAATTTCATGAATTTTTCGATGGAATTCTAAGACTAAGGAATTAAAAAATCTCGATCTAACTACTGATTTTACTAACCAAATTCTATATAACAATTACGTACAGATTCCTTTCTATTATAGACAGCCACACGAAACATCGTTTACGTTCGAAATTTCACCTCATGAATCCCTAGTACGAAACTATCCCGTAAATAATCAAAATGGCGAAATTATAATCCCAATTTTTTTCTTCCTGAAATACTGACATATGCCTCAAACTATCGTGCATGTTCTGAAATTTACAATAATACGGAGAAAGCGATTTGTGTAACTATCAATGAACCTTTTCTAGCACGTTCTATAGACACCGCATATTTTGAACTATTTAATATTGAAGCGCATTACCGAACGATTTAACTTACATATCAAATAGTACATATTTTTCTAGCGAATTAAATAATAAAATTCGTACTGACCACATGAACTCGGAAGAAAAGCAAGCTATTTTAAAACGTTGTAATGATTTCTCGGATATTTTTCATAACGAAAATTCGCAACTCACTTTCATTAACCAAATAAAATATAAAGTGAAAACAACAGACGAAATACCCATTCATACAAAGTCGTACCGCTTCCCTCATTGTCACAAGGAAGAAGTCAAACGTCAGATTGGCAAGATGCTGGATGAAGGTATTATTAGGTCATCATCATCACCTTGGTCCAGTCCAATATGGATTGTCACGAAAAAGGCCGACGCCTCAGAGAAAAAGAAATGACGAATAATCATTGACTATAGAAAACTCAATGAGAAAACTGTAGACGACCGTTACCCGATACCCAACATCGATGGCATTCTCGACAAATTAGGAAAGTGCCAATATTTCACCACCCTGGACCTCGCATCAGATTTCTATCAAATCGAGATGGACGAAAAATCAATTGAGAAAACTGTCTTCAACGTAGAGCATGGCCTTTACGAATATCTTCGCATGCCCTTCAGCCTCAAAAATGCGCCCCAACTTTTCAGTGCGTGATGGACCATGTGTTGAAAGGCCTACAAAATAAGTTATGCTTGGTCTACATGGACGACATCATAATATTTTCTACCTCTTTACAAGAACATATTTCAAATCTCACACAAGTGTTCCAAAAACTACGCTAGTCTAAATTAAAAATCCAGCTCGATAAATCGAAATTTGTAAAACGGGACGTAGAATTTTTAGGACACGTCATTACTCCCAACGGAATAAAACCTAATCCGAACAAAATAATAGCTATTCGAAATTTCCCGCTACCTATGACCGCTAGAGAAATTAAATCGTTTCGTGGCCTGCTCGGCTATTATCGCAGGTTCATAAAAGACTTTGCCATACTAACAAAACTATTACAAAATGTTTAAAAAAGGGAGAAAAAATTATTCACACTCCCGAATTGTTGGAAATCTTCGAAAAATGTAAACAAATTTTGACAAACGAACCGATCCTTCAGTAGCCGGATATCACAAAGCCTTTTATCTTAACAACCGACGCCTCGAACATAGCAGTAGGCGCAGTATTATCGCAGGGCGTAATAGGTAAAGATAAGCCAATTGCGTACGCGTCACGAACTTTGAATCCGGCCGAACAAAATTATTCAGTTATAGAGAAAGATTTGTTATCGATAGTAAATTTTACAAGGTATTTTCGCCAGTATTTATTCGGTAGAAAGTTCACCATTGTTACCGATCACAAGCCCCTACAATGGCTATTTAATCTTAAGGAGCTAAACTCACGTTTGGTGCGCTGGTGCCTTAAACTAGAAGAATACGATTATAATATCGTATATAGAACGGGAAAAGAAAACAGAATAGCCGACGCCCTATCGAGAATTGAAATTCACCCCATAGAAACCCAATCTTTGATTGTTAACGCGGACCTACTTGAAGATCTGAGACTACAAGAAGATTTTCCTGAAATATTCACCGGAATGACAAATGTACAGGAACTACCCGAAATAAGCCCCGAAGACTTACAAGATCTAGAAGATTTGTTAGCAAAAGAAACAGTCCCGAGTACTTAGATAACCAAAATAAAGTAAATATAATTTCAGACTTAACTATACCTGGCCCACAACCGAAAATACATGACACTAACGAAACAACATTCTCCTCAGGAAGATCAAATTTTGGAAATTCCTATCTCTGACCAACCGTTAAATAAATTCAAACACCAAATAGTTCTTTTAGTTCTTTTTATTAGTAACGACGCTCTAACACCGCGAGTAAATATATCTAGAATTTTCGATAAAACCCGTCTAAAAATGACTGTCCCAATGCACACCTCGTAACAGTTTTAAAAGAATATTTAAAACCAAAAACCGTTTACGGAATAATATTCCAGCAAGATGTGGCAACTACTTTAATCTCGACAATTCAAAAACATTTTCAACATTCGGCATTTAAATTAGAAAGTAACCTTCTTTTAAAAGACATAGAAAATAATAATGAACAACTTGACAAAATAAAATACCATCAGTAAACAAAAACCACATATAGAGGTATAAATGAAACGAAACAATCTTCGTCTAAAACTTACTATTGGCCAGATATGATTCAAGATGTAACAAATTACGTAAACACATCTGTATTCTTTGTCAAAAATCCAAATATGAACGTCACCATAATATAATAAAATTTAAACCTACTTCTATAGGTGAATACCCCTTCGAACACATTTATATTGATATATTCTCAGTAGACAGAACCAAATTTTTGACAATCATAAACAGCTTTTCTAGTTTCGCCCAAGCCTACCCTGTAAATCTATCGGCTATTAGTATCTTAGATGGACTGTTACAATTTATGTCCCATTACGGCATCCCGCACAAAATAACGTGTGACGAATTTAAAAATAACCTAGTCGAAAATTTTTGCGAAACACATAATTACTTTACATATTACACCTTGCAATCCAAACAGTAATAGTTCCATTGAACGTTTTCACTCCACCTTAGAAGTATTCAGAGTTCTAAAACAAGAAACACCGAATCAATCAATCATCACGCAAATGTTATACGCTATTTTGGGATATAACAACACGATTCATTCTGCAACAAAATTTACGCCTCTTCAAATCATAAAAGGAAATATAAGTTATGAAAACCCATTCGATTTAACTGTAGAGAAATTAACATCAGATTATATGGAAAAACACGCTAGAAATCTTAGGGCACTAAATAAAATTATTAAGGAAAATAACGAAAAATCTAAAGATTTAACCAAAGTAAATTTAAACAGAAAGGACCCCCCGGAAATAAATTTCAATGAAAACGTATTCCTAAAGGATAGACTCCGAAATAAATTATCACCACTTTACAGTAAAATCCAACCTCAAAAAGACTGAAAATAAAATTGAAACACAAAAAACCACTTATCACAAAAATAGTCTAAAGCCACAACGAAAAATTATTAAACAAACATTTGGTATTACATATGATTTGAACGAAACAACTAGGTACTCAGCGGGCAAATACCCTGACCTGCATTGGATTATACCCTCAAATCATGATAGATCGGTAGCCAATATCATTTGTCAATTCCTAACCAGACATAGACCGGTTTCGAACTTATTAGTTCTCCTCAGTATGCCATAGGTTATGGAACAGACAAATGATAGTGGCCAACCTACTAGTCATATACTGACTAAGGTAAATTGAGTAGTGGTGAGAGGTATGTGAAATTTCTCATATGGTCCAAATGCTACTATCCACTGACATCATAGATGTCTCTGGCGGATAGGGACTTGCGAAGCAAGTACCGAGAGCGGCGACCTCTAGCCCAGGTAGACTAACTACTGTTATTAAATATGATTTGAACGAAACAACTACTCAGCGGGCAAATACCCCGACCTGCATTGGATTACACCTTCAAATCATGATAGATTGGTAGCCAATATCATTTGTCAATTCATAACCAGACATAGACCGGTTTCGTACTTGTCAGTTCTCCTCAGTATGCCATACGTTATGAAACAGACAAATGATAGTGGCCAACCTACTAGTCATATACTGACTAAGGTAAATTGATTAGTGGTGAAAGGTGTTGTGAACTTCTCATATGGTCCAAATGGCACTATCCAACTAAGATCATAGATGTCTCTGGCGGATAGCGATTTGCGAAGCAAGTACCGAGAGCGGCGACCTCTAGCCCAGGTGGACTAACTACTGTTATTAAATATGATTTGAACGAAACAACTACTCAGCGGGCAAATAGCCCGACCTGCATTGGATTATACCTTCAAATCATGATAGATCGGTAGCCAATATCATTTCTCAATTCCTAACCAGACATAGACCGATTTCGAACTTATTAGTTCTCCTCAGTATGCTATAGGTTATGGAACAGACAAATGATAGTGGCCAACCGACTAGTCATATACTGACTAAGGTTAATTGATTAGTGGTGAGAGGTATGTGAAACTTCTCCATATGAGAAGTTACACATTCGACACGCGACTTCAAAGCAGCCCTACAAGCCAGCACGCCAGAGACGACAGAACGACGAGTTTCAGCACCGGCAGGCGACCTGCCAGAACAGACGAAGCAACTAATAAGGGATCGTCGAACTGCCAAAAGACGAGCGCAGAGGACCAGATTCCGAGAGGATAAGTGGGAATACAACCAACTATCCCGAAGAGTCAAGACGGCCCTTGAAGCGCACCGTCAGAAAAGATGGCAAACCCATCTGGAGTCGCTCAATCCGGAGGACAGAAGCCTAGGGAACACCCAGAAGGCCCTGAGAACCTCAAGGAAACCGATGTTACCTATCCACGGAGCAAACGGTGTAGTCTACACTAGGCAGCAAAAGGCTGAAGCATTCGCTGACAACCTAGACCTGCAGTGTAGAGAAAACCAGCTCCCAGACGAGGACGAGGAATGGACGGACGCTGTTGAGAGACGGGTTCGAAGATTGTTGCGCGCGCCAGACGACGAACAATTCAGACCAGCGACCCCGGAGGAGGTCAAAGGCATCCTAAGACGTCTCAAAAACAGGAAGGCACCAGGAAGCGACGGTATCGGAAACCTGGCATTGAAAAAGCTGCCACGCAAGAGAGTTGCGGCGTTGGTCATCATACTCAACGCCATCCTGAGGTTCAGACACTTCCCAGACAGATGGAAGAGAGCGGATGTCATCTTTATTCTCAAACCAGGCAAGAATCCGATCCATCCCTCCAGTTACAGGCCCATCAGCTTACTGTCGGCGATGAGCAAAGTAGCCGAAAGGATAATCTTGGACAGACTACAAGAGTACTCCAAAGAATTGCAAGTCATCCAGAACGAGCAGTTCGCTTACAAGAAAGGACACTCGACCGAGCTGCAAATATTCCGCCTGGTGGAATATGCAGTGGATGGATTCAACAGGAGCCAGTCCACGGGAGCGATCCTACTAGACGTCGCAAAGGCATTCGACAGGGTCTGGCATGCCGCAATCCTAGCCAAGCTGTTAGATGTAGGATACTCGACAGCAGTCGTCAAGCTGAACAAGTCATACCTACGGGGAAGGCAACTTTGCGCGAAGGTAGACGGGGAGCTATCGACCTACAGATCCATGGAAGCAGGAGTACCGCAGGGCACGGTACTTTCGCCACACCTGTTCACAATATACACCTCAGATCTGCCAAGGACAGCAGGAACGGCCCTGGTACTCTACGCGGACGACACAGCCCTAGTCGCCAGATCCTGGCAGACAGCGCAAGTGACTCGTCACCTCCAGGAAGCAGCATCCCGCCTGGAGGAACGGTGCAACAGATGGAAAGTACAAATCAACGCAGAGAAAAGCAGTACGATCCTGTTCCGAAAGAAGAGGACTCAAATCCCGGTGAGACATGTCACCATGAGCGGCGACCCAATCCGGTGGACGGGCACTGCCAAATACCTAGGTGTCGTTCTGGATCGAGGGCTGACATGAAAACATAACACCGACGAAGTGGTCAGGAAAGCAAAGCCGGTGAGGACCAGACTCTACCCGACGGTGGACAGAACTAGTCAACTCAACTTGAGGAACAAGCTACTCCTACTCAGGACCGTACTCAGGCCGCAGCTGACGTATGAGTCAGTGGCCTGGGGGTATGCCGCCGAATCGCACAATAAGAGGATACAGTCCGTGGGAAACGTGGCGCTGAGATGCGCTGTGGATGCACCATGATATGCAAGAAACAACGCCATCTTCAGAGACCTGGAATACACCCCAGTGTCGAAGATCATCCAGGATCAGGCCAAGAAGATCTTTGTACGAGCGGAGACCCATGCGAATCCGCTGATCAGACGAGCTGTCGATTATGATCCGGCTGCTGGATCGGAGTCGCGCTCCTGTGCCTTGTGCGGTCCCAAAGCGCTGAAGTAAAGCACCTAGGCCTTGCGCGTCCCGAGCTAAATAGCTCTACCTCCACCTACTGCCGGTAGACACCGATAGGAACACCCCAAACCCGAAAAACTCCCAGGGCAGGACGGCAACAGTCGCTCTGCCCGCGAAATGGTGACGCTCCAGGGAACAGACAGCCGATGAAGAAAGAAAACAGAAACAAGAAGAACGCCAGAAGAGAAAGGCCCAAATCGGCTGGGTCCAACAAACCAGGACCGGGGAAGGTCGGCTAAAACGACCATACCGTTCGCATCGGCGGACGGGGTTGCCGGTGGAGCAGGCCCGCGCCTGAGAGGTTGGTCTAGATCTACAGCGATGCGATAGGGTAAAGGAAAATAAAACTTCCGACCCCTGCCATCCAAGGTCATCGTCAAGCCAAAGAATATTGGCGCGAGTGCTCAAACCATTCATCAGTATAGTTCATCGAACAGTCGAAGCAAGCAGACCTACCTAGTAGAGTGCAGAAGCAAACAGTGAGTGTGTGAACAGCGAATCAAGACAAGAAGTGACTGTAGTTTAGCAACGGTCTGTGTAGACGGGGCTGACGAAAGTTAAGCAATAATCTGCGCGGTCTGAAATCAGATTCGGTTACAACGTGGGACATAAGAACCAATTATTCTTTTCAGAACAAAACTGTGGAGGACAGAATGATGGACAACAACGAAGACTCATCCTCCGAGACGAGATCAGCGAGAACCAAGGCTTCCAGGAAAGCCAGAAAGATACGTAACCTGAAAGGAGAGAACAAGAGGCTCAGGGCGCAAATAGACGAACTCTTGGCGGAGTTTAAAGCGTTCAGAGAAGAGGACAAACAACGGAATCAATGGGCTGAGGAGCAGATCAAAAGTCTGCTAGCAGTCACTGCACAAAACAAGAATAAGCACGTAGTCTAGGTGGCACCAAGCACACCTATGGAAGAGGACGTGGAAGAACCCAAGATGAAATGACCTACTCTCAAGAGAAAGAAGGCTGCAAGAGTAATGACGGTCTCAGAAAAGAGTGCAGCAAGCACCGCTACCAGCGCTTTGGCCACGCACAAAGCAAGTGCGTGAAGTGCGGAGGACCACACCACTCCACGGACTGCAAGAAGACTAAGGATACACTGACAAAGTGCGCTAACTGCGAGGGAGCGCACCCTGCCAGTTACAAGGGGTGCCCCAAGTACCCTAAGAAGTCGGCTGGCCCCCATTCAAGACAAGTGCCAAGGACCCAACAGGAGGCCAGGAGACCTATCACAGGAGGACTGAGCTACGCGAAGGTAGCCCAAGGTAAAGCAAGGACCAGTATCAGCCCTGCTAAACAACAAAAGGCACTTGTTGAGGCAAAAAACGTCACCGCGGTACTACAACAAATGCAGCAAATGAGCTCAGCAATGAGCGCATTTTTTGAACAAATGCCTTTCCTCACTAATGTGTGATGTCCTTTTAGGAGAAGCCGAGCAAGATGACGCCACTACTACCTGGCGGACACTCTGTGGCAAACAGATTGGAGTAAATCTCGGAAAACTGGAGAGTATAACTAACCTTTTCCCTTACAGTTGGACCAACCCACAGAAGAGACATGACACACCACTACCTACCCACAAACCTTGCAGGCGTTAGACAATAAACCGTCTAGCACCTGTTGTCCCATCGGCTCCGTGCAGGACGAAAGTGCTAAGAAAGCACTTAGGCCTGCACTTTCTCGCGCTACATAGTTCATCCTAACCAACCGATGATCCGGACGGCACTGTGTCAATTGACACTTTGCGTACCGACAGTCAATCCCAACCATAGCAGCACTCACAGTTTCCTAACAGACAGATGGCTACCCCCGGGGGTGACAAGCTGGCGAAGGAAGAAAACCAACAGAAAAGCGCCAGAAGTGGCCCAGCCAGCAGGGTTCATCAGGACCCAGGGAGGTTGGCCGAAATCTTCGGCACCGCTCACATTTGTGAGTGGGGCCGTTCGTAAAGTTACTTAACCCGTCTTGCACGAGGCCGGTCCAGGTCTACAGCGATGATTAGGGTAAAAGGCAATAGTTCTTCCTGGCCCTAGCATCCGAGACCGCCATCAAGCCAAAGAATATTGGCCTGTTCAAATCATTCCTGGGAGCGACTTGGCCCTGATATGAACTAAGTTCTGACATGAAAGCTATTTTATTTATTCTGTTTGCGTTGGAAGGTATTCAGTGTGATGTTATAAAAGAATTATTGATCATTTGTCTTTGGTAAAACGAACTTAATGCTGCTTTTCCAAAAGCACCAATCAGCTTGCTAGAAGCACTTCTGTCTCCGTAACCCTTGGTTGGAGGAGTCTCAGGAACAGTCACGAATCTCATAAATATGTGAGTCGTACAGCTGTACCGGCATTTGCCTCTTAAAGCTTGGATGGTGCACGTCTGTGATATGACTTTATGAATGTCAGGGAAGCGAGCACTAAATCTGGTGTACATATTAGATGTATTAAAGGGATGGTGGGAGATTAAGTTTTGGCCTGAGAGGCCTCCCGATGACACGCTTTAGAAGTTGGATGGGAGTTGATTCAAGCCATGCTACATGCCAATCACATCACGCAAAAACCACGTCAGCCTTTATACTTCATAAATTTTAACCAATCGGAATTTTTCAATTCCACGTGGCTCACAAGCCAAGTCTTCTAGAAGACCAACTGATATTTACACAAAAATCCTCGCTTAAACAATTGAAAACATAAACGGGCAACCGCGAAACGACGTAAAATTCGAAATACGTCCAAGTACTAGTGTTTTCCAAGCGCAAGTAACAAAATTCAACCGCGCCGCGAATAAACTACCCCTTTTTCCTCTTCTGATCTTCCCTCGAAAAATAAAGAGTGTTAGAGGTCCATGTAATAAAACTAAGTGCCTTCTGACGCTGGATTGGTGAAAACCCCATTTTTCACAGAAAATTTTTTTGGTGCAAATTTCAATAAAGACAATTTTGACAAGATTTTCAAAGACATAAATTTTTAGAGACATTTCTGTTTATTTTCAGACTAAATATTCAGTGCTCACATTTGTATAAACATTCAAATATTCTCAGTTAGGGAATAAAATATTTTAGAGAGGTTGTTTTAGTTTTACATTTTTTTCGACCTTTTGTTAATTTTCTATATTTATTCAATGTATTAATCTCTGCTCTCATTTTAAAAAAGGTATTTTTAATTTCTACATTATTTAACAGTGTCAAAGAACTTTGTTAATCGATTCAGAGCATTTTATTAAAAACCGTTATTTTTGCCCAGCGAACTTTGGACAGTAAATCAACCTAATGCAAGTCAATTTAAAAATGTCAGCCACAAGTTTTGAGAAAAAGACAATTAATTTGCTTAATACCTTTCAAATCAGACAATTTAAATTTTCAAGTGATTTTTTAAAAGTAAATCTTTTAAAGTGAACAATTTTTCAAGTGAATAAACTTTTTTTAAGCTTAAAAAAAAGACACTGAATATTTTCATATTTCCATTATGTATATATTATTGTGCATTGTGTTACCCATTACGTGGTTTACCCGAGTGGCTCACCCCTTATCTGTTTCAGACAATTTTAATATAAAAGAAAACGTATTACGCTGCATTCCCTCCAGCCATTCCCCGAACAACATCTACAAATCTGGGGTTGGAAATCCAACTCAAAAAGCTCTGTGGCGGTGTTTCTGGCACCCTAGCAAATTATCAAATACAAAAAAAATCGAAGCGTCACCGAAAACAGAGCTCCTACATAATAAAAAAGTCACCACCATCCCCAGAGGCGAAGACACCTCCACCCGCAAGCCTGCACCGTATTGACCCTTTTTCTACCGCAGGTAATCGTACAGTTTCCGCTCTCCCGTACCGAGCTAGCTGGCTTCGTTCCGTTCACTTTGAATCTCTTAGCGTGTTCCTATGCTTCAAATCTTAATGATGATTGGTTCCTCCAACTAAACGTATCAAGTTTATATTAACACAACTTAAACCTATCAATGTTTATTTTAACACAATACCTTAAACCTATCAATGTTTATATTAACACAATAACTTAGCTGTGACAGCAGATTGCCGTTGCTGATATCAAGGAACCAAGCGTGGATAAATTGTCTTCGGTGGTGCCGACATGGTCATTCTGACATCGTGCACGTACTCGGGCACATTCTAGTGGTGAACACCTGAAACGACGTTTCTATTAACACCTTTCGTTCATCTTGACGAAACAACTTTAATGTTAACTGAGATTCCCATCGGAATTAACATAAAGGGCAGTGACATATCATGTCTCATCTGAATCTACGGGGATCAACATTAAAACATAAAATGGCGGCAACACATCATGTCTTACTCGTATAAACCGGGATCGACTATGGAGGCAATATATCGTGCCTCATCCGGAGAAGCCGGTATCGATATATTTAAAATATACTCAGTATCATAATAAAATTAAACTAATAATTTATCTATTGCTATTAATTTTCCGCCAACACATGCTTGTTCTGACCCTTTTTGTCAGATTGCCCTCTGGTACACTAATAAGCTAATCATGTGCAAATTTGAACATTCTACCTTTGATTTTATCTATAGACTTAATTAATTTATATCGATCATTTTCCAAAATTTTAATAATCTTAAAAGAACCTCTAAATTTGCGGTCAAGTTAAGAAATCATTCTCTCGTTGTTTTACTAAAACCAAAATCACCCACTGAGAAGAGCTTAATAATAGATTTTCCTAAATTGTTTCTATCTGCATCACTTCTAGATGGCTTTGCAATATTTTTACTAGCAACTTCACAGACTCCCGACAAAGAGGGACTTTTATTGGGAACATCGTCTTTATTACAAGAGATTTTTTGTAACTCTAGAGAACGGATTGACGTTCTAAATAAAACTTCAGAAGTTATGAAATTTACTACTAGTAAAACATTTACCTTGATCACAAATTATACGTGACGACGCGCCAAATAAATGGGTTAATTCTTTTAAACAACTGACAGCAGTTTCTGTAGTTAAAAAACAAATACGGTAGTACAACAAATTTAGAAAATTTTGCCAGACAGCTTTCCAGACGTGAATAGTAGCCAAGGTTGCGAAGTTTTAGGAATTGGATACATTTTAACTTGAACTTTTCCCGATATATTTTTAGAAGTTTTTCAATTTGCCAAATTTAGTAGGACCTTTTAAACGAATTTTCAACACCAGTGTTCACTCGTCCTGAAAGTACACCTACCACACAGTGATCTCAATAAATGCACAAAAGTTTTACTAAATTTTGCTTATCCTTGCTAGTTAAATCAGTTTCAATTTGATTGAAATTTACACCTTCTTGTTCGCAAATCTGAACTTTTAAATTACGGGAAAAAAATTAACCATCTGAATTTAAGTTAACCTCAATTTTTTTGCGCTCTCAAATCTGATAATTTGAACAGACATAAAATCATTTAGTACTACGAAAAATTACAGTTCGATAAAAAGACTTTGAAGGTCAATTACTGTCAAAATTTGAGAGTTACAAATGAAAGAGCCATGACCAACGCCTTTTAAAGTGGTTAAGTTACTCAACCGTTTACCATCAAAATGAGTGGCAACACTTTCTGTTAAAAGAGAACAATCTAAACCTGTATCAAACAGAAATGGAAAAGTCTTATCAGATTTAAGCTTCAACTTTACAACAGGCAATGCTTCCATTTCGCAAGTATTAATTTACCTCTCCACAGACCTTGCTTTTCGGCTGGTATTTGGCCTAGCTTGCCACAGGTATAACAGATGATAGTTTTTGAATTTTCATTTCTCCTCACTCTTGATGTCCTAGACGGTGACCATCCGAAATATCTGCATTATTGGGCACGGTGTTCACTTCGTCCACATTTGTAGCATTTTCCATATAAAGGCGACGCTTCAGTCCAGTGTGATGACCGAAGAGAAATAGCACCGGTTGTTTCCCAAGTCTCCCCGCAACATGGTACGTATACTTTTGGCATCTGTTGGGCGGTCAGTTTGATATCTTCGTGTCACGAATCCATTGCGAGTAGAACCAAAGTAGCAGGCGACAAGTACAGAAAATGATTTGTTGCATTCTCTGTTTTTCAAAAGAGTAAGAATGATCCTCATTGAATGTAGCATTTGGTCGATGAGAGATGTATCTTCTGGGGCGCTTATTTTTCAATTTACGGCTTCAGAGAACTGCTCGATAGGACTGACAGGTTTGGTAAAAACTGCTAAAATTTCTGACTTCAGGGCTGACCAATCCTGTTCAGTAGGTTTGGTGTATATAAGCCAACTAGCTGCCTCACCTTTCATGACTTGTGATAAAGTCATTACTAGGTCCATGCCGTCAGGGTTATATTTGCTCACCCACATATCCACAAATGTACACCAGCCATCGGCATCGGCGAATTTCGAGGTTGGATCAAATGTAGGCAGTTTCACATTCGCGTTTATATTAACACCATGTTTATATTAACACAATAACTTAAACCTATCAATGTTTATATTAACACAATAACTTAGCTGTGACAGTAGAGTGCCATTGCTAGTATCGGGGAACCATAGGCATGGATAAATTATCTTCGGTGGCGTCGACATACATTAATATTTTTTCTAGTAACTGTTCGAGGTTCTTTGATCGGTACAGATAAATAGGGTCCAACACCATCATGCTGAATCCACATGCTCCTAGTATTGATACCTTGTAATAAATCTGGCAACACAACTAAGAAAATTTAAATAAACTTTTAACCCTCCTCACAACCCTATTATGTGGTTGTGATAATATTTTTGTTTATGGTTTTTGCAAGAAAAATGGGAGCGCTGCAAAAATAATGCAGATATTTTCCAAATCGCCGTATACCAAATCATACGACATTTCCAAAGATATTCCAATTTAGTAATGAACTTGTAAAATTTTTATTACTGTGTTTTAAGAATGATTTACATAATGAGAAAAACAAATTAAAATAAAATATACTTAATTATTGAATTTTAAGAGAGTCCAGCTCTACACGAATCACTAATTTTTCAAAAAATGTGTATTTCTTGTTCAAAAGAATAGAGATGCCTAATTAGTGTAGTGTATTTAAATAAAATGGTAACGTTAGCTAGTTGATTGCCTTATTTGTAGAATTTAAAATTTAGCCATCAATATTTTTAAAAATTTATTGAAGAATAACCTTAAATGTGCCATCAAATATTATGACCTAATACACACAGTGAAGTCATCGCTACTTAGAGAAACATTATAAAAATTGAGCCTTGTCCTAGAATTTCTCTTAAGTAAATTATGCTCTTGATGGGACTAAAAACGTATAATGTTTGTACAAAATTGAATCCGAATATTGAAAGTCATTTCTGTAGTATGGCCGACTACAATAATTTTACTCAAAAACTATAAAAACCATAAATATCAAAAACGGTTCACATTCAAGTGTAAGTTTACTATGCCACATTAAATTAGAATAAAATTTAAAGTTAAAATATTATATTGTTATTAATGTTATTATATTGGAAAAATATGTATTGATTACCTTATCTCTAGCTTCTATATCACAATTAGCAGCTATTAGCATCTCCATTATATCTAAATTACCCCTGGCAGAAGCCCAATGCAGAGGGGACCTTCCATACTGAAAATAAAAGTTTGTTAAAAATAAATGTTTTAATATATAATAAATGTTAATACTGGGACCATTAATGACCGGTGTTTTCACCTCTGGGTTAGTTATTGATAACAAGATGATTAGAGGTGGTTTTACGTCCACATTTTATTTATGATATATTCACATTCTAATCTTCCATTTTCCAACTTAATAATTTTATTTCTTATTATTACATCAGCTATTTACATGGTATAGTATTTGATCTATGTTAAACAAATTAAGTTCGGAGACTTGGGTACACTTGTATATACAGGAAAAATAGACAAGAACCTGCTAGATATTTCGATTGTACTGTATTTGTTTTTATTTAATTTATCCATATGTTTTGTTCAACTCATATATTACTTGGGGACGTAGGTTATGTGTAATTGTTAACGTTGGATTAAAGGGATAGTGTGGATTGTCTGTATGTGCGTCTCGTTACCGTTGTTCGTAGTACATAGGCAGGCGCTCATGTAGATATTTGTGCTTATGCGGCACAGCGTTGTATCTTCTAGCATGTGTTATGTTCTCTGTTAGTTGAGATTTAGCAGCATTGGTTTTCAAGAATTTCTGAGCTGTTTCCTGAATATACTCTTGAATTCTTGACATTGAAGCCTGCCTATGTAGGTCGTCAAGTCTAATGTATCTGTCTGAATTAGTTAGGTAAGGACGAGGATGGCTTTGGTGTGAAGTTTTTAAGCAGGAAATATGGGAGAGTGTCAGGACTTGGGGCTTTGTTATTAGGGCGGGATTTTATAATGGATTTTACTTCGCGAGGAGATGTAAGGAGTTTTGCTAATTTGCGGGGAGGGATAGGATATTGGTGTAGGAGATTGCCGATGTCCGTGTTTACTGTCTCGTGAAGCGGTAGTATGTCAGGTTGTACCGTGTGTATGTTAGCAAGATGGTCTGCTAGGACATCGGCTTTGTCCGAGTCTGTTGTTATTGTCTGCCCGTTCTTAACAAGTGTAGGGACTGATTTGAACAGGCTACGTAGAAGTCTTGTCATTCTCCAGAGGGAATTATCCCTCGTGGAGAGTGTCTGTATTTTGTTTGTCCACGTTGTATAGTAATATTCCGTGAGTCTGTCTTTTACAGTGTTTTGTATGTCGTTTAGTCTTTGCCGGTCAATAGGTGGGTCTGCCAGAGTTTCCTGACTCTATTTTTGTGTTAAATTTCTAATCTCATCAGGAATATTTTCCACTCTTGGTTTAATTATTTTCTTTTTTGTATATTTATCCCTGGCCTTTTGGAGGGTAGCTGTAAGCTTTTCCACCTCCGCCTCTATTGTCAGTCTGTCAGTAATGTTGTTATTTATTGTTAAGTTATTGTTGACTTCCAACCGGAAGTTATTCCAGTTGGTCGTCTTATAGTAATATATTTGTCTGGAATTTGGGTTTATAAAGGTGGATTGGCGGGTGAAATTAAGTGGGTTATGGTCTGAGGACAGTAATGGGAGGGATAAAGGTTCAGTAGGGTATGGATAATTTTTATTAAGTGTGATATTAACATATGATGGAGGTGTGTTATTTGGAGGGTAATGGGTAGGATTATCAGCTATTAAAACTGCAATATTCTCCCCGCAGGACTACACCACTACGGTTCGATTTATTTGCCTTCCAACTTTTATGTTTGGCATTAAGGTCTCCTGTAAGTATAACTTTATTTTCAGAAAATATTACATTCAAATCATTAGGGTGTAATGTATTTAGGGGTTTGTTGTAAGCGCCGACGACTACAGTGCCGTCGCCCAACTTTATTAGTACATTTTCAATCGAAACATCATAACTAGGCAGGGGGTGTGTGTGGAATATTCTTTTTGATAAGAATAGCCACACCGCCACCCCTGTTTATTTGTCTATCTTTCCTATTGTTACGCCACTGGACTGTGTAGACTGGTTAGATGAAACTGGAATTGTACGCTAACGGCCGGGAATATTCTGGACCCCTCTAGATCGTGTGAATGGATGTATAAATAAGACACACGGTGTGCCGAGTCTCAATCTTAAGTGAAACGCGAGCGAGTAAAGAAGAAATACGAAAAAGACATAAGTTATAAGTGTTCAATTGTGATTATAATTAAGTCAGTTATTAATCTATTGTTGTTAATTGTTAATTAGTAAATAAAGTAGTGAGTAAATGTTACCTGGACTTTCAATCAACGAATCTACGAGTATAGGTGTTTGTGTGGATAGCAAACACGTAACAATTTTGTGTCGGAAGTGGATTGGAAGAGAAATTTCTGGAATAATCGGAAAGGTTCTACAGTGTTCTTCTCAGAAATTAATGGTAACACGAAGAATTAAACTACTGGACAGTGTTTGAGGACTATTTCTGGACTGAATAGTGACTTTAAAGTGGATTTTCGAGAAGTTTCCAGAACATTCGATTTAGAAATAGGTGCAAATACGCGAGTGCCGCTAGTAATAACGTGTTGTAGACTGAGAAAAAGGACTACTAGTGCAAATTCGGGAAAATTCTAGAACATTCTATTTGAAAACAACAGGAGATATGTGAATTGTGTCGACGGGAACGTGTTGTAGACTTGAAAACAAGACTATAAGTGATTTTTTAGTGACAATTCTAGAACATTCGATTTGGAAACCACAGAAGATACGTAAACTGTGTTAACGGGAACGTGCTATTGACTCAAAACAAGACTTTTAAGTGATATTTAGTGAAAATTCTCGAACATTCCATTGCACAATTTGTGGAGATAAGTGAATTTTGTCAACACAAAAGAAGTATAGACTCTAAATAAGACTTTCTAGTGCTGTTTCGAGATTTTTCTGGAACAATCCATTATTAAAATAGACGTGATATCAACATTTTACGGATTTTATAGTGTAATAAACTTTATTTTGAACTGATTTACGTGTCGTGAGTTAATGCCAACAATAAGAAGCATGGCGGAGAAACAAACACCCCAAGCAACATTCTGACGACGAACCGACGTTGCTGTTCGCAACTAAAAGTCGGTGTGCGACGTACACAAAACGTCTGGATGACCCATATTTGTACTAATCTGGTCAATAAAATATGGGTCGATTCGACGTAGAGGACCGACTTTAGTTGTTGTGATTACCGACCAAATGTTCACCAAATTTTACGTCGGCTTAAGTTGGTTGTCAGCCTATTACCAACCTTATTTAAAATTTGCCCTCAATCTGACCTACAAAAGTCGAGTGTAGGTAGTGAAACTAAGCAATTTTGTATATTATTCTATTTGTCGTATCTATCTATTTATATAAAATGGATAAGGCGTGTTTATCATTGAGTACATATTATATACAAAATACTTCGAATAAAATTTTAATAAATCTGGTGGGGTAAAAACTGAAACGAAAGAAATTTTATTGATACATAAAGTAGGTCGAAAAATATAGTGAACCCATAAGAATAATGTTTATTTTAAGAACGAAAGTACTATTTTTATTTTTTTTACTTTCAAAAAATATTTTCCGTTTCCAAAGAAAGCGCAATTGAAATATTATTTAATTAATTTTACCAGTAAATAAAAACTTTTTTTGCTTACTTTATTTGAAAAAAGAGGCAAATTTTGTGTATTTAAAATAATTGTACACATAATCAACATGGCCGCCTATTATTTCCTTCTGTGGAACCAGAAAATATAGCGAAGGTGGAATAAGTGCAACTATTTTTACTAATAGCGAATTCACGGTTAAATAATTTTACCTGCACCAACTTTTAGTAGGCTTTGGTGCAGAAATCTGCACTAACACTAACGTTCGTTCCAAACAATCTCGATAATATCGACCGTCTCTTGCAGTTGGTGTATAAATCTTTACTAAATATCTATCAATACCTGAATTATCGACATTGATTTTGAGGTTATGTTAGACCAAGGACCAAAAGCCTAACACCAACGTCCAACCGACGTTGCTAGACGACTACGTCAGTCAGCAACGTCTAACCAACGTTGGAATGTTACCCAAAAATTACCTAAATCTAATTAATCAGTTACCAACGTCTAATCAACGTTGGATAATAATCTAAGAACACACTCAACGTATTAAGTAGATTTCTGACATCAAACCAATGTTGGTAAATGTGCTAGATGTAAATAGTAGGTTTGCGAGGTTCAGGCTACGTTGCTCCGACGTTGTATCATAACTATAAAATTTAAGACGCTACTTGACTAATATTTGTAATAATTCTGACCTTATAATTAGTAAAAAAGTAGTTGGTAGTCGGTAAAATGTTACTTGAGATGAATGTAGCTACCTATCAAGTCGGTTACCAACGTTATACAGAAGTAGGTGTATTACCGAAAAATTAATCGGAGCTACTTAAGTTAGTCATTAACGTCTAACCAACTTTGGTTAATAACTAAAAAGGACCGAACCTATTAAGCCACTAACCAACGTCTAACCAACGTTGGCAAGTGTTCCATAACAAACTTGACCTATTCAGTTAGTCACCAACGTCTACCCCAACGTTGGTAAGTTACTCAAAATTTAACCATACCTATTTTAGTCAGTTGTCAACGTCTAACCAACGTTGGTAAGTTATTCAAAATATAACCATACCTATTTTAGTCAGTTGTCAACGTCTCATCAACGTTGGATAATGACTTGAAAATATATCAAACCTTATTAAGTCGTTTTCTAACGGCAAATCAACGTTGGTAAATCGTCCAGACTTAAACAGTAGGTTTGCGAGGTCGGCGCAATATTTGGTTCGACGTCGTATTACAACTACAAAATTTAAGTTATTACTCGACTACTATTTGTAATAATTCTGCCGTCGGAATTAGTGAAAAAGTAGTCGGTAGTTGGTAAAATGTTGCTTGGGACGAGACTTACTTGCAGCATTGGTGCAACAAATGGAAGAACAGAAAAGAGAACGCCAGGAAGAATTAAGAAAGATTATGGAAGATCAAGAGAGAAGACGACAGGAAGAAAAAGAAGAACAAGAGAGAAGACGACAAGAAGAAAAAGAACAAGAGAGAAGACGGCAAGAAGAAAAAGAAGAACAAGAGAGAAGACGACAAGAAGAAAAAGAAGAACAAGAGAGAAGACGCCAGGAAGAAAAAGAAGACTTGATAAAAGTGATCGAAGGCCTGGAAATAAGACGACAGGAAGAAAATGAAGAATAAGAGAGAAGACGTCAAGCCGAAAACGACGAACAAGAAAGAAAACGGCAGGAAGAATTAAGAAAAATATTTGAGGATCAAGAAAAATGGCGACACGAGGAAAGAGAAGACTTCAAAAGAAGCCTAGATGAACAGCAGGCAGCCATTTTCTCCCTCACTGAAAAATTTAAAGGAGATGTTATCGAAAAAGTCACTGAAGTCGAAGGACAAGTCATAGAAGTTAGAAGAAAGTTTGAGGGAGAAATAACTGAAGTTAAACGAAAAGTCGGTGAAGTTGAAGGGGAAATGGCCCGGTTGAAACAATAATTAAGAGAGAAGGGAGGCCAATTAGTACTGTCGTCTGGTGCTAGGTTACAACCACCTTCATTCGACGGTCAAAGTTCATGGTCAACTTATAAGAGACAATTTGAGGCAGCTGCACGTTCAAATAACTGGAACGATGAGGAAAAAGCAAAAGCATTGGTATTAGCACTAAGGGGCCAAGCATTAGACCTGCTCCAAACAATTCCTGCCGCACAGCAACAAAACATCAGCATTTTGGAAGCAGCGTTAGAACTAAGATATGGCGACCAACATCTCGCCCAAGTATATCAGGCTCAGCTCAAATCACGCAGACAACGAGGTGGAGAAAGCCTCCAGGAGTTCGAGGCGGCGGTAGAAAGATTAGCCCATCTAGCTTATCCTGATGCACCAATGGAATTTCAACAACAGTTAGCAGTTGGTACATTTATTGATGGAGTAAGGGACCAGGAAGTTAGGCGAATTCTTAAGTTGGCCAGGCATAAGCTTAGTAGTGAGGCTATAGTACATGCACTGGAGATTGAGGCTGCCTATGAGAATACCACACAACCAAATCAAAGAGTACGAGCTGTGAGTGTGGAGGAAGACAAGCCATACAACACAACACAAAACCTGATATCTGATCTATACAAGATGATGACCCAACTACTGACAAAATCGAACTCCCAGCAGACACAAGATCAACAACAAAGTAGTGGGAGGCCGAATGGAGGCATCCGTTGTTATATGTGTGGTAAATTGGGCCATATTAAGAGGAACTGTCATGAGCTCAACATTCAAGATCCGAGACAAACCCAACAGCAAAGTAGTGGGAGACAGAGTGGAGGACGCATGCGCTGTTATAAGTGTGGCAGAATGGGCCATATTCAGAGTAACTGTCGTCAGCGCATCCCTGAGAGGGTCGCAGTAATGGAGAAGCCGCAGGAAAACTGGCGAGCTGGTACTTCGCGGAATATAACAGATGGCCTTTCCAAAAGACCGTGTCAGAAAGACTACAAGCCTTGCCACCGTAAGGAAGAACAACAAAATGTAGAAATAATGAAGACCGTCAAGATTGATGTTCCGGATTATTGGACAAAAGAGTCGTTAAGGAAAGCGCAGTTAAACGATAACGAGACTGGTCCTATTCTGAAATGGAAAGAAAGAGGGACTCGACCCGATTGGAAGGACATTTCAAATAAATCAGTGGGGCTGAAGGCTTTATGGGACTCCCTTATCGTGGAGGATGGACTGCTGAAGAGAGCGTGGGAAAGTCCAGATGGGAGGAAAGTTACTTGGAAATTGTTAATCCCCAGGTGTCACGTAGCAGATGTACTGCAGCAAGTGCATAATGGAGCGTCTGGCGGACATTTTGGCATCAACAAAACTCTCACTAAAGTACGCGAACGATTCTACTGCGTGAACAGCCGCCAAGATGTGGAGGCTTGGTGCCGCCAATGTGAAGTTTGCGCGGCAAGAATGGGGCCACAAATAAGAAATAAGCAATATAACGCCAAGGCTCCATTTGAGCGAATTACCATAGCAAGTGACCGTATGAAGGCTCGTTATGATCTTAAGGCTAATTCAGGAGGGTACCAGGTGGGAGAGTTGGTTTGGCTATATAACCCACAACGAAAGAAAGGCAGGTCCCCGAAACTTCACCACCCTTGGGAAGGACCTTACACTGTCGTCATCAGATTAAACGACGTTGTCTATAGAATTCAGTAAAATCCAAAATCTAAGATGAAGGTGGTGCATATAGAGAGACTAGCCAAGTATGCGAGGAATAATGAATTGCCTGATCGGGACGTTCAGGCTTAAGGAGGGGGCAGTGTTACACCACTGGACTGTGTAGACTGGTTAGATGAAACTGGAATTGTACGCTAACGGCCGGGAATATTCTGGACTCCTCTAGATCGTGTGAATGGATGTATAAATAAGACACACGGTGTGCCGAGTCTCAATCTTAAGTGAAACGCGAGCGAGTAAAGAAGAAATACGAAAAAGACATAAGTTATAAGTGTTCAATTGTGATTATAATTAAGTCAGTTATTAATCTAATGTTGTTAATTGTTAATTAGTAAATAAAGTAATGAGTAAGTGTTACCTGGACTTTCAATCAACGAATCTACGAGTATAGGTGTTTGTGTGGATAGCAAACACTTAACACTATATATACAGTAATTATTAATTTTAAATTTATTTCCGGGCTTTAATTTAGTCTCTGTTAGAATTAAAATATCAACTTTGGAATGTGACAACAAATATTTAAGTTCTGTGACCTTATTATTTACTCCGTTACAATTCCAACTTATTGAATTGAACGGATATTATATTTTGGTAAAATGCTTAGTGTAAAGTCCTGCATTGCCGTGATTATTTCTATGGGTCCTGTAACGGAGCTTAATAATTTGTTTAATTCAGAAATTGCTAAAATTGTTTCTCTAATATTAATTAAGGAGTTAAGCTTGTTCATTTCATTATTTAAAACGTTAAAATCAGACGATGTTGCAGTAGTTCCTTTTGCTGGTGCGGCTTGGGCTAGGGAACAGTCCCGCGCTGGTCTGATGGGCTGGACTACAGATGTCTGTACAGGTGAGTGGATGGTCGAATTACCGCCCCGGTTCTTCCAGGCATGCTAATATCTAATTGACCAATTTGAACATCTAAATAGGCGCGAATAATACGTTTACAAATACTAAAGGCAGATATTAGTAAATAATTGAATAAAGTATTAACAGTAATGATTCTTTACCAAGAGTGTATGTTTCATGGAAGAAAGGGAAACAGCTTTTGCCTTGAAATTATTAAAAAAACATTTATATATCTAACTTTAATTTTGAATAATTAAGAATGTAATTATTATTTCACACATTCTAAATTTACATTTACTTAAATGATCCAATCCAGTTTGAACAAGTACGACCTTACATTTTAAACAACTCAAATGCCTATGCGCACTGAATAGTGGATAATCAACGATTCTACAAACTGGTTCATCTGTAACGATCGCATTTGGAACATTACACAGACACTGATGAGCTTATCTCCTGGCGTCGGTGATTGGCCTTAGTAGCGAAAATATCGATTAAATAAGTGACTAATAAAAAAGTTTACTAATTTTAATGAACATCATATTTGATATTATATTAGATTATTTTTATGCAGATGGTAGATCTCCATTTATTTGAAATTTGTTTCCAACTAAGGTGAGATATGTAATTGTCGATGATATAGATGTGGTCTAACTTCACAATAAACTCTTTACCTAATACAAAATCCTAAATTTTCAATGTGTTACTTCGGTGACTTGAGAGGCAGTTAAGAAAACATTAGATACAAGTATATCGATCTATCAGAGACATCTTTTTATATTTTGTTTATTATTTTATTATCAATTCGAATTTCGATTGTCAGATTAGGACAAATCGTTATATTTAATATGAACTAGTCATTTGTTACAAGTCTTTATTTTAAACCTTTTCAAAATAAAACTACAAAATATATTTTATAATTGACAATATTTAGGACTTACAACTAATTTATATAAACTGATAAATTTGCTAAGTATTAACTCGCCATATTCATTAAAAACTTGTTACCAATAAATAGAAAGAAACATGATATAATAATATCATATAACTGTAACTGTTTATTTATAATATATACTTAGCAGGTGATTTGAAGAGACTCTAGTTATTTAACTTCATCGATGGTAACAAAAAGTGTGTTTAAAGTATCGGTGTAAAAACTGTATCCCAACATAGCTACTCAAAAGTACGAATTCACCCGAAAGCCCATAGAAGTTCGTCAAAATTAAAATAGGGTTATTAATGGAGTGAATTAATGCAGGTAAGAGGTTGTGATTTTTATTATTGTCCATCAAGAAATAACGATTGAAATTGCCATGGAAAAATATGCGCAACAACCCCCGAATTCAACGCCGAAGCTGCACGGGCGAGGGTTTCACTTATGAAAAACGCAGGTACACAACTATTCCCTCCGACATTGCCAGTGCCTGTGGCGAGATTCGAACCTGCAGGAAGATGGTGGAGATTATCTATTCACACTTGCCATCGAGTGCTCTAGCCAACTACTTCACAAATATATTTTGTTCAAAAGGGCCCACAGAAAAGAAACAATCCCCGAAGTGATTTTAAAATCATACTTCGAAGAACTCTTTAAGACACTTTATACTACATTAAGAGAAATTATAAATTGACTGACTAATTGAGTGGTGCAGGTGACATATTGCAGTACAGGGGAAAAACAACCCCAGGTTATAAAACATCATAATATAAAGTACAGTAGAGTTAATAATTTCATCTTTAGGAGGCATTAAGACTGGCGTAAGTATTGTGTATATAAACTTTTATGAACTTTCAACGGCTCAAGGGGATGAAATTAACCCTCAGAAAATAAAAAAATTCATTGTATCGAAACTATATTCCGGCCCATAATTTCATCTTAAAGGAGGTATTAACAGTATCGTGCGTATTGTATAGACAAATTTTTATGGACTTCCAAAGGGATCTAGGGGGTAAAATTAACCCTCAGAAAATAAAAAAATCATAACATTGAAACTATATTCCGGCCCATAATTTCATCTTAAGGGGTTATTAGCAGTATCGTGCGTGTTGTGTATACAAGTTTTCATGGACTTCCAAAGGGATCCAGGAGGTGACATTAACCCTTAGAAAATACAAAAATCATAATATTGAAACCACATTCCGGCCCATAATTTCATCTTAAGGGTGTATTAACAGTGTTGTGCGTATTGTTTATACAAATTTTCATGCAGTACCAAATGGATCCAGGGGGTGAAATTAGCCCTCAGTTAATAAAATAAATCTTAAAATAATAATTGTAACTACAATACGGCCTATTATTTCATTTTAGAGACTAACTATTGTGAATAGAAATTTTCATGGAGTTACAACGGAAAAAGTATTAATCTTGAGAAAAAAATCAAAGCATTGAAACTACATTCCGGACCATAGTTTTATCTTAAATAAGTATTATAAGTGCCGTAGGTAATGAGCATACAAATTTATATGCACTCCCAATGGAGAAATTAGCCCCCAGATAATTAACAAATCATAAAATTGTAACTACAGTCCCACCCATTATTTCATTTTAAAGATGTATTAATAGAGAAACTATGTTTCGACCCATAATGGGTGTGAAATTAACCATCAGAAAATAAAAATATCATTGAATTAAAATTATATTCCAACCCATAATTTCATATTAAAGAGGAAATTACATTAACGTAGATAATGAGCATACAAACTTTCATGTATTTATAGAAGGATTCAGGCGATGAAATTGATGATAAGAAATTGCACTACAACACGCCGTAATTTTATCTTAAACATGTTAATAGTGATGTAAGCATTGTGTATAGAAAATTGCATGGACTTCCACTCGGATCCAGGAGATGAAATAAACCCTCAGAAATTACCAAAATTCATAATATTGAAATTACGGCCCTGCCCATAATTTCATCTTTAAGAGTTATTAACAATGTCGTGATTATTGTGTATACAAATATTGACTAACTTCCAAAGGGATCTATGGACTGAAATTAAACATAAAAAAACAAAGAAAACGTTAAAACTACATTTCTGCCCATAAATTCATGTCAAGGGGGTATTAAGAGTGATGTAAGTATTGTTTATATAAATTTTCAAGGGCTTCGAATGGATACAGAGGGTGAAATGAACCCTAAGAAAACAAAAACAATCATAACACTGAAACAACATTCTGGCCCATAATTTCATCTTAAGTTACATTAAGAGTGTCGTCCATATTGCGTATACAAATTTCCATAGACTTCTAATACGGCCCAGGAGGTGAAATTAATGCTCAAATGACAAAAAAAATTCGTAACACCGAAATTACGTTCTGGCCCATAATTTCATCTTAAGGCGTATTAACAATGTCATGCGTATTGTGTATATAAATTTTCATGGACTTCCAAATTAATTCAACTAGAAAAAAATTCATAACAATGAAAATAGATTCCGGCCCATAATTTCATCTTATGTGGATATTAAGAATGTAGTGGTTATTGTCTATACAAATTTTCATGGACTTCCAAAGATATTCAGATGGTGAAATTGACCCTTAAAAATTGATGAAATTGACAACATTGAAACTACATTTCGGCTCATAACTTTATCTTAAAGGGACATTAAGAGCAACTTAGTTATTGTGCATAAAATATTTCAGGTACTTCCAATAGGATCCAGGGAGTGAAATTAGCTCTCAGATAATAAAAGAAATCATAGCATTACAATAATTTCGTCTTAAAGAGGTACAAATAATGATTTAACGATTTTGTATGGAAATTTTAATGAACTATAATGGTGTGACGGTTGGAATTTATTGTCGCCGAAGGCGGTTTTAAAATCTTACCAATGAGCAAATGTTGTAATTTGGGTGATAATTTAATTTTAAGCAAGGTTAGCAACATTACTTTATTTTCTGTGAACGCCTGGTTGCATATCTCGTTAAAACCGGACAGTCGCAGTCGTTGAGGAATCTTGCGTTTTTTTGAATGATTAACTTTTTTTTAAAATAATGGTGACTGACATTGGGTTCATATAAAGTTTTATTTGTATTTATAAACATCCGTGAAGGGGTTTATTATATAAACCCAAAAGTTAACGATTTTCAATTGTGATGCCGAGTTCTTCAGTCTGGAGAAGATATTTGGTTTGATGAATTGGAGGTTTACCGTTTTCGGGATATATTGTCATCGTTCTTTGGTTAGCTTTCCATTTGGTTATTTTCAATTATTTGAAATTAAAACCCTCTTATGCTAGAGGTAAAGTAATCAGGTATGTCGTTATAATTTTCCTTAATTTTCTTATATTATTTTAGGGTTTTATCATCCGGTTATATTTTAACCTAATTGTTACTTAGAAGAATTTCACTATTCGTAGAAAAGACCACTACTTTCTGTAATTATCTACTAGAGGAACTTAATTGCGTTCTAATTAACGTCTATAGGAGTCAGATAATAGAAATATTTGACCGCTCACCCAATTAGAAGCTTGGTAGAAATTTTCCAAAGGGGTTCTATTGTTTCGAATAGGAGTCCTAGCATTGCAATCCAAGGAGCTGGTGTTTTGCGATATATGCTACACACATCCACCAAACAGATAAGCCAAATAAACCTTACTTTAATTTATTATTGTTCTTAACATTTTACTATGTTTAAAGGAAAACGAGGTAAATTGCATTTAACTTTTCTTTAAATCTAAATTGCGATTATCTTTATTGTGCAACTCGTACATGTTCTCTATATAATTGACGTATATTATATAATTTCAATCATTTACTTAGTGCAGGTATGTCTTTAAACTGGCTCTATTAATAATATGTGTATATAAAGTATAACAAATATTATAACTTATTAAGTAATTTGTGAACCGTTCGTGATCACGTTTGGGGATAATTTATATATATATTTTTTTTATCCAAGATATTTTATTTATTTTGCTTTTATAGGTACCTCACATATTTTGCATTATTGTATATTTTGATTAAAATTTCTTATATACACTGCTCACACAAGTTCCTGATAATTTTACTCAATTTCCTTTTATAAGTAACTTTTCTATTAAATTACATATGAGATATTATTTGCGGCTATTATTTGGTGTGGCGTGAATGCCCCTTGTTTTTTTTTTGTATGTTTACTTGCAATGATTGGTTATCCTGATATAATAAATTATGGTATTTCTGAAGTTTCGTGGTTTTAGAGAAATATTGTTTAAGTTAACTTAATATACAGTCAGTTTAAAATTACGTGGCGCCAATACTTTTTTTTACTTAACGACATTCCTAAGTATAGCTGTGGCACTGACAGGTATATTAGCTACCAATTTATTGCAAGGATAATTTTATAAAACCGGGATTTTATGTAACGATTGCCAAAACCCGAACCTGGTATAAAAGTAAAGTTACCAAACGACCCTGAGATTATAATTTGGCAGAAATTCGTAACAATGGAATCGAGAGAATTAAATTAACCATCAAAAAATAAAAAAAAAATCGTAATATTAAAACTACATTCCGGCCCATAATGTCATATTTCCTTAAGATGAAATTATTAAGATTGTCGTTATATTGCTTGTAAAATTTTTCATGTACTTCCAAAGGAATCCAGCGTATAAAATTAACCCTCAGGGAATAAAAAATCTATAACATTGAAACTTTATTTGTGCCCATAATTTCATTTCAAGGGAATAATAACAGTATCGTGCATATTGTCTATACACATTTTCATGGATGAAAATGAAATTATGGGCCGGAATATAGTTTCAGTCTTATGATTTTTTTATTCTCTGGGTTTACTTCACCCCCTGGATCCCTTTGGATGTCCATGAAAATTTGTATACACAATACGCACGACACTGTTAATTTCATCCCCTTATCGATTGGAAATTCATAAAAGTTTATATACACAATACTTACGTCAATCTTAATACTCCTAAAGATGAAATTATTAATTGGATTGTACTTTCTGTGTCATGATTTTTTATTACCTGAGGATTGTTTTTCCCCTACACTGCAATAGGTCATCTCCGCCTCTCAAGTCAGTCAATTTATAATTGCTCTTAATGTAGTTTAAAGTGTTTCAAAGAGTTTTTTGAAGTACGATTTTAAAATGAGGGGATTGTTCCTTTTCCGCGAACCCTTTGGAACAGAATGTATATGTATACGGCTCAGTGAAGTAATTGGTTAGAGTACTCGATGGCAAGTGTGAGTAGATAGTCTCTTCATCTGCCCATGTGACTTCGGCTTTGGATTCGGGGTTGTCTAATTTCTGTGGTGTGCTGTTTACGGTGTTCTATTTCATACCTCTGTAGACTCAATATGAAAATGTACGCATTTAATTAGTTATGGAGCTATATATTTTTTTACTAATCATAGATGTCGATATCAAATAAAATCAAAACATGATTTCAACCCATGGAACCATTTGCAAGTCGATAAAAATGTATATGTGCTAAACATGCCATAAGTAAGTGTCCCTCAAATTAAAATATGTATATTTAGTTTGTTGCGCATATTTTTCCCATAGAAATTTTAAACATTATTTTATGATGGACAACAATAAAAATCACAACCGCATACCGGCATTAATTAACTTTTTAATATTTTATGTCTAATACAACACATTGATTATAAGTTATGAAATGGCCCTGTTTTAATTTTGACGAACGTCTATGAGCTCTTGGGTAACGTCGTACATTTGAGCTGAGTAGGCATGGAGCCAGTCTAATTTTTTGCTTTTCTTTTCGGAATGAAGTAATTCTACATTATCCATATTTATAAAGTGATTGTTTTCTATACGCTGTGTTGACATGCCGGTACTAAATACGTTGTTTACAATAGACATTTTATGCTCTTCAAGTCGCTTTTTTCTGTTACGTCCAGTCTGGCCAATGTATATAGCATTGCAGTCACTACATTCTAGTTCATACACTTCTGTCTTTTGTAGTTTTTCTGTTTTATCCTTATTGTTTATTAACATTTTTCCTAGGTTATTTTTATTTACAGATATTGTTTTGCAACCTAATTTACTTAATTTATTGCTGACTTTATCACTAATTCCAGCTGCTAAAGAGGAGTGGTAACGAGGATTAAGAGTTAATTTTTTATATCCATAGGGACAGAGGTGTGATCGGCTGCAAATTTTCGTTTCGTGAAATTAGGTTTATAAATGTTTGTTTCTGTCCTTGTTACCACCTCGTGTTCCTTCGTTCTACGGATATTTTTAGAAGTAACATGAACAGATTCTGTAGGCGTTAGAACCATCTCTTTAATACTGTCAAAGTTATTAAGCTGTGAAGCAGCGTAATTGAGCCCTATGCTCTTTACTTTACGCACCACCTTTTCTTCGTTATGTGTGGGAGAATACACTTTGTACGCGTAGCTTTTGTGGCCTCCAGACACAAACTCTTTAATATAGCTGCTAGAGCCGTAACTCTCTAGTTCATCGGTCATTTCACCAACAAACTCTCCAGTCGGGACGTCAAATTCCCCATCCCTGGATACGTATATGACGATATCTATATCATAATATAGTACTCTATCGCCTAGCTGCTCGAGGAAACTGTACAGCTTAAGTCGGGCCTGGGTAGTGACGTAGGCTGCTATCACTACATTTATGGTAGTTAGAGGATCGTAGACTTCCTCTGTGTGTTCCCAATTTACCACTAGGGTGTTTTCGTTTATCGGCAGCACCGAGTTCACTATGACACCGGGGTTTGCGAGCATAGCAAAAAACTCGCTGGGGTCGTTAACAATGCTGGTCTTTGGCTGGTTCTCTCTTTGGCCCAGCTTGCCCTAGAAAATTTAAAATTAATTTGGCCTAGGATCGGAGGCCGGGATTTTCTACGATTTCGCCAAATTTCAATTTTACATCCTCTCGCTCCATAAACTGTTCAATATGTCTGTCTTTTTGTTCTTTTGTCCATCCGGAGGCCATCCGGAGGCTTATTGCTTAATTTTTATAAATTTGTTCATCGTTTTGGTAAACAGCCCCGAAAAATTTGTAGCTTTATCGTTTTGCTCGACAACATAGCTCCATATTTCATATATTTCTAAAATCTTATATCCTTTCTCCACGGTCTTTTGTTCCGTTCAAAAACGTCACTGTCCGGAATATAATGATAAATAAACAATAACCTCCAAATATCTATCTGGTTCCCAATTGTTTATAATAGAGTATTTTTAGTAGGTGAAGAATTTCTGTTTAACCTTTGGTCGATCTCATATTTATTAAGGAATTATTATGTTTACCATCTAAGTTAATAGTATCTTGTACATATTTACGTTATCCAATATTGTTGTTTATTATTTAAGTACTTTTGTTGTAATAACAGTCCCCAAAGTTAACGCTTTCACACTGAAAGAAAATATAATTAGAAATATGTGTCACATAAAATATGCAAGCATTTATTACTTTATTAGATAAATATTCAATATTTACGTCGATATTAATTAAATCGCAATAAGTTGGGAACAGCTGTTTCATACTTTTCCTTTCAGAAGGGTTGCCTTTGGTTGGTTTGACCGTCGGCTACTATTGTTAAAGTTTTCTGTCTCATAAACTTTCCTGCTGCCTACCAGTAGGGAGACAGCTTATCATACCGCTCATAGATGGCGTTACGATCTACTTTTGGGGAATAATTAATTTAAATTTCATTGTGTAATTCATGTGTTATGTGGTACTATTAGACTATTCTTATAGTAGATTTTAATCATTAAATATTATTTGTGATATAATATGAATTTATTTCAGTTACTTTTATATCTTATTTTATAAAGTTTGATTTTTTATATCAAACTAGTTTACCTCCTTGATGAGACAGGATGATAGGCCATTTTAATAATCAACTTTGTACCGGCAACACCTATTGGTAGACAATCGATAACATCAATCAGTAACAACTTTTGAAATGTTATCTTAATATACTAGTGTTGTGAATAACCATCAGGTAATACTAATAGTTTTAAATGATTTATTTTTCTTGCAAATTCTCTTCAAGATGTATATTTTTAAGGAATAGTTAATAATTAATTTTTCTAATTTTTTTGTGAAGATGTGACACATGTTCTAATAATATGTTTCTATTTATTCCTTTCTTAAATACATAGTCTGAATTCAAAAATTCATCATTAATGCATATATTCATCGTTAACATAAAATTCATCAGGAATTTTAATATTAATTAGGAACTCTAGAATTCATCAGGAAATTCTAAAATTCACATATATTCAGCATTAACTAATATTAATTAGGAACTCTATAATTCACCATTAATTAAAAATTCATCAGGAACTTTTAAAATATTCATAATTAATTTTAAATATTCATCATTAACATCAAATTCATCAGGACTCTATTGTGAATTTATATTTCACACTTTTCCAATTTCATTTGGATATTAATATTTGTAAGGTGGCAAATTAAAAAGTCACGATTCTTGGATCCAGAGGATTAGTTCCGTGGATGCTTTATTTGGATGACCAGAATTCATCTGTAACTGTAACGTGATATGCGCTCCACAATTTTGAGTAACGTTTCATTTCATCGGTAGACTATGTATTAAGAAACTAGGTGTCCATACCAGACGAGAAAACGTTAACTTCAGGACTCACGCCACCATTTCCATTCCAGGTCAGCCTTCGCTGGAGTGTGGCAAGTTATTTTCTTTTCGATTGTGTTCGGTGAACGAGTTTCACTCACTCGTAATAAATTCTGGTATATATATTTGTCGGTAATTCTAGATTACCATTTTGTGGAAAGTATACTTTGCTGTTGATTTAATAAATACTTAATTTTATTAATTAATTTTTTTATTCTGTCTCTACTTTAGACAGAAATTCTGTAGGTTCTGAGTTGGGGGGGATGAAAAAGTAATCACTGGTAAAACTGCAGATGGCGCCCTTAAAATAAAAATAATTTTTTATATTACTTATTCATCCTCGCCTACTACTCGTTGATAAAATTACTTGAAGTGAATAATAGTGAACCAAGGTCTCAAGGAAACAAGAAACACACGGCCCTTGCCTTCCAAAAACCCAGCTAGCCGCAGGCACAGGAAATTTCTTCGCTTTCCTTGTCAATAAGAATAGTTCTTATTGACAGGTAAAGTGTAGGCTTTTCCATAAATACCTGATTTGGTTTCCTCTTGTATTAAGAGTCATCCTAATACAGGGCGAAACTAAAATCACGGTACCACGGGGGTTCCCCGGTAACATTTGGCGACCAACGTGGTCAGGTGTAACACTTTATCACTTCATTAATGACCCAAGTTCCGACTAACGCTCTCTCTTCTTCTTCCGTGTGGTTGCAACCGGCTTAGTTCATTGTTTGGCCACAAGTACGACAGAGAACAAACATTAGCTTGTCGTTCATTTCTGCAGGTAGTATGAGATGTTACAGGTTTGTGGGCGGTAAAATCTTACATTTAATTGTTCCTTCTATTGGGTTAATGTCCTTGGTATTTGGTTCTCTTTTGTCCGGTTGCATAAAACATAGATGGTCTTGTGCTGCGTGGGCGTTACATATTTTACAGAATATGTCCGCACAAGTATGTTGTTTGTCCGTCTTTACCGAATTGTAGCAAACAGCACTCCTTGTTATCTTCTCGCATACAGTGTTTTTACCATGAGATTACAGCTGTCTGTGATTGCCATAACACACCTGTCCTCGGAACGATCATCGCAACTTTTAAAGCCTGTGGACATGCTGGTGATTGGTAACAGCAGGGGCCTGTATCTCCGCACCTGTGCTTGTTTTTATGTTCGTAAGGGATGTGACATTCTTCGCAAAAGTAAGAACAGTAGAATGCAGTGGTGAGGGAAGTAACATTGTAATGACCCTCGTGGTATAGTAAATTGACTATGGGACCTACCGCAGGACCCTTGAGGATAACGTTGCGCCTCTTAGCGCCATACGCGTACACTACTATCCTAAAGTATTTTAAATGTTTTTGGAACTGCTGGAGTTCGTGGATACCACAGCCCTCAGACGGTATAATGACCCTCGCGTCGACACACAGCTGAATGGTTCGTTGAGTTTGTATTTATCCTATGTCACGACGCACTTGTTTTAGTCCTTGTCTTTTGTCACACACGCAATAGCCACCACAGGCGCGCGTGTTAGGCACATATTATCTTTATTGTTTATAACTATGATGCCGCGTCGCATCCCGCACTCCTCTTCAAAAGTATTATAACTTCGTCTCCGATCATTTCTTTTTCCGGCTGGCATCTTCACCGATGTCACTCCCAGACAGAAAGTTTCCGTGTTGAGTCTGTTGGAGTTGGATTGGTAAACACTGCTGATAACGCCCCAGACGTCATCGTAAGTTATCTCCTCCACAGATCTAAAACGGATCCCATCCTTCGCCTCTCTTAAAATCCTTGGAGCAAAACAAAAATCCAACTTAATCTCACTCCTCAAATCCCTCGGTGCCTTTCTCAATAACTTGATTAATAGCGTCTTTAACCCACCCCACTGGTTCTTCATTATTCGGGATCGGTTTTATTTTAAATTCTAAGATACGTCCTATTAATTTGAATCGATTAACCTTCTTCATAGAATCTTTGGCCATAATGAATTTTTCCATTTTAAAGACGGTTGGTTAGCTCAATTATTGACGAAAAACTGATTAGACGGCCTCGGGACACCTATAATAATCTGGGACGATTAGTGTCGGCGAGATGAAAGATAGAAAACGAAAATGTGATTTTGTTTATTACTATGATAAATATCTGTGCTCAAACCTATCAGCTCGATCGCAAAAATTTTGTTGTAGCTGGCGAGACAAATTTTAAAACTTTTCCTTTCCAAAATATGATTTGTTAAAAATAGCTGCGCTATTTAGAAATAATTTATCAGCCAATGAAAGCCCGTGTTGCATTATTCTATCAGAAACACAGCCGTGGTTACAGAAAAACCGTTTAATTTAAAAGCTATATTTAATAATAATATCGAAGGTATTCACCTTTTAAATAAAAAATCACTGATAAAAAATAGGTAAAACTGCACTGATAAGAACAATAAACACTTAAATAAAAACAAGACAGCGGCAGCAAACTGGTGAGCGCACGGACGCTTTCATTGGTTTTTATGCCTTCAGGAAATCATGATAAGAACGTGTCGAGTTGAAACTTTTTCCATGCTTACGGTTTCCTGTTAAAACTTTGATCATACGTCGGCCGGATGTGATGAGATTTCATTTCCTATTTTTCATGCTTGCGGTTTCCTGTTAAAACTTGTATCGCATCCGGCAGGATGTGATAAGAGATTTCATTTCCTGTTTTTCATGCTGTGGTTTCCTGTTAAAACTTTTATCACACGTCTACCGGATGTGTTAAGAGATTTCATTTCCTGTTTCTTATCATACTAACTAGTATTTTAGTGTAAAAACATGTAATGCTAATAGAGCAATTTTTACTTAAAGAATATGTTACAATATTCAATTTAAACGATTCTGAATGATTTGTATTTAATTTTAATAAATAAATACATATTAAAATATCCGCGCCTGTCTATCGTCAGGGACATAAACATTAAAAATAATATTAACCTACGCCTATTACAAACAAAATTTACTTTTATTCACAAAGCTTAAAATCATAAATTGTATGAGTTGGTTATCACTACTTGTTAAAACTCAAATAAATTTAGTACAAAAGTGATAGTCTACATGGTCAGTCTAAAAGGATAATTATTATTGTTGCTTATAAAATAAATACTTCTGCAAATTGTTTGTTTTGATATACATTTTCCAGATGTATATACTTATTAGTGGCTTAAGATTCTTCTTGTCTGTGTGTGTGTGTGCGCGCGTGTGCATGTGCGTGTACGTGTGCGTGTGCGTGTGCGTGGGCGTGTGCTGTACGTATGCGTGTGGGTGGGTGCGTGGGTGCGTGCGTACGTGCGTGTGTGTGCGTATCTATCTTGTTATGTTACTAGCAGTATTCTTTTCTGATGCAGACATCATGTGACGTCATATTTTTTACTATAAATACTGCGCATGATTTTCTATATGCAGACCCTAGCATCATGCGACGTCATAATTTTTTTTGCGCATACTTTTTCTATATGCTGCCATCTTGTTTTTAATATCATGTGCCATCATATTTTTCTCTAACTACTATGCGCGCCCGTCATCTTCTTTATGGGCCCACCCTGTATATTAAAATAGCAGTTACACGTTAGGTTAGGTTAGGTGGACCTTCGGTTAGGGGGCCTTGTTGGGCTTCGCAGGGGACCCCGGAGGGGCTTCGAAGTGGGGTTAGGTGAGACAGCGTCCGTAATGCAGATCCCTGACCAAAGTGAAATTAGCACCGTCTGGCTTCGGGGCCTCGACATGTAAGATGGGGGCCTCGACAGGTTAGATGGTGGCCTCGACAGGTTAGAGAGGGGCCGGAGAAGTTAGATGGGGCCCCGCTGAGGCCTTCGCTGGGGATTTCAGTAGGTTAGGGCTTTGCGTGAGGGTCTGGGGCTTCGCAGGGTGATCGTGGGTCTCAGAAGGTTAGGGGCCCCGAGCCCTATGGGGGACATTCTAGAGGTGGGGCCTTATGGGGCCCCATTCGGGGTCGGAGACCCGTCTTAACTGACGCCATGTCTACTGAGCTGCTATGTTGGGCTACTGTTTTCACATCGGTCTAACTATATACATTATTTTTCCCCATTTAACAACTGTGATATTCCAAGTAGTACTTATGGGAAATTTATAACGTTACAAGATCGGTATGCATACATCTATTCTTAGTGATGTTTTGCAGTGGGTAGGTAGTTTATTTTCTATAAATTAAAAATATTGTTTATTGAAAGAAGAAATTATAATAGATGATTTTCTTATTCTCTTAGTTAGAATAGGTGTGTATAAATAGATTTCATTTAAAAATTAGCAACTTATTTGAAAATATTATTTTAACTAACATATTAGGTATTTATTAAAAAGTGAAATTTGTGTCCTTGAAAAATCTTCTACAGGTTGAAAATGTTGGAACCAGGACAATAGGTTAAAATAAAACGCTACCTTGCCTACGTTTCGTTTAATATGCTTAAACTTCTTCAGGGAATTTTACATAATTATTTGGCCATTGAGCCCTGAAGAAATTTAAGCATATTAAACGAAATGTAGGCAAGGTAGCGTTTTATTTTAACCTATTGTCCTGGTTCCGACAATTTCAACCTGTATTAGGTATTTATACTCGATTCAGTAAATCATAAAATTTAAATTGAGAAACAGCATATTATGCAAATTTCTAATAAATAAAATTGATTTGTGGTGGATAGAATACATATGAAAGAACTTGTTTAACTTACCAAGAGATCTCAGTAAAAATTATTTCACATTCACATTAAAACCTCCATAACCTCAATATATCTTCATATTGATAGGTATATACATCAATAATTTACATTTTTGAAATATACATATATATATATATATATATATATATATATATATATATATATATATATATATATATATATATATATATATATATATATATATATATATATATATATATATATATATATATATATATATATATATATATATATATATATATATATACATATAGTAGCATTCAGACCATATGAGAAGTTTCATACCTCTCACCACTATTCACTTCACCATAGTTAGTATATAACTAGCAGGTTGGCCACTATCATTTGTCTGTTCCATAACCTATGGCATACTGAAGAGAACAAATAAGTTCGAAATCGATCTATGTCTGGTTAGGAATTGACAAATGATATTGACTATCGATCTATCATGATTTGAAGGTGTAATTCAATGCAGGTCGGGGTATTTGCCCGCTGAGTAGTTGTTTCCTTCATATCATATTTAATCATTATATATATATATATATATATATATATATATATATATATATATATATATATATATATATATATATATATATATGTACGTATGCGACACTTGGATAACTCATAGGTTTTTTTCACAAAAAATATGCCGACAAAAAAACACCGTCTTATGACCTTGTTGATAGAAGTAAATAATAATGTGTGCATGCGTGCGGATTAATCAGTGCACATGTGCTTAATAACCAAAACCCCATATGAGCAACTGTGCCACTAGGATAACTTCAGTAGCATTATTTGAACAGTAGTGGCTGCCTCACGTCGCCAATAATAAAACTAGTCGAAACACGTTATTATATCTGCTGCAAATAAAATAAAATGCCTCGTAGAAAAGTGCTTAGTAACGAGGAAATAGCAAAAATTGTTACTTTGAGGGATGAAAATTATTCTAATCGACAAATCGCTGCAAAAATTGGACGAAGCCCTAGAGTGATAAATAATTACTTTAGAGATTCAGAAAATTATGGGAAAAAACAAAACGGTCGCACAGCGAAGGCGACAACAGACAGAGAGCGTCGTGCAATATTAAGAGAAGCATCGATTTCATTAAATACAGCTTCTCAAATAAAAACAAGACTCAGAGTTAAGGCTAGTGTCCAAACTGTTCAACGGATAATAAAGTCTTCTCCCAATATTCGGCGACAAAAATTAAAAAGGAAGCCTGTACTTAAGGAAAAGCATCGTGATGCTCGTCAAGTGTTTGCAAAGAACCACATGGGTTGGACACACGATTGGAAAAAAGTGATTTTTCGGACGAAAAAAAATTCAATTTAGATGGCCCTGATGGTTTTAGGTATTACTTTCATAACCTTAGAAAAGAAGAAGTAATCTTGGCACGCAGACATGCTGCACTTGGTAGTGTTATGATTTGGGGTGTACTAAGTAGTAAGGGAACTGTTGATCTTGTATTCTTAGAGGGAAAGCAAAATGCAAAAAAATACGTGGATCTGTTGGAAAATGAAAAGCCTAACATAGACAGAATTATGGAAGGAGAAGAATGGATTTACCAACAGGATAATGCAGGAACCCATACGGCGAAAATTGTGAAACGTTGGTTTAACAATCATAACATTCGAGTTCTTGAGTGGCCAGCTTTATTTCCGGACATAAACATTATAGAAAACTTGTGGAGATGGCTTACTCGAAAAGTGTATGCTAATAGAAAACAGTTTCTAAATAAGGAAGACTTAAAAAATGCTATTAGAAAGTGTTGGAACGAAATTCCCATTAATTTAATTGAAAATTTGTATGAATCATTACCGCAAAGAATATTTAACGTCATAAGTGTAATCTCTGTCTGTTGTCGCCTTCGCTGTGCGACCTTTTTGTTTTTTCCCATAATTTTCTGAATCTCTAAAGTAATTATTTATCACTCTAGGGCTTCGTCCAATTTTTGCAGCGATTTGTCGATTAGAATAATTTTCATCCCTCAAAGTAACAATTTTTGCTATTTCCTCGTTACTAAGCACTTTTCTACGAGGCATTTTATTTTATTTGCAGCAGATATAATAACACATTATTTAAATTAGCTTACATTGTGTTGATAAATTTTTTATACATGGGGTTATCCTATTGGCATACTGTAAAAGGCTATTTTTTGTAAATTTCTAGTTTTCCTTAAGTAATAAAAACTATAAAAGAAAGTAGTAGTACTGCTGTTATTAAAGAAGTGTATTTAAGAAAATGCTAGCAGTATTATTTACAAATAATATATATATCCCTATAAATGCAGTAATTCTTGGGTGAGGTTATACAAGTGTCGCAGACGTGTATATATATATATACATATATATAAATAGATATATGTATATATATATATATATATATATATATATATATATATATATATATATATATGTATTGTTGTGATAATAAGGATTGTTGTATTGTTGTATTTTTATTGATAATTTGTAAAAATTTTGAATTGTTTTATTAAACTGTTGTAAAAGTGAAAATTTTGTGATTTATTAAAATTTATGAAAATTGGCGCCTTTATTTTAAATTTGTATTTGTTTTTATTTATGCCCTTGTATACCCAAACTAGCTCAGATTTTATTTTACAAGTTTTTACTTACTGTTTTATTTTCTTTTGCTCTTACTCAGGATGCAGGTTCACTATGTTTCTATCTATAGTATAATTTCAAATTTAAATACACAAAATCAGTACACATCCATACACAAAAAAAAAACTAAACACTTTCAGAAAATAACAAGGAGTTGTTTTAATTTAATAATTTTTTTTAAAAATTTTAACAAATAAATTTACTATAATAGCTTAATTTACCCAACCAAATGTTAAATCTCGAGATTTTACCTTACTTTGTTTTCTATCCTTGCAGTTGGCCAAACTGTGTCGTTTCTTAATTCTGTATCAGCTGTATTCCACGTTCCAAGTTCAGATAATATGGCCGCTCTAATTTTCTACTGTACTGGTGTAGTGTATTTACCTTATTTTTTTGTGATTTATCCCCAGCTGGATTTTTTTTATAACAGGTAAGTACTTACAAAATTTTCCACTATTTCTTTATTTTTCTGTCTTGAATTCTTATTTTAAAACCTTTTATTTACAACACTTTACTTCTAACCTTGATTTTCTTAATATTTCTTCTATTTTTATTTCATTCGATTCGTAAAATTTCCAAAACTTATTTCAACCCCCAATTTTTTTATCAATAACAACCAACTATCAATTTTTTCCTCTGCTTACTTTAATTTTGTATATAGTAAAAATCACCAAATTTCAAAAATGACTACTTGTGACAAATTATTTTTTTTTATGTCAAATATTTTTAATTTTGAAAATAAAAACTTTTATACTACCTTTTTGTTGCCTTTTTAATACAATATTCTTTTCCTGATACTTTCCTGAGCATTTTCTGTAAATTAGCATGTGTTATGTTCAGTATAAAAATTTTTATCTTTCACATCTCATTTTAAAAATTTTTCTTAACAAGTGCCCTATCATTTTAAACAAACTCCTTTTTGATAAACTAGAACTTATTAACTACTCATAACAAATCTTTTCATCTCTAGATTAACATATCTTTTCTCAAAAACTAATATTTTTGTTTCTACATTTTGTAGGCTGTCGAAATTGGTTTCACCCCTTTTACCACACTTTAACACGGTGTCTTGAGCTACCCCCACACACACGAAGCACTGAGTGTCTTCTTTATCCTAATGACATGTCTTTGCACATTGATGTATTTTCTGTTTAATTTTGGATGAAATTATAGTTCAACTATGCTGTCACACATACAAAATCAAGAAATGTTTATGTTTCAACCCCAATATTGGAGAAATTATTATGGCATTCATCTAAACACATTACTGCATCCCTGTTTGGTAAGTTTTATTTCAGTTTATATTCACTTTTACAGACCATGCACTTTTTATGTTTCGTTATGAAAGTTTTAAGATAATTTACAATATTTTCCCGTGTTTATTGAATGTTGCTTTCTTAACTTTTATCTAAAGTTCAATTATATTGACTCTATACTAGATTTTTCATAAATTTCCCCTTTTAAAAGTTTATACTATAACAATTGTCTCTTTTTATAGGTGAAATCTTTCCCCTGAAATTATGCAACTTTTGATACTACTGAAGTTGATTGAAGTGAAATTTTTATATGGACTACATTGGTGACACCTTTTCGATGGCAGGAAATACACAATAGGTCTCTCGTCAGCTCTGCCAGTGAAGATCCAGGACTTCGACTTGAACACCTTTTTTCTTGCTTTTTTATTTTTTTCATTAATTTTTATGGCCAATTTGGCTTGGCAAATACCTTATAACTAACTACATTTTTGAAATGAACAATAAATACTTAATTCTACTATACATATGTTAACAACTAAATAAAAATTATTTTCTGAAAATGTTCATTCATAAATGTATGCATAATACTGTATTCATCAAACCTTTTATCTCTACTGCACGTTTGCACTCTATTTTTGTCCCTCTATTTATCTGCATTTTATTATTCTAATGAAAACAATTTAAAACCTCTTAAAATAATTTATAATATTGCTACATGTGATAATATATATATATATATATATATATATATATATATATATATATATATATATATATATATATATATATATATATATATATATATATATATATATACACATATATATATATAACACGATTTGTGTAATCCAACGCAGGTCGGGGTATTTGTCCGCTGAGTAGTTGTTTCTTTCAAATCATATTTAATAACATTAGTTTATAGTCCACCTGGGCTAGGGGTCGCCGCTCTCGGTACTTGCTGTGTCGCAAGTCGCTATCCGCCACACAGACATCTATGATGTCCGTCGGATAGTAGCATTCAGACCATATGAGAAGTTTCATACCTCTCACCACTATTCACTTCACCTTAGTTAGTATATAACTAGCAGGTTGGCCACTATCATTTGTCTGTTCCATAACCTATGGCATACTGAAGAGAACAAATAAGTTCGAAATCGATCTATGTCTGGTTAGGAATTGACAAATGATATTGGCTATCGATCTAACATGATTTGAAGGTGTAATCCAATGCAGGTCGGGGTATTTGCCCGCCGAGTAGTTGTTTCTTTCAAATCATATTTAATAACATTAGTTTATAGTCCACCTGGGCTAGTGGTCGCCGCTCTCGGTACTTGCTGTATCGCAAGACGATATCCGCCACAGAGACATCTATGATGTCGGTCGGATAGTAGCATTCAGACCATATGAGAAGTTTCATACCTCTCACCACTATATATATATATATATATATATATATATATATATATATATATATATATATATATACCCCGACCTGCATTGAATTACACCTTCAAATCATGATAGATCGATAACCAATATCATTTGTCAATTCCTAACCAAGACATAGATCGATTTCGAACTTATTTGTTCTCTTCAGTATGCCATAGGTTATGGAACAGACAAATGATAGTGGCCAATTCAAGTTATATACTAAGATGAAGTGAATAGTGGTGTGAGGTATGAAACTTCTCATATGGTCTGAATGCTACTCTCCAACCGACATCCTAGATGTCTCTGTAGCGGATAGCGACTTGCGTCACAGTAAGTACCGAGAGCGGCGACCCCTAGCCCAGGTGGACTAAACTAATGTTATTAAATATGATTTAAAGGAAACAACTACTCAGCGGGCAAATACCCCGACCTGCATTGAATTACACCTTCAAATCATGATTGATCGATAGCCAATATCATTTGCCAATTCCTAACCAGACATATATATATATATATATATATATATATATATATATATATATATATATATATATATATATATATATATATATATATATATATATATATATATATATATATATAATTTAAAAATAAATGTAATCCAAGTTTCAGCGTTTTGGCAAATAGCCGGGAAAATAATTGTTTAAAAAGGTATATGTTATACTTATCTGTGCTAAGATTTGTAAAAGTTAGTAAATAATAATTAACAAAAAATTTTCAGTTAATATTATTTTTCATTCCACATATATATATATATATATATATATATATATATATATATATATATATATATATATATATATATATATATATATATATATATATATATATATATATATATATATATATATATATATATGATTAAATATGATTTGAAGGAAACAACTACTCAGCGGGAAAATACCCCGACCTGCATTAAATTACACCCTCAAATCATGATAGATCGCTATCCGCCACAGAGATATCGAGGATGTCGGTCGGATAGTAGCATTCAGACCATATGAGAAGTTTCATACCTCTCACCACTATATATATATATATATATATATATATATATATATATATATATATATATATATATATATATATATATATATATATATATATATATATATATATATATATACATATACATACATACATTTTTCTACATACACATAAACGAATGCATATTCTAAATATGAAATAAATCGTGATGCACCAGTTTTTGCCAGCAATACAAGATATATTTATAAAAAAAATACTGAAAAAAAGAAAATATTAATAAATATAATTTTGAAAGCTTTACTAGACACTGTTCTAAATCACCACCATAGGTGTATAAATATTTTAACAGATAAATAAATGAGCTTTAGACATAATACACGATATTTACAAATATATCCGACTGTTTGAGCAAAATCAAATTTTGGTTTTAGTTAGTCTGTCAATTACAAAAACAAAATATATTTGAAACATGATTGGTTGGAAAATTTTTAGTAAAATGTTTGTGATTGGGTAAATTGTAATGTCTATAATTCCTATTAGATTAAATAGGTAGTAAAACTGCGTGCGGGTTAATCTACGCGCTAAATTTTAATCCTCAATTTAGGCTTAATTCTAATTCCGCTTTGTGGATTCGTCTTTAAATATTAATTAAAATTATGTAAAAATTAATATTTTACTATATTTTTGTCGGCATAATGAATAACAATTAATCAGAATAACTCCAAATTATTGAAAAATACCTAATCAAGAATAGTGGACCTATGAATTCGTATCTTACATGAACCAATTGGGATAGGCACATTGACATTGATTATATTATCCTTGAGCTATTTATAACATAGTAAATACCAGTATGTCATAGAGCTATTAGGAAGTTCAGAGATATACATAAATGAATTTGAAGTGTAAGTAAGTAAGGTGGTAATTAATTAGTTATTAGTATTAACGACAATAGACACCGACGAATATTCAAGAAGTACTAACGGGTAAGTTAAGTTTTATTTTGATCACAAAATGAATGTAGCTACTTTATTATTGTGTACATATATGGATATATACGAATATATGGGTATATGTGTGTGTATGTAAGTAATAATTATCATAATATAATTTAGTAATTATTATAAAATGAAATAATAATTTAAAATAAAAACATATTCAATTGCAGCGCTTATCACCATAGTTTGTCGTTAGTTTGTTTTTATCAAGCTATTTATTTTACTGTTAAAAACAACCGAAAATGTAACTACAATTTAGGCAACACTTTAATTATTACAAACAAAACTTTATTCAAGGCAGTAATTGAGGAATCACACAACGATGTTTTAAATATAAAAGCACGTACATAGACTGACTGTGTTTTACTTTTATACCATTAATAAAGCTCATATCTTTAACATTAACATTATTTTCTTAGTAACTTTTCGCTCCTAATAGATAAGACAGCACACTCTCAGTTTTACTGCACAGAGTGATAACAGTCGGCCATGCTACAAGGATCTACGTCCTCGTGGATTTTCTCTTTTCAAACCTGAGAAGATAAACAGAAATCACTTGTTAATAAATAGATATACTTAGTGTAGTTATTGGTCTTCGGTCTATTGTTAAATGTCGTAAAGACTCTCCTCGGAAATCTCTTGACTTGTCAACTTAAGTTTTATGAACATGAGAAAAATAATAATTATATATATACCGTATGGGACTGTAAGCATGGTAAATGGGAAAACCCAAATGTGTAGAACAAGGACAGATTGCTCTCATTATCATAGTGTTGGAAAAGGACAGAGACCAGAGGCTAATAAGTAAATAGGCATTTTTACAATTCTTATTATTAACGAACGCATAAAGTCAAGAAGATTACAGCTTCACTGAACGTCGAAGCATGAACAAACACGGTGGGTAAGAATATCGCCAGCTTCTGTTTATGGATTCCTGTTACCACTAATTCAAGTTTCGTTATTTACTATCAGCCTCTGTACTTTTCTAACATGCGTATGAGATGAGAGCAATCTGTCCTTGATCTACACATCTGGTTTTCCCCATTTACCATTCTTACGGTCCCCATACGGTATATATATATATATATATATATATATATATATATATATATATATATATATATATATATATATATATATATATATATATATATATATATATATATATATATATATATATATATATATATATATATATATATATATATATATATATATATATATATATATATATATATATATATATATATATATATATATATATATATATATATATAAATATTTTTAATTTTTAAGCGGGGATTGCAGTCATGTGACAGGTAATAAAAGAAAAACTCTTTTTTCTGTTCAAGCTTTCGAAACTTTTATTGTTTCTTCATCAGAAACTCTACAATAAATTATGATTAATAAAACTAAGTTATGGAAAAAAGTGAAAAGTACTTACGAAAGTGAGGTTAAAGTTAAAGTTGTATTCATTGAAAACTACAAAAATTTCTTGACAAATTGTAGAAAAAAACACTAATAATTAATTGTTGGTAATTTACTACCACTACTATGTAAAATTAACAACATTATGAATGGATGACTAAGGATCCATATTAATTTAAATTCTTAGAATTATAATAGACATGTATATTTTTTTATGAAGTAAAAACAAAAGGAATTTGGATATAAAAACTTGTTAGAGTGAAACCAAAAGAACAATGACAGCAGTAGATACCAACAGCTCGATGTCTTATATTTAGGGACATGATTATTAATCCATACTATATAGGGTGTTCTCATCATTGTGGACATTATGGTTGAAATGTAGTAAGTAAGTATAAATTATGCTCAAGTTATCAATATCCTTTCTGGCATTAATGGTATTTGGTTCTTTGAAAATGTGACACATTTCCAAAAAACTCCGTTTGTGATAGTTCATTTCAAAATCTAATATTGTGATTATGTAATAATGCATGATTGGCTAAAGTGCAAGACTGTTTGTTAAGTCTGATGTCACTTTTGTGGGAAGTTATACGGTCTTTAACTTTCCTTCTAGTTTGGCCAATATATTTATTGTTACAATCATCACATGGTATGCAATACACCACATTGGACATCACCAAAATATCATCCTTATCTTTTAATTTTGAAAAAAGGTTGTTAACTGTTACTTTGTTTTTTAAAAGCTAATTTGATATTGTTAAATTTGGAAAATATTTTTTTAAATCTGTGGTCAAGTGGACTCAAGTAAGGAAGTGAGCAGTAAATGATTTGAGGCGAGTTTTGTTGCGCCCTTTGAGAATCATGTAACACATTATGTATCGATGATCTGCTGAATAATAGTTTTTTGATTAACGGTGGTGGGTAACCACTGTCTATAAAAAAGTTAGAAAGTTTTTTAAATTGTGTATTTTGAGTGATGTATGACTTGAAGCTATCACCCTAGTTTTCATACCTGCTATGAGGTTGATTTTCATTTTATTTGGGTGATTGGATTCAAAATGTAAAAAAGCGACTCCACACTGAACTTTAACAACAGGTTAAGAACTAATATTCTTAATTTAGAAATTAAAGTCACACATGATAGTATTAGTAATTTGGAAAAAATCTCTCACCAAAACTAAAAATGAACTTAATAGGTTATTACCGTATTACATAATTGTTGATTTCTTTAGAAAACAATCTATTCGCTATAACAGACAATTTTTCCAAACTAAAAATACTAACATTAATAAATTTAATAGATTAAAGCAGACCATATTATCAAAAATTAAAACTCCAGAACATTGGATAAAAAATCTTACCAACACAAGAGATCCCACATGAGGTGTCACAATTTCTTGCTTTAGGTCCAAAATTCAGTATAACACCAAATCTAAAAGACATTAACATACCAAAATTTTTGTCGGATGTGGATTATATTGTCAGTAAAATAAATGTAGATGAAAGAAACGTAATTTTAGCACAAACCACTAACTTAATTACAAACCACTTAAAAAAAGATCCTAAGAACAATGATGTAATTTATAAAAGTTACATCAAATGTAAAAAATTTCTCAAAGACAATCCAGAACTAAAAGTCATTCAGTCTGATAAAATGAAAGTCACTACTATTATTACAACTGAACAATATCACACACTTGCGACAGAAATTTTGGCTGATAATAATTATTATGAAATACTAAATAGAGACACAACTAGTACAATTCAGCAAAAATCAAACAAAATCATCTCACAGTTGGAAAAAAGTAAAATGATTACACCTCAAGATGGTACTAAGTATAGATTGTACAATGGCACTATTAACAAATTTTATGGATTACCTAAAATCCATAAACCTATTTTAACTTTACGTCCTATCATTTCTGGTATTAATAGCCCTAATAGAGGCATTGCACAACTAGTCACTAATATTTTAACCATTGCGTATGATACACACAATAACTATTTTGTAAAAGACACTTTTGAATTTTGCAACTTTATAAATGAATTTCAATTACCAGATAATTATGTAATAATCAGCTTAGATGTTAAAGCTCTATTTAATAATATTACTTTGCAAACAGCTTTAAATAGCATAGAAAATCACTGGGATGCAATACAGCCACATTGTGACATTTCCAAAAATCAGTTTTTAAAATTAGTGGAATTTTTGTTTGATACAACAGTGTTTAGTTACAACAACACAGTGTACAAACAAAAACTTGGTATGCCTATGGGCAGTCCAGTGGCCCCCATAATAGCACAGTATGTTATGGATGATCTGTTGGATAATTGTCTTGGCAACATTGACTTTGCTATCCCCTTTTTGAAAAAATATGTGGATGACATAATATTAAGCGTTCCTAGAGGGAGTACTGAGCTTTTGTTAAATATTTTTAACAATTATAACACACATTTAAAGTTCACTATTGAACAAGAAGATACAGTTAACAGTGTTCCTTTTTTTGGACACCAAACTGATAAGAAGAGAAGACAATAAAATAATTACCACTTGGTATACTAAACCAGGTGCCTCAGGTCGCTTTTTACATTTTGAATCCAATCACCCAAATAAAATGAAAATCAACCTCATAGCAGGTATGAAAAATAGGGTGATAGCTACAAGTCATACATCACTCAAAATACACAATTTAAAAAAACTTTCTAACTTTTATATAGACAGTGGTTACCCACCACCGTTAGTCAAAAAACTATTATTCAGCAGATCATCGATACATAATGTGTTACATGATTCTCAAAGGGCGCAACAAAACTCGCCTCAAATCATTTACTGCTCACTTCCTTACTTGAGTCCACTTGACCACAGATTTAAAAAAAATATTTTCCAAATTTAACAATATCAAATTAGCTTTTAAAAACAAAGTAACAGTTAACAACCTTTTTTTCAAAATTAAAAGATAAGGATGATATTTTGGTGATGTCCAATGTGGTGTATTGCATACCATGTGATGATTGTAACAATAAATATATTGGCCAAACTAGAAGGAAAGTTAAAGACCGTATAACTTCCCACAAAAGTGACATCAGACTTAACAAACAGTCTTGCACTTTAGCCAATCATGCATTATTACATAATCACAATGTCAATTATAATAACGTTCAAATATTAGATTTTGAAATGAACTATCACAAACGGAGTTTTTTGGAAATGTGTCACATTTTCAAAGAACCAAATACCATTAATGCCAGAAAGGATATTGATAACTTGAGCATAATTTATACTTACTTACTACATTTCAACCATAATGTCCACAATGATGAGAACACCCTATATAGTATGGATTAATAATCATGTCCCTAAATATAAGACATCGAGCTGTTGGTATCTACTGCTGTCATTGTTCTTTTGGTTTCACTCTAACAAGTTTTTATATCCAAATTCCTTTTGTTTTTTACTTCATAAAAAAATATACATGTCTATTATAATTCTAAGAATTTAAATTAATACGGATCCTTAGTCATCCATTCATAATGTTGTTAATTTTACATAGTAGTGGTAGTAAATTACCAACAATTAATTATTAGTGTTTTTTTCTACAATTTGTCAAGAAATTTTTGTAATTTTCAATGAATACAACTTTAACTTTAACCTCACTTTCGTAAGTACTTTTCACTTTTTTCCATAACTTAGTTTAATTAATCATAATTTATTGTAGAGTTCCTGATGAAGAAACAATAAAAGTTTCGAAAGCTTGAACAGAAAAAAAGAGTTTTTCTTTTATTACCTGTCACATGACTGCAATCCCCGCTTAAAAATTAAAAATATTTGTTTTTAACATAGACAGTCGTCTAATTTCCCTCTCTGAACTTATATATATATATATATATATATATATATATATATATATATATATATATATATATATATATATATATATATATACAGGGTCTTTACGAACTTGGGAATATATTTTTAATGGGAGGTAGTACTTGGTAAAAGAAGTCGATTGCTAAAAATTTACCTTAGTAAAAGTTCCTCAGAAGCGGAGGAAAAAATATTTTAAATACACCAAATTGTTTGAGAACCATTGACGAAGCTAGCCATATGCGATAGTTATAGCAGTGTTGCCAAATTTTATCTCAACGTCCATTACTTAGCGACAATTTTTTTCTTTTTTCCAATAGCATTAGATAAATAACGTGACTCAAAGTTAAACTCGGACATGATATTAAAACTGTTAAAATGTTAACGAATAAATCGATGTAATAAAAAAGAAAATTTTTATTTCCGTATTTAGTAATACTCATATATAAACTATTCAGACTCAATAAAATTTATACAAAATAAATAACATATTCTGAGATTTTACAAAAAAATAAAATACTGTATATAAATCATATCTCAAAGTGAAACTCGGACAATGAAAATTTCAAACTTAATACTTCGTCGGATATCCTTTACTTGCAATCACAGCCTCTAGTCGATGAGGCATAGACTTTACAAGGGACTCACAATAACATTGTGGAATAGCATTCCACACTCCTTGCACAACATTGCGCAGTTCTTCTAAATTGGAGGGACGACGAAATTTAACTTTTCCCTTTAAATGTGACCACATGTTCTCAATGACATTCAAGTCGGGAGATTATGGAGGAGTATTAATTACATGGGGACAATTGTGTATTAACCATAGCCGAATTGTTCGTGCTGTATGCTTCGGATCATTGTCATGGTAAAATCTAAAGCACCTTTCCAAATTAAATTGCTGGGCACTTTGTTTTAATGTTGTTTCCAATATCTCCAAATATAATTTCTGGTCCATAATTCTATCGATAAAATATAATTTTCCAGGTCCTGCAGCCGATATACATCCCCAAATTAGTAGAGAACCCCCACCATGTTTCACAGTTGGACGGAGATTCCGCTCTCCTAATTCTTCCCTCGGTTTTCGCCATACTGTAACTTTGCCATCGGATGCAGATAAATTTATTTTGGTCTCATCAGCGAAAATAACTGATTTCTAAAATGAAAAATCGTGGTGCCTGTGCTCTTTAGCAAAGTTCAGTCTTTTAAGTCTATTTTTTTTTATTAACTAGAGGTTTATTCCTACCAGTCCTACGTGTAGGTGGTGTTTGCGAAGAATTATTCAAAAGGTTTCAGGGTTAACATTCTTCTGCAGGTACTTGCTAGCATCAGTTGCCAATTTAGGTGCACTTAATGTAGGATCTTGTTACCTTTCGGACAAGCCAGCGCTCCTCAGCTTCTGTAAATATTTTCCGCGAACTGGTTCTTTTTTTATTCGATATTAAATTTTGGGTTTTGTACCTATTTATAATATCATATACGGTTGAGTGGCTTCCGTTATCCATTTCAGCAATATCGCGTGTTGTCCTCCCATTTTTATGGTGTTCAATAATTAATTTTCGCAAATTTACAGATGCCTGGCCTCTTTGACGTCCCATGTTAGCTACTATACTGTAGAAGTCACCCAACAGTCATATTCCGTGTTGAGAAATTTCGTCGTCCCCCTTTACCTAACCGCCGTACTTGTCAGAACTTGCAAAAGCGACGGAGCGCAGTGTAAATTATTGTTATACATTTTGTCTGAGTTTTACTTTGACCCTATGTTATGCTTGTTATTTATAACTGTTAATATTCTTATAAACATAATATCTTATTGGGTAAATTTTTATGTGCATTATGTAATATACAGTGTACGTAGTAATCAAGCCTATTTGTCGTATTTTCTTATTTGTTCATTTTGGTATTTTCTACAAGAATATTATTTCTTTGAATTTGTTCGAATTTGACTTTGACTATCTGACATAGACTGACTGTGTTTTACTTTTTATACCATGAATAGAGCTCATATCTTTAACATTACCATTATTTTCTTAGTAACTTGTCACTCCTAATAGATAAAACAGCGCACTGCCAGTTTTATTGCACAGGGTGATAACAGTCAGCCATGCTACAAGGATCTACGTCCTCGTGGATTTTCTCTTTTCAAACCCGGGAAGATAAACAGAAATCACTTGTTAATAAATAGATATAGGTCTATTGTTAAATGTCTTAAAAACTCTCCTCGGAAATCTCCTGGCTTGTCAACCTAAGAAAAAAAATAATGTATATATATATATGTATATATATATATATATATATATATATATATATATATATATATATATATATATACATATATACACATATACATACATAAGAGAAATTAATTTGGAATGTAGACTCATATAAAGACAAAACTAAAACAAGTAAAAAGAAATAGAAATATGTGAAAAATTATAAACAACGGGTAAATGTACATAAATCTAAGATAAATCCATACATACATAAAAGCTCAAAAGATTTTCTTCTCCGGTTCGTCAAGCGGCTACCGCTTCACCAATTTTGATAATTTTTTTTTTTTTCAATGAAAGGTCTACCCTCAATGGATCATGACACATTTTTATATTTTTTTAATCACCAATTTCATATGTAAAACAAAAACTAATGCATGTTATCGTATGCTAATCTCGGCGTTACTTGAAACGACCTCTACCACCGACCTCTTAAGAAATTGAACTAACGCATTTTAGCCGGCTTGGCTTATTCTGTGCCACTGTGCTGTTCGGTTATTGTTTACATTCGAGTTTTCAGTTACTTTGCTGCAAACAGGATTGTTTAAATGTGACTTCGACTTTTTACTTGCTTTGCAAATAGGAATTTAAGCTAAGCATTTTTAGTTTAGTTTACTATTTTTATTTGTATTTCGGGATAAACCTATTTTAAGCATGGAACGACATGTTGTTCCTATTGTAGGTGACGGAAATTGTTTATTTCGTTCTGTCTCGCATTGTTTATTTAATAATGACCAACATCATCGCGAGATACGCATGCAAGTCGTCGAAAAAATTAAAAATGAATGGGAATATTATGAAGGTTTTATTGTTGTAGATCCATCGTATCGGTTACCGATTACAAATTCCGCTGAATACGAAAATTTATTGTCTTTAGATGGCGAGTTCGCCGGCCATGTCGAATTGCACTGTATTAGTCAGCTGTTTCCTGATCATTTGTTTAGAGTGTATAGAGATAATAATAATAACGAAACTCTTGATTATGGTACTGAAAATATTATTTCTAATTTACTTTTTTCTGATAATGTTGATGCAGAACATTACAGTGTTTTAGAATTTCGTCCTATCACTAATGATGCCGATGTGGAAAACGCATTCTGCAATGTTGTGCAATATAATATTTCAAAAAAATGTAAATTAAGAAAGACGTTGACTGGCGACAGGGAAAGGAGACGCGAACGCACACAAAAACGTCTAAAATATGAAAAAAAAACCTGCTTTACAATTCAATATAGATGTGCCGTTTCTGATACTATTTCAAATGTAACTCCATTCAACTTAGGTAACTTAAACAACATATGTAGTTATTGCTCTGCCCGGTACTTTTCATGTGAAAAAAATTCGGCTGACTACTTTGGTCTTTGTTGCTGTAATAAAAAAATTCAAATTACCGGAATTTCGGATTCCTGATAAAATGAAAGAATTATTTACAGGGAATGACGAGATATCTAAAAATTTTCGAGAATATGTTCGACAACATAATAATGCTTTGTCGTTCATGTCATTCGGGGCAAATATAAAATTACCTTCCGGATATGGTCCGTATTGTTTCAAAATTCTTGGTGTAGTACATCATAAAATTTCGTCATTATACCCTCAAAATGGAGGATGTGCTTCTTATGGACAGTTATACATTTTAGACTTTTTCGAAGCCAATGAAATTAGACTGAACATGCTGCGAACAGTTCCTTGTGAAAAGACATTCTAGAAATACTAAATCGTGTCGTAAATCAATGGACTCCTTATGTGATGTCATATAAGACAAATGCATCAGAAGATATGTGAAGAAAATTAGTTAGCTTTAAAAGAAAATCGTGTACCTATTAATTTGGTAATGCGTTTTTATCACGAACGCAAATCAGATCCTCGACGGTATAATGATCCTACATGTTCTAAGGTTGCAGCTGTTTTTGAATCAGCCGACGGTGCTCCACCTTCTCATAGACATATTGCTGTTTACGCACATGAGGGTGGAATAAAAAATATAGATTTTGACAGTATGCATTGCGATCCGATGGCATATGTATTAATCTGGCCGTGCGGGGAACCAGAATGGCATACTTCAATGCCAACTGGAGGAGAGCGCAAAACAACAATTCGCCAGAATATTTCTATGCGAGAGTATATCTTACAGACTTATGGTTCGAGGTTTAACTCCTGTAGGAGACTTCAATCCAATAATTAATGCTGGAAAGTTAACGCAGCAGTTGATTGTTGATTATTACTGTCGCATCGAAGGCGACAGATTGAAATTCATCCGTAACCAACAGGTGAAATTGCGAGTAGATACATACGTTGGTCTTGCAGATGCTTTACATGTAAGGGCCGACAACGGAAACTTAAAGGCTGGACGTGTTGTTATTTTACCTTCATCGTTTACTGGCAGTCCTCGAAACATAATGCAAAATTATCAGGACGCAATGGCCATTGTAAGAAAATTTGGTAAGCCAGACATTTTTTTGACGTTTACATGTAATCCTTTATAGCCTGAAATTACAAATAGCATACATTCTTATGAAACTGCTAATAATAGGCCAGACGTTACTGTTCGCGTGTTTCATGCAAAAGTAAAGGAACTCTTGCGTTTAATTAACCAAAAACAAATATTTGGCCAAGTACTAACATATTTGTACACTGTTGAGTTCCAAAAGAGAGATTTACCTCATGTTCACCTAGAAAAGTCTAAAATGTATAACTGTCCATAACAAGCACATCCTCAATTTTGAGGGTATAATGACGAAATTTTATGATGTACTACACCAAGAAATTTAAGGAGGTGCTGTAACATGAAATTTTCGTCACTCACTTGCATTTTCCAATACACCCGCCGTCGAATTTCGACGGGGTTACGCTAGTAATATTTAATAGTGATATCATTTTAGAGCTACAAATTTAACATAATTAATGTTCATACCTGTTTTATCCCTTTTTTCTCATTAAAACAACACTAACCAGACCACAGATCACACCCATCCATTTTCGTTCTCTTCCTAGAACATTCGATCACTGGGGGATATTTTACAAGGCTCCGCTAAGTGGCTACGGATGAAACTCGTTTAGTGCTATCGGTAGATGCCTATAAAGATCGAGACATCAATACGGAAATAATCTGCTATGCACCGTTACATGGCAAAGTGCAGTATTTACAGTTTCCTTCCTCGCCTCGTCATTATTGAAAAAGCGGCTCTGACGCCCCCCATAAAATTAATTTACTTCATCATAAAAATCATTATAATGTGATCATTAATCTCACAGCAGCATTCGTTTGCATATATTAATACGAAAACTGTCATGTACCTACCTTAAGATATTTGTTATGATAAGGTAGGTACATGACAGTTTTATCATAAGCACGTCTGTGTCAGGAGTTGTCCATGTTGTCAGTAAACTTCTCCTTGTGAAAGAGAAAAAACAAGAAAAAAGATACTTTGTCAAGAACAAGTATATAAACGAATCCCCAAAACTGAGGAGCTGCCTTTTGCGTTTTACGGTCTTCAACGAAACAAGATAATATATTGGAAAATGGAACCACAGAACATATCTCCAACCTGTGTGTTTTACAGCAACGATGTTAAATGCATAGATGAGAAAAACCTATACTTTTGTATGAAATGTGGTTACAGAGAAATAATATATAAAGACAATGTGATTCTGTCCTTTGTACAACATATCCTTACAATACGCAGAAAATTCAAAAAAAGTTGTGGTTATAGCTCAGAATGGAATGGCTTTTGATCACCAATTTTTCATTCATCATATCATGCAGAGCACAGATTTACAAATAGAGCTTATAATGCGAGGCACAAAAATCATAATGTTGAGTTTTGACAACGTGAAATTCATTGACAACCTAAATTACTTTCCCATGCCCGGCAAAGTAGCGAGTTTGCCTAGTTTGATCTCTGTACTGAACTCAGGAAGAGTTATTTTCCTAACCTATTTAATATGTTAGAGAATTGTAGTTATGTAGGGCCTGTACTTGATATTTTGTATTATGACCCCGACAATATGAAAGACGACGCCCGATGTAAATTTCTAGAGTGGTATGAAGAGCATAAGCTGGACAGATTTGACTTAGCTAAGGAGCTGGTTGAGTATTGTGGAAGTGATGTGGATATATTGGTTGAGGCTAGTTTAAAATTCAGAAAGATGTTTATTGAAGAATATAACATATGTCAGTAGATATCCTATAGGACTTCCCCAGTGGAAGTGAGTGATTTCGGCTCAGGATGGCATGTGTTCATCGGAAGCGCTTTTGGTCATTGTCGTCTTATCTGAAGACAATCTGAAGACTCCTTGTAGCAGAAGAGCTTCTGGTCATTGTCGTCTTATCTGTAGACAAGCTGAAGACTTCTTGTAGTAGAAGAGCTTCTGGTCATTGACATCATATGATATTTAAGAAATACATGCGTGTTGGTTTAACAAAAAAAATAGTGACGTCACGCATGATTGGAGAAAAACAAGATGTCTGCATATAGAAAAAATCATGCGCAGTAGTTAGAGAAAAACAAGATGTCTGCATATGGAAAGAACATGCGTAGTAGTTAGAGAAAAAAACGAACTGCTAGTGACGTCATGCACGATGTTAAAGGGAAAAAAACAAGATGTCTGCATATAGAAAAAAATCATGTGCGTTGATAAAAAAGTTACGTCACATGATAGTACAGAAAAGCATGCGCAGTAGTTAGAGAGAAAAAAACAAACTGCTAGTGACGTCACGCATGATTAGAGAAAAAAAATAGGATGTCTGCATATAGAAAAATCATGCGCAGCAGTTAGTGAAAAAAATACTGTCACATGATATTACAGAAAAGCATGCGCGTTGGTTATAAGCTAATATCGTAGGGAAATAAAACTAACAAAGCATTGATATGTTGTAGCAACAGAAATATGATAAACCTACAAGCCTGCGCGTTGTGACAAGTTTGTGGATTACTGGAAGTTGATAACAACATTAGTTGGTTATGTGAAAAAAGATCGTTTATTATTGGCGTGTATATTGATGAATAAACAAGCGTCAGCCAACATCGCATCTCACATTACTTTAAAATTTTTCATAATCAAGTTTTGTGTATTTTTATTAGCGGTGTTTACGACTTAACGTAAGTTCTATTCAATTCTTGTAATTTATCACAATATAATATTTAAATAATTTTAGATGTATATAAGAAAGCTTAATTATGTATCGCTTTTAGATACAAAACCCAATATAAAGCTATTAGATTTACCTGTGAATATTCCACTGCCGATATTATCAGCAAAGCTGGTAAACACGAAATTTGGTGAAACGGTGTTATTGGAATTTGAGGATAGTACAACTTTCCTACGCTCCTTGTATGCGAGATAATTTGGAAGATTTCTGCTCGCACAAATATTGCTTGGTATTTAAGGGCTTAAAAAATGTGAAAAAACCATCATTGAGCTCTTCATTTGAGTTTATTGGAAACAGTGAAATTCAACAACAACAACAAAATGCATGTAAGTAAATTTTTTATTCATTTTGAAGACCTTTTACTAAATGCTATTTTATTAATTTTAGCCAGTTCACAACAAGCATAAGTCAGAAGTGCGACCGAGGGATCTAACATACAATAAAGAGTTGCAATAAGTTAGTATGTATAAATGTACTATTTGTAAAAAAGATTTTAAAATTCGTGTATTTGTTGGAAACCACACATTTTTTTATAACCATACATTTTATCACAATCATTTACCAGCAACTGCAAATATTTCTATTTATTTAATATAAAACCAAAATTTTATTAAACGCTTCAATCGCTCAATAGATCAAACACGACACATTGAAAATTTAAAGTTATTATTTATAAAAGTACGACCGAAAGTAACTGTCGCGATATTAGAGTATGAACGCGCAGGCATACAAGTTTGCAAGAAGTATGCTGCGTTATTAGATCAAATTTGAAAAATAGATATATGTAATTTAAGTGATGAAATTGTAAACAAGTTGGGTGATGTTACAAAAAATTTAAGTGAAAGTAAAAAATATTTTAGAAAAAGAAAAAGTGGTTAAAATTAACTCAGCAATATTTAAATTTGCTTTATCGAGCATTAAAAAATTTTGAATCTATTGGCGTTTATAAAAATATCAATACAAATATTGGATATTAACACAAAAAAATGCTTCTATTGATATGAGTACACATTTCAATATTTGATTCGAGGAAAATGTAATTGACAAACTTTTTAATAAATTACATGAATTGCAAGTGCGAGATAGCGGGTGGGCTTTACATAAAATCGTTAGTTTAGAAATAAATATTAATAAGCTAGAAATAGTTTATGGAATAACGTCCTTTATTAGACTGTCAGAGGAGATTACTAAAAAGGGGACTGTATTAACGTCAAAAATTATGATGATGATGCATGTTTTGCCTGGAATGTTATTTCAGCTCTACATTCAGCTAATATTAATTCTAATTCTTCCTACCCATATTACTCACAAATTTTAAATTCGGAAGCTGTTGAATTCCCAATGACATTACATCAATTACCTAAATTTGAAAAAAATAATAACATATCTGCCAATGTATATCAACTAAAATTATTTGGAAAATATTTCAACATAGAGCCGGCTCGAATAACTAAAAAGGAAATTAGAAAAACAAGTCATCTTATTAATAATCCAAAATAAATATTTTGATGAATGTGACAAGGTGGTGATGATGATGATGATGGTTCTGATGATAATACAAAGTATCATTTTTGCTGGATTAAAAACTTATCTAGGCTTGTATCCAATCAATTAAAAAAATGGAACGGAAAACTTTACGTTTGTGATATATGTCTAAATTATTTTGCAAATGAAGACAAATTAAATTTACATTCAGTGGATTGTCAAGAAATTAATAAATGTAAAATATCATTTCCTAAAGAAAGAAAAACATTAATTTTCAAAAAATTACAATTATAAGAACTCTGTGCCATTCATATGATATTGTGTCAATTGCAATTATGATGGAGTAATTTTTTCTTATGTTTTAGTTCGAACCACAAGCTTTAAATTTTAGACACTTCAACAGCATATTAATTAAATCAGCAAATCATTTTTCATGAATCTTCTTACTGTGTTACCTACCTCTAAACGAAAGCGACAATAAAGCAACTGTCAGTTGATAATTGGGTATCTCCCGCCATACTAACAGTGGAGACGGGCGTGGATCAAAATAAGGCGCCAAGTAAATAAGTGGTACACAAATACTCTCAAAAGCCTCTAGTAACCCCTCCAATTTACTAAACAAGGGATTATCATATAAAAAATGACAAGTCTACTTTAAAAGACAAAAACAATTTATAATAATAGATTTGGCCGTACAATAATGAAAGTACACAGATTGAGAAAGCTTGGTTACGAGGGGAAATGTCGGAGTGTCAGTTTAGAAAGCAGATGCAGATAAATAATCAGATAACTTTGCCAACTGAAAATCATCCTTTGTTGACTTATGCACCTCTTGTTACCTAGAATGCCTTTTATGGCGGTCGTACAGAAAATATTCGCCAATTTAACAAGTTGCAGAGAACGAGAAAATAAAATATGTCGATGTTTGTTCTATTTCCCCTTGGGTGTGTAAATATGATAAGATCCCCTTAGGCCATTCCAAAATGTATGTAGAGCTAAAAAAATCGAAGGGATTCGACTGGAATTTTCCAAATTATTAAGAATGCTTGTTTAAGATCCTTTGCCAAATTAATGTTAAACTCTTCTGGGGTAAATTTGGCCAACGACAAAATCTCCACAATACCTCGATAATTAAAGAGCCCTGTGAATTATATACCATTCTTAATGACCCTTCGAGAAATGTGAATAATATCCAAGAAGTAAATGCTGAGGTGCTTATAGTTTCATGGGAGTATGTGTAGAAGGCTGCAAACTTTATCTACAGTCAACAAATGCATAGCTGCTTATGTTACCACTCAAGCTCGTCTCAAATTATATAACTATCTGGAGCAGCTAGGTGATAGAGTTTTATACTATGATACTGATTCTGTCATATAGATTTCGAAGGATGGTGAGCCGAATGCGTTTATAGGTTGTTTCCTGGGAGATATGACTGATGAGCTCGAGGAATATGGTCCCGGAAGTTACATAGTGGCATTCTCGTCGGGTGGTTCTAAGAGTTATAGTTATATCATTTCTTGCCACAACTACAGCACGACCTATACATTGTGTAAAGTTAAGGGCTTCTGCCTTAATTTTAATGCTTCCAATTTAATCAACTTCTACACCATGAGAGCAAAGACTGTTAAAGAAAATCTCAACCCCGTTTATATAACATCCATGAATATTGGAAGGACTACGAAGCATCAAGTTGTCAGTTAAGAGGAAAGCAAAATATTTGGAATCAATAAAACGAGTATTTTCGGCAGAATTTAATTCTGTACCTTACGGGCATAAAAGACTAAAATGTTAATGAATTTATAACCTTTTAAATAATTACTTTTGTATATTGTAATTTTACATATTGTAATTTTTAATGTTAAATAATACTATATTATGAATGATCCTATATCATGTCATCCAAATTCTTTACCTCAACTTATGTGTTTAGTAAAGTATAATAAATAATAATTATTAATTAATTTTTTTGTTTTACTTTTATCAATCCTTTAATACCTTTGAACCTCGAGAGTTACGTAGGTGTATTATCCACAGTTCCCATGTGTTAAGTACTTTTGCACTTATATTTTTATATTTGTGTTCCGTTACTGGGATCTATTTGTAGCTGCTAGTCTCTATTGTAGCCGTCCGGCATAGATGGTTTTGCGCATTGCGTGTTAATAAAATCAGTATAAGCTAGCTACTAAAAGGTGTCACACGCCCATTGTTTTATTTAACATTAGTTACCCTTTCAAACAACCTAAGCATACATATTTATACACAAACTAAGAGTAAAAGTCAGGGGCGAGAGCTAACATTAGTTACCCTTTCAAACAACCTAAGCATACATATCTATACACAAACTAAGAGAAAAAGTCAGGGGCGGGAGCTAACATTAGTTTTAACCCCAACATATGGTTCTTCGAGCTAGGATAAGCCTGAAATTTCACACTGGCTGCATTTTTGAACATGCACATTGCATGAAGTTCACAAGAACATTATCTACACATCGAGCATTTTATTGATTTATCATATCGGTGGATCCAATTGATGGTAATACGACGGGCAACCGGAAGCAGTTTTTTACCTGCATAGGACCCTAAGCACGGGCTGGTGTATGAGTTCGCTGGCTGATTTACAGCAGTTAATTTAATGTGAGTCATATCATTTCATTACCTATTATTATCCTTTATTTATTTTTCCTACATTTTTAACGCTTTGTATTTAACAGCACATAGGTGCATTTAAGCAAACATTTTGCGTACCTATTTATATTTGTACTGTCATTTAGTATTTTATTTACGTTTAGCAACAAACTAGTTTACAATTCCTTGTAATGGAAGACCTTAAAGAGAAATTACGGCCCCTTCTTGCAAAGAGAGGACAAGTAAAGGCACATATAACTAGATTTTCGACATTCTTGAACGATTTTGAGGGTAGCAACAAAACTCTTACAGAACTTACAGTACGTTTATATAAAATAGAACCGCTTTTTGGTGGTTTTGACAATATTCAAGCTGATTCGAGTATTTAGACGAATCAAATAAGTTGCATGGTGAATATCGTATACTTTTTGAGGAAGCATATTTTTCAGTTATATCTAAAGCGAAAGATATAATAAACAGGAATTCTCCAGGCAGTTCAAGCGAGCAGCCACGAAGCATTTCGGCTTCACAAACAATAAAATTACCTGTAATACTTATACCACATTTTAATGGTGATTATCGTGAATTGCCAAATTTTTATGATACTTTTAACGCGTTGGTAAACAACAATACATCCTTGACAAATGCTCAGAAATTTCATTACCTAAGAGATGCATTAAAGGATGACGCAAAACAGGTTATAGAATCGCTAGAGGTTTCTGGATCAAATTATATTGTATCATTGGATCTGTTGAAAGGTCGTTTTGATAATAAAAAACTTATAAAGCGGGCACATGTCGCTTCTTTATTTAATATACCACGTTTAGTGAAAGAATCACATCCACAGTTACGAAAATTTCAGGACGATATTAACAAACACTTGCGAGCTTTAAAAAAATTTAGGTGAAACAGTGGAATCATGGGACATTCTCATAATATATTTGATTTCAACTAAATTAGATCAGATAACGAAAAGTGAGTGGGAAACATTTTCAGCAAAGCTTGATGATTTTAAATTAAATGATATGTTAAACTTTTTAACAGAGAGATGCAATATTTTAGAAACATTAGAATCAGGTAATGACATTAAAATAAATAAATCATATTCTAAAAAAATATTTGCACATGCATCATTACAACCAACTTGCTCATTTTGCAATGACATTTTATTTACGGTTGCCAAAAATTATTGAAAATTCCGGTAAAGGCAAGATTTGTGGAGATTAAAAAATTAAAACTGTGTAGCAACTGTTTACATAAAGGACATTTTAGCACAGATTGTAAATCAGATAAATAATGCAAAAAATGTAATAAGAGACATAACACTTTGTTGCATTTTGAAAATAACGATACGTTAGTTTCAGTTTCAAACTTAGATAATAAACCGGAATTACTTGATGCTGAACATTAATACAGGAGGAAAATTGAAACTTAAAGGTTAGTGCGCACAGTGCCGTCAAGCAAGAACCCAATATTTTATTATCGACGGCTATAATTAACATAAGAAATAATAAAGGTAATTTGGTACAATGTAGAGCACTTTTAGTTTCGGGCTCTCAGTCTAACTTCTTAACTATACAACTTTTTGAAAAACTAGGTTTAAATGGGTATAAAATTAATATTCGGGTGGCAGGCATCGGACAATCGTTAACTAAAATTCTGTATAGGACTCAAACATCAATTCAATCATTGCACAATGCATATAAACGGAACTTATCATTTTTTGGTTATAGACAATATCACAGAAAATATTCCTTTTTTGTCTTTTAAAATTGATAATATCGAAATTCCGAATAATATAACTTTGGCTGCAACATTTAATAACTCTAGTAAAATAGACATTCTCCTCGGTGCCGGTATATTCTAGGATTTACTCTGTGTTGGACAAATCCACACTGGTCTAAACCAACCTATATTACAAAAAACCAAATTTGGTTGGATTATCTCGGGACCACTTAGTTTTTATAACAAACAAGAATCGACAAAGGCATTTTGCGCCTTATCCCTCGATCAAGATTTGCACAATCAATTAGAGCAGTTCTGGAGGACTGAGGAAGTTGATAACAAAAGCAAGCTCACAAAGAAAGAGCTATCATGTGAAAAAACGTTTGTTGAAACAACAGTTCGTGACAGCTCAGGGCGATTCATCGTAACATTACCGTTAGGTGGATCACCAGCAGAGTTAGGCGATTCTTTAAATAACGTAGTCAAGCGATTTTCTTCGCTTGAGAGAAAATTTGAGAAAAATTTGGAGTTTAAACGTCAATCTTTGGAATTTATTCATGAATATCAAAAACTAGGTCACATGACAGAAATTATTAGCGTTGAGCAAGTAAACAATGCTGAAACATATTATCTACCACATCATGGTATTTTGAAAGAGTCAAGTAGCACCACCAAGCTCAGGGTGGTGTTTGATGCCTCGGCTAAGACCACGACAAATCTTTCCTTGAATGACATTTTATTAACAGGTCCGCTATTACAAGATGATCTTTTTTCTATTTTGTTAAGGTTAGAAAACATACTTTCGTAGTCATAGCGGATATGACGAAAATGTTTAGACAGATTTTAATTTCACCAAGTCAAAGGGATTTACAAAGAATCGTTTGGCGTAACAATTCAGGTGAAGATTTAAAGCATTATAGGTTAAATACAGTCACTTACGGCACTTCACCCGCGTCATTTTTGGCAATACGTTGCGTACAACAGCTAGCATATGAAAATAAAGCAAGACATCCAAAGGCCAGTGACACAATTTTAAAAGATTTTTATGTAGACGATCTTATCACTGGCTCAGATACCATTCAGGGTACTATAGATCTCAAGCGTGATATAAGCAACATTCTGCGAGGCGGAGGTTTTAACTTGCGAAAATGGCTCTCTAACCAAAGTGACATATTAAAAAACATGAACGCTCAATCCGAAAATAATTCAGAATATTACATTGCTGATAATAACTTAAACAAAACATTAGGTCCTTATTGAAACGCGAAATCTGATATCTTAAAGGTAACTACAATTTCGACAAATTCAAAGGAAAGAGTAACAAAGAGGACTATTCTGTCTGACATTTCAAAAATTTTTGATCCTCTAGGGTTGGTGGGCCCAGTTATCATAACGGCTAAAATCCTAATACAACTTTTGTGGAAAATAAAAATTGGCTGGGATGAATCAGTACCAATTGACATTTATACAGATTGGATTAGATTTCGCGAGCAAATCAGTTCATTATCAACTTTAGAAGTACCCAGACATGTTTCTTTAGCACATGCAGTAGATATTCAACTTCACGGGTTCTGTGATGCATGCGAGTTGGCGTTTGGAACGTGTTTATATTTACGTACAGTAAATTCATCCGGGAACGTATGTATCCGTTTATTATGTGCAAAATCAAGGGTTGCACCTCTGAAGAGTTTGACTTTGCCGCGTCTGGAGCTTTGCGGAGCTTTATTATTAGCGCAACTTACTAAAAAGTTTATAGAAGCATTAGATATGGATTTAACTAACATTTACTATTGGTCCGATTCCACCACAGTGCTTTCATGGTTGTCATCTCCATCATATAGCTGGAAAACCTTTGTGTGCAATAGGGTGTCGGAAATTCAACAACTGACGTCTATTAAGCAATGGCATCATGTTAGATCTAATCAAAATCCTGGCGATATTATATCGCGTGGTTCGCAAGCTGACAAATTAATAACCTCAAATTTATGGTGGACGGGTCCTGCGTGGCTTTTGGAAGATCCAAATATTGGCCAAGGTTTGTGGACACTGAAATATTTGATATTCCCGAGAGCAAATCTATAAACTTAATTACAGTTAATAATATGGATCAAGACCTATTTCATAAATATTTGTCATTAACAAAATTACAATGTGTAATAGCGTACTGTTTAAGATTTAAGAATAATCTTACAAAAAAATTAGTCAAGCTTGCGGGTGTTTTGACACGTAATGATTTAACTCAAGCTATCGACAAGCTAATCAAAATAGCTCAAATTAACGAATTTTCCAATGATTGGCAAAATTTAAAAAAAGGCTAATTCAGTTTCTCCTAAAAGTAAACTTGCCTCTCTCAATCCATTTATCGACAAGAACGGCATAATAAGAGTAGGAGGTAGGTTATTAAAGTCAAACTTATCCTTGGATCAAAAGCATCCAATAGTGTTACCAAGTAATCATCCCTTTACCAAATTGATCATTGAACATGAACACCGTAGAAATTTTCACTCTGGATATCAGGCGACATTAGCGTCTGTCAGACATTCCTTTTGGCCATTGAATGGTCGAAGTACAGTAAAAAAAATATTACGTAATTGTGTTATCTGTTTCAAAACCAAACCTCATGCCTTTTTCCGCAAATGGGTAATTTACCTGAGTTCAGACTCGAACCTGCTAGACCTTTTTTATAACTGTGGACTCGACTACGTCGGCCCATTTTACATTAAAGATGGGAAAAGCAGAAATCGCAAAATTATCAAATGTTATCTTTGCCTTTTTGTTTGTTTTGCGACGAAGGCAGTTCACCTTGAACTGGTTGGAGACTTAACCTCGAACACCTTTTTAAATGCTCTCAAGAGATTCGTCTCAAGACGAGGTATTTGCAAAACTATTCATTCAGACAACGGCACAAATTTTCGCGGTGCTAATAATGAACTAATCGAGGTTTCATGATTTCTATCTCAAATCGGACATGAACCAAATTTAACTAATTATTTCGCTCAAAATTAAATTAATTGGCAGTTCATACCTGCAAGATCTCCTCATCTAGGAGGGCTGTGGGAGGCGGCCGTAAAATCCGCAAAATTTCATTTGAAAAGAATCATAGGAAACGCCCATCTTACCCATGAGGATTTATATACAATTTTTGTACAAATTGAAGCCATCCTCAATTCCCGACCTTTGGTTCCTATATCCGATGATCCCAATGATATGATAGCATTGACTCCTGGACATTTTCTCATTGGAGAAAGTTTAACTGCCATTCCACAACTGGACGTAACCCCGTTAAATTCAAATAAGTTGTCACATTATAAGAGATTGCAACAAATAACGCAACATTTTTTGGAACCGATGAAAAAGCGAATATATTTCCACTTGTTACGGTTCAGTTTTCACGTCAAATTATTTCGTATATCAGTATTTTAATTTCTGTAGGATATTGTTGGTTGCCTATCGATAGGGTCCAGTTTAGAGGAAATAATTTCGTTTTCCCACTGCTAGATGGCGGAAACAATTTCTAGAGTGTGAAGTTATCTAGGGATTACGAAGACTTTTTTGTTTACCGGCCTCGTCCTTCCAGCCAGATAAAATATTAATCTATTCTTAAGCCATCCGGATTTCATTTCATTTTTAAATGGGCTAGTTTGCCGTAACTCGATGCAGAGGATTTGGTAAATGGTATATTGGTATGGATGATCTTTCAAAAGGATAATTTTGGGAAATAGGTTATGTGTCAACATGTTGATTTGCTATAAATATCTGTGAATGGAATACAGGACGGATTCTTTCGTGACTGGAGAACCCTCGTTAGGAAGAGGTAACTGACTAGTAAGTAAGTTAGACATGGAAGTCATAGTTTTACGTTTTATTTTAGGGTTTTTTTCTTGGAGGTATTCCTTACCAGGAAGTATTCGTTGTATGGAAGTATTCTTTTCTTTTGCGTACTCTTGTATTAGGGGTGCGCGTTGTCCCCTCCAGAGGCCTGTGAGAGAGACGTAGCTTGAACACTGGGGTCATTGGTATAAACTAGGATTCACTTTACCGATGTATGGTGTGGCTTAGTGGTCCAGGTGTAGAGGCTGGATTTTGCATAGAAAACAGCCAGCAGTCAGCTCCGTTCTAGGATCTCACACGAAGACTCCAGATAAGTCTGTTTTTAACCGTATATTTTATTATAGTGTATCAGTGTTCGGTAATATCCACTGTGTCTTGACGGCACCCATGTAAGTTTAGGTGTCATGTCTTCAACTGACATAGGTAATTTACAGTTTTAAATGCGTCCCTTTTTTTTGTTACCACAGCCCTCGAGTGGGTAAAGGCTACGAATCTACACGTGTATAGGATTTTTGATACAACTTAAACTAGACAAATATTCACAGTATACACCTACTGGGTGTTCATAAAGCCTAAGGGCTTGTCATTATTTACTCGCAGTTACGTTAGATATTCGTAGTTGTTTTATTCACTCGTGGTTGTTTTAGTCATTGGTGGTTGATTCATCCACTCATAGTTTCATAACTAGTACAGATAAATAGTAATCAGAGGGGTTGCGGTAGCCCTGTTTCTTTTGGTGGATATGAAATACATTATACTTTAAACTTATCCTTGTCTATGAATAGAGTGTAATAATAGTGAGTGTACGCCCTCCGTGAATTCACGAATGGTACCCTATTTTATGTGATTAGTATTTTGGGGAAATAATTATTATTAAACGTGCACATAATAAATACTGTGGAAATTATATTTTAAGGTGACGTAATTTAACTGTACATTTTATGAATAATCATTATTAAACGTGCACATAATAAATACTGTGGAAATTATATTTTAAGGTGACGTAATTTAACTGTACATCTTATGAATAATTATTATTTAACGTGTACATAATAAATACTGTGGAAATTATATTTTAAGGTGACGTAATTTAACTGTTCATTTTATGAGGATCGAAATATAGAGAAATCTGAGTTCCAGAAAGTCACAGTGTTTCTTTTCCTATCGATCTAGAGGTCATTCCCTTTTGCAGTTTGAGCTCCGGATCAACCCCTTTTTGGCATTAACGGGTTACCTCAACATCAGGCGGCATTTCTAGCTTTAGCTGGCTACCCTCAAAGCTAGTGGCGCGTTATAAATAAACCGAACCTCGACCTAGGCTGAGCTGAGTCGGCCTTTGCGCGCACTTTAACCTGCACCCGTTAATGGGACATTTGGTTGTCCAGGGTTACTCCTCCCAACCAAAGTCAAAGAAAAAAAGAGCGTTGCACACTTTACAACAAAGGAATAAGTGGAAAATTCACAAGTCCCATAATTTATCAGTAGGAGACATGGTGATATTGAAAAATGAAAACTCACCCCCTCTAAGTTGGCCTTTAGGAAGAATTGTTCAACTATATCCAGGCGACGATGACATTGTGCGAGTCGTAAGTGTAAAAACAAGTAATGGTGTAGTGACGCGTTCCGTTACTAAAATTTGTGTACTACTTTTTGACTCTAAAATCCCTGATAAAAACATTTTATAAACCAATTTTACCATTCTAGGATTAGAGAAAATTGTCGTACTGTTTTTAAGGTTATAAGCTATAACAATTTGTATTGTGTTTTCTCTTTTTTTTAATAATTGAAAGTCTGTCCTTTCAAGGGGGGCGGTATTATGTTAAGTACTTTTGCAGTTATATTTTTATATTTGTGTTCCGTTACTGGGATCTATTTGTAGCTGCTAGTCTCTATTGTAGCCGTCCGGCATAGATGGTTTTGCGCATTGCGTGTTAATAAAATCAGTATAAGCTAGCTACTAAAAGGTGTCACACGCCCATTGTTTTATTTAACATTAGTTACCCTTTCAAACAACCTAAGCATACATATCTATACACAAACTAAGAGAAAAAGTCAGGAGCGAGAGCTAACATTAGTTTTAACCCCAACACCATGCATGTTGTAGTTAGTGGCTGGTTTCCCAATGCTTGAACTCTAAAATAGATAATACCTGTTATATAGCATATAGCAGTGTCTCATTATGTGAATGTATGTATATGGTGGACTAGTGGGCTAAGGCGCTCAAGCAGTCTAACGCAGGTTCGAACTCCATTGCTTCATCTTTTTTCATTAGGAAAAATTGTTATGTTTTTATTCCTTCACCTTAATAAATAAGTATAAATATTGCGCATGTGCATAAATTACATCACTCTACGTATTTGAAATAACTACCCACGCAAGTTTCGTACAAGTAGAATCAATATGGCGTCTCATGATTACCAATGACCGATTTCATCTAACGGGCGCGGAAAATCATAGGCGGCATATGTCCAAAGGAGGAATATTCTCACGATTGTAGTGGTGTCACTTGGGTGTGGCAAAAAATTTCTACGTTCCGCAAATAGTTTCTACGATATGTCTGGGTCGATATATGTCAAATAGAGAAAAAATTTCCACGGTCCCTAAAAAGTCGCTGTCAGCATATATTAAAGGAATAATGAATATGTAATGGCGTCACTTGAGTGTGACCAAAGAATTTCCCACACTCAAGTGATTATTACCTATTTGCATATATGGGACATGCAGAAAGCAAGTACAATTGCGATTCCGGCGCATGAGAACAGGTACTGCAGTTGATATTAGGAAGCACTACACGCCACACGCGGCTACGGTAGACCAAGGTGTTAATAAAACCATTTTGGCAGGCCATTCTTCGGTCTCCGACTTATGTCCGGCTGACCTTAGAAAAGCGAATATCAGCTTAGTCGATAAACCCAGTGTTTCCATGTTCTTATAGAAGATACCAGTGACTGATTTTACATCAGCACCTCACTGGCCTCCTCGCCTGGTGTAAAATGCGAGATCGAGTTCATCTGCGGCTCTCTTTGATGTCTTGAACAATCTTGCCCTCACTCCTAGAATTTCATGTTGTTTAACAAGCTGCAAGAGGGGATCTGAACTCCTGAGGATGTCTGTCTAATTGGCGCCCTCATTACCGTTCACTTCACTGCTTTAAAGGAGTAGAGCAGAACCGGAACGACAAGCATACTAGTAGCAGACACCTTGTTCTTCCCCGAATGTTTGGAAAACCAATTTTTTCGGAGTCGGTGTCTGTACTAACCTCGGAGAGAATCCTTTATTTGTTTTACATCCTGGATGTGCCTTTATTACACACCCAGATATGTATAGGTCTCCAGAGTGGCAAAAACTATTCTATTATTAAAACTATTTATTGTAAGCTTCATGTTATTAACATGATGTTTAGAGCATCAAAAATTACCATTTATATCTGAAGAAATTGTAAATACTAACGATCCAAGCAATGATTCTTGTGGGACACTTTTTACTTACTTAACATCACTGGGTGTCAGCAAGTCCAGTCGTATTGCTTAATAACAATCAGTTAAAGAACTTTTAATAAAGATACAGAGGAGTCTGAGAATCTATAATGCAATTTTGTATATATTAACCTATGATATACATTATCGAATGCCTTGCAACAGTCAAGCAAAGCCCAGGCAGTTGTAATTCCCCTATCAGCAGCAATGAGAGTATCATTCTATCTACCTGAAACTCTTACGAAAATTGAAAACCGAAAGAAAATTATTACTATGCATAAAATCAAAAATATTGCAGTGTAATTGTGCTGATTTATGTATTTATTTTTTTTTATATCGTATATTTATATTTTATCACGATTACAATCAATTCAAAACACTTGAATATGAATTGTTGACATCACTGAAATTTTGATTTCGTGCAATTTTGACATTATTTATAAATCAGCGTAATGGTCATTCTTAATTTATGATTGAAATATTTGAAAAAATATTTAATTAACCGCTTAATGCTTCATTCTGGTAGCTTTTTAAATTAAACGTAACTAAATAATTTTTTTAACATTGAAATGACATATTAAATATTGTGGGTAAATTTCTTATTACCTCATTAAATAATACATTAGCTACAGATGCTTGAATAAGAATATTATATTGACCACATCAAGTAATTTTCTCTATCAAAATATCTAAATTGTATCAACTTTAACTTATGACAGAACTGAGAACAAGGGGACGTTGCAGGAAAATTATGATGCTTCAGTATTATCGGCCATGATTGAGCAGGATTATTGCTTTTGAGACGCATCTTCTAATATTTATAACCGCGTACCTGATATTCAAGCAATTCAATGGTAAGACATTGTAACGGTCCGTTTTTTTGATTTAACAATTTGTACCACATTCGAAGTAAATTAAAAAGAATAGTTTGAATAATACTGTAAATTCCAGATTCGGTTAGAATAATTTTGATAATTATTGTAATATTACCCTTGTGCGTGGCGCTACTGGACCTCGAAATCGTGAAATATATCTTTTCATACCAGTGTGCGTCGGGATACGAGGTTTGAAGACGGTCAGTGCTTAAAGCGGCGAGCAGACAAGGTTGAGCCACGGTAGAGTGTGGATGGTATGTTGACTTAACTTGAAGTTATGTTTGTGAGATAATGCAGAGCCCCCAACAGGAGCCGACTAGAAGCATGAAACAAGTATATCTATGATATGTGGGGTTGGGTGAAAATATTGCTGGGCACTGGAGATATTAGTGGGATGCCTGGTGGTATTAACCGCTTGGTGAGTACGAGAATCACGCCCTTTTGCAAAGAAAATGATCAATAAAGTATGTCGAGCTGTCACACAACAACCGGTAAGGTTATCTTTAATTCCTTATAAAAATTAGGTACCTAGTACGAGAGTAACCCTGCCTGGGTTAACTGGAAGTGTTCACTGGCGAAATACTGAAAATGTGACTAACGTTGATTGATCGACCTGTCTTCTTAATGAACTTAAGGTGTAAAGCCCTATTAACTTTTTAAATTACAGATTAACTCAATGAGAAACTATTGAACAATTAAGCACACCTTTTCCCTCTTCTTAGTGTTACTGGTGAATTTATTTCATCGGAACCTCGATAAAAACATTGGAAAAAGAGGGTGGCGCCTAACAACAAAATAATATACGAACTGGCCGTTTTTCCTAGTTAATTTGGCGATTGCCAACTGGCCAAATTACTGGCTCTCACGCGTGTCTGAATTTATGCCAATTTTAAATATATGTATTTGTTTCTAAGTTTTGTTTTATTCCATTAAAGGATTTGTCACTTATTAAATTAAATAATGGGGCTGAAAACCTCGTTATAACACCTAGAATCTGTTTCAAGAATCACATCCCACCTTTTTTTAACTCGATAGATCAACTAGTCTCCAAATTCAACAAGCATAATCCATAAAAACAACATTAAATCAAATGTTAAGCAAAGATATTGATATATTAGATATGTAGCAGAATAAAATTATGTACTACTGGGATGCAAGTTCAAATAAAAACGTTATTCTCTTATGTACTATTTAGGATGTAAGTTCGAATAAAAACGTTTTTGTCTTATATACAGGAAAAGTATTATACGAAAACTGTTGTATATCAATCGGATATAACTTCAAAACTTATACAAGAAATTTTCCCTGGTCAAATAAAGTTTTATTTTTTTAAATAGAACATTCTATATATTATTTTCTTAGAATCCTTGTGAAAAATGTTTTTCAAAAAATATAAACATATATAATCTTAATGTCTCATGAAATACAGAGTGCTCAACATTTCAAATCTACCCTTCAGATGCAATAGACAAAGTAACAGAATATCTTTATTATTAAAGATACAAATTAAATAAACAAATTTTATCGTATATCGATTGGAGTACAAATTGATATATTTAAATAGAATACAACATAATTTGTTACTTCTGCTATGGCATCTGAAGGGTAGATTTGGAATGTTGAGCACTCTGTATTTAAACCTAAAACATGCCACATAAGTTAGACAACTTCTAAACCAAAGCAGGAATTGCACGGACGAAGGTTACACAGTTGAAAAACGTGGATACATACAACCAATCCCTTCGATTTTGTCAGAATTGAAACCGGGATTTGAACCTGGGAGTCGATACGCAGTAAATCAGCTATGTTTGTCACTTAACGCTCTGGTCCACTGTGCTACCGAGCTTTCATTTCATGAGATATTGAGATTACACTCCAATATGTTTATATTTTTGAAAAGCAAATCAAGGACTTTAAGGACTTTAAAAATATAATAATATATAGGGTATATTAAATAAAATATGTCTTTATTTGAGCAGGGAAAATTTGAACATCTATAATTTTTAAATACATTAGTTTGTAGTCCAATTGATATGCAAAAACTTTCGTATAAGACTTTTTTCTGTATCTAAGTTAATAAACTTTTTATTTGGATTTACATACCCGGCAATTATTTTTACTTATCGATGCTATTTTCGAAGTGTTTGTGAGGATATTAGTAAACGTAGTGATGTATTTTTTTATAATAGTGTTAATAATAGTTACATATTTTTATATTTTTTTTAATTATTAATTTTCTGTATAAAATATACTTTACTTACATTATTTCTTGAATTAATGTCTACCGGCTCCTTAAGTGTTTTTCTGACACCTTCTGTGTCATTTTTTATTACAGCTTCATGTAGCATAAGATCATTTTTTTGAATTACGGCCCTTCGTTCTAATTCTTCAGAAGTTGAGGTTGGAGATGGACTTCCCATATGGTAAGGGCAGCTTTGTTCCGTTTGAATTTCATTGACTTGGGACATTAATGAGAATTAATCTAGAAACAAATATTTCATTAAAATCGAAAAATACTAAGAAATGTTTGTATTATCTAAAAAGTTTTCGTTAACTATTTTTGAATTTTGTGTTTAATCTGAAAAGGAAGAAGTAGAGCAAACCTACATCTCCATTTTCATATTCATATTTCTATTTCTAACATTTAAAGACAAAAAAGTATCTTTTAAAAATTAACATTTGCTGTTTTTTTTTTGTATAAAAGTTTAATAAATTATTATAAATATTTTATATGGTTTATTAGAATGCTTTTGTAATAATCAATAATTATTTTATTATTTTGTTCTAGAAATACGAAGCAATAATATGAGATTTTTTAAAATGTATGAAAATAATGGATTTATTTGGGTTAGGTTAGATGTCATGAACGTCATTATGATTACCGAAATTACAATAATTAATCTAGATATTGTCCTTCAATTTAAAATGTCAAAATGAATACGACAAAATGTTCAAATTTTGAATTATGTAATTTAAATATTTTTATAAGTAATTTGTTCGCGAACCAGCTCCTTGAAGAGTTTAGGAAGAATGAAAGTGAGTGTATGCATATATTA
>JANEYF010002003.1:0-270840 GCA_029963845.1 Rhamnusium bicolor
CCTCTGGCATCTTTAAAAAAGAATGGCTCAACGATTTGTTCGGAGCATATTGCGCACCAAACAACGACTTCTTGATCAAAATGAATAAAACGAGGGTTTTCTGTTCACCAAAAACGATCATTTTGTTTGTTGACATGACCAGAAAGGCAAAAATTTGGTTCGTCGCTCATTATCAAATTTTGCCAAAAAAATTGGGTTTTGCTTCTACTAAGTTTGTAACGATTTGTGCGTATTGCAAACGTCTTTGAATATTAATTGGCCGTAGTTTGAACACTGTTTGAATTTTGTATGGATACATACGCAAGTCCAAATGCAAAAATCTTCTTAAAGTCCGCTCAGACAACCCTAATTTCGCCGCACGTCTTCTTGTGGAAGTTTTAGGTTCTGCCTGAATATCAGCCTGAACAAGTTGACTATTTTCGTTTTAACGACCAGAACGAGGTCTTGCAGTATACTTTGACACCAATTACTGTGTCATTCTGTAAAAACGCGTTTGCTATACGCCGAATTGTTTCTCTGTGTGGAGCTCTTCGATGGGGATACGCTCTCCTAAACGCGCGTTGAGTTGAAATTATCGAAGAAAAGTTTTGGAAATACAATTTAACAATTTCTCTGCATTCTTGAGGCGAATAACGCTCCATAACAAAATTCTGTATCTTTCTACTTTGATTTAAAACTTCACTTTTGACAGTTGTCGCGGAAATAACAAAATTATAACAATATTCCATAGCTGGGTATATTTTGCCGCATCCCATAATATAAAATATACAGTAGTCAACGCTACTTGATATTTACAATTTTTTACTGATATTTACAATTTTACTGGTGAATTGGACGCATTTTCTGTTCATAAGTCACGGGTTTATGTAAATTTGCGCAAAATATTAAAATTTTGACTTCCGCTATAGAAAAGCGCATCAGTAAACCGATGGCATGTACTTTTTCAATTTTAAAACAGCCAATAGAAAATCGACTACGAACGCAGTAACGGCCCTACACACAGACTTACTGATACAATAGATTTATTTGTCAATACATTGGGAAACGTACATCTGAGATTGAGAGAAACAATCTATCAAATCTGTAAATAATGCCCGCATCTTAAGAGGATGTTGAAAACATAATGTTAATACATACGGCAAGACCCCAATACTGAGCATTTACAAATCTTCTCAGCGTCAACATCCATCAAGATTTTATTTTTAAATGTACTCGCTTACATATAAAAAGACTAAATTATTTAACTTCGGATAAAGTTTCCGTAAGCCCTCAGACTTTTTGACAGTCAAGGGAGAGTTTTTGCTGCCTTTCTTCGAGCTGCTGTTATGCAGGACCGCGACCGAGTTAAATAGGGTATTTTAGTTGGTTCGTCGCTGACGAACAATGTGTTTCCCATGCATGTATTTCAGCAACTTGCTTTTATTTTGCACTTTCAGGGCTGTCGCTTTGTACCTGACAATTGGAGTGCAAAGCAGTGAAAAAATTGTTAACAATGAACACAACCAATCTCCGTAAATTTAAATAAATAATGAACCTTCAACAAACCTAAACAAAAAAGTCAAACCGAGTTTCAGAAGCGAACATTATTTAAGCCCAAGTCGTAAATAAAGTCTTCGAATTATTATTTCGTACAGCTTCATATAACATGAAAAAATTTAGTTTTTATATTGGTAGGCGGTTCCTAAAGGAGGAGTCAATTTAAATCCGGCTAATCGAGTCCGCCTAAATCCGCAAAACAGCATATTATTTATATCAAAATAAATCATGGTTCCAAATGTTTATCTTTAAAAAAATAGAATATGTAATCGATTTTTAGTTTGGATGAACATCAACGAGTTAGTTATGCTAAAAAAATTGATCGACTCCATATAACTATCGAGTGTCGCATTTGAGAGCATGCAAACCTTCGGCCAGTCATTCGATTTACTGTCCATAATGGAATAATATTTAGGATAGGAAAATCAGACACGGTCTCCTGAAATAGCGAATTTTTGCTAATTTTAAGATTTTACCCCTTTTTTTGCTTTACTTTACGCTCCCTACAATTTTGGTTGGAAAATTATGATTTTCACTTTTGTTATGCACAATTTTGTTAATGAATTTTATACGGCAGCATAGGATAATAGTCAATATATTCATTTTGAAAAGCGTGCGTGTGTCCGTCGCTTCGTGTCTTAAAAATGTCTAACAAGAAATTAACCAATTTCTTAATATTTTAAATATGGTCGATTGCACATTAAAGTTGTTGAAGTGGTACTTTAATCCAGTCACAAGCCAAAAAAAGAGGGTCAACCTCGGAATGAGAGATAATAAGCTGTAAACTTGTATAAACCTTTATTTTGGCGTTCTAAAAGTTGTCTCAAAAGTCTCATAAAATCTCGTGTCCGCGTCTTAAGATATTCAAGGTCAAATGTCACAAAAATTGGTTTTTTGCAAATATCTCGCTTCCTATGGTTTTAATGCCATTTGCATTTATTATAAAAAATTGTAGAGAATAAAATTCTCTACAACTTTTGTCCCAAACATTTTTTATATACTCAACCGTTTTTGAGATAGAGGGCGGAGAGCGCGCCGCGCTTACCTATTCACAGCATAATGCAAGATCAACCGTAAGTCCTGGTAAATAATACGCCGTATAAAGTCTATAAATCATTAAGTCGAGTACCATCTACTACTGATAAGAAGCCTCACCAAGATAATCAAGTCACACAAGCAATGATAGAGATTTTTAGTTATATAGAAAAGCATGACGGATCACAATTTACATTGAAAGAGTTCAAAGATGTCCTGACGGAGTATGTACCAGATGATAAGACTATCATTACAAAATTTCAACAAAAATATTTGACCGATATAATAATTACGAGAAAAGTAGGATCATTTACTATCATATCTTTTCGTGATACACAAGCTAATATACTATCAAAAGCTTGGTACGATAATAAAAAAAGGGATCCCGAAGAAGAACGGTTACGGATTGTCGAAGCTACAGCAGCTATTATTAGGGAAGATATTCGATCATCTGTAGTTGAAACCAAGTCTTATCCACCTCCAAGTAAAATGTTAGATGATATTAATGAAGGAATACCAAAACTTTAATGCATTTTTTACAAGAAGTCGTAATGAAAAATAGAAAAGGAAAAATAGATAATTTAAAAAACGAAATGCACATCAATGTCATGCAATAATGGCTGCGATACGAGAACGGTCATTTTCATCAAGTCCTTCTAATTATAAAAAGTTTTTGAAAAAGCTCCCCACATTTGAACTTCAACTGTAATAAATATATGAAAAAGTATTTCTAAATAAAGATATGATTAAAATGTATTTACTCTATTCTTTTTCCACTTAAAATATAATTAACATATATATTAGAATATAATTAAAATATACTTAAAATATTCCACTCAACAATTTTTTGATTACACGGAAAGGTAAGTAATATTAAACCAATATATATTCGATAAATGAAAAATATTATTAAATATAATGTATTAATTAATAAACAATGCAAATTATTCATAATTATATATTTTTTAATGATTTATAGACTTTAACGGCGTATTATTTACCGGGACTTACGGTTGACCTTGCGTTATGCTGTGAATAGGTAAGCGCGGCGCGCTCTGCGCCCTCTATCTCAAAAACGGTTGAGCATATAAAAAAATGTTTGGGACAAAAGTTGTAAGGAATTTTATTCTCTACAATTTTCATAATAAATGCAAATGGCATTAAAACCATAAGAAGCGAGATATTTGCAAAAAAACGATTTTTGTGACCTTTGACCTTGAATATCTTAAGACGCGGACAGGAGATTTTATGAGACTTTTGAGACAACTTTTAGAACGCCAAAATAAAGGTTTATACAAGTTTACAGCTTATTATCTCTCATTCCGAGGTGAAACCTCTAATGTGACTGGGCTACTTTGCCTTCATTTTTATTAATAGTTAACGTGTATACGTAAAATAAAATATTTTACAAATTGTCTTCGCATTATTCAATGCATAAACACATAAAAAAATAAAATAAGGTTAATGGTACTGAAATTAGTGTTCATCATATAAACGAAATGTCCACATTATTAAATTTACGTGCCCATTTATGTACCTTATACGACCATACACAACATAAACTTAATGCTGTAATGCATTTAGAACAGATGGGAGGGGATACACTATTTCAATTATGTTATAGCTATGGAGATTACACATTTCTTGTTTTTACGAAAATTGTAATATCAGACGCAATCTACATACAGATAACCTTATTTTCTTTGGGATTTTTTTAATGTTCACTGCATCTCAGACGCAATCTACATGGAGATAGTAACCTTATTTTCTTTGGGATTTTTTTTTAATATTCACTGAATCCCAATCTACAACAATAATCTCTAATTACTTCTACCCAAAGATCCGTGAAGGGAGAGTACAAATATATTATACAATGGATGCATTTATACACTAATGGTCTGCGTTTAATGTAGACGTCAAAAACAGCTTGATATGCTCTACTGCGACATCGGCACAGTACAACGAGAATGAATGTTATTTATTGCAGCGTCTCCTCCGGTTCCCGGCTGAATTCGACTTTGGATCGTACCGCGTCGGCGGGTATACTCTCTCCCGCATATTTAAACTCTAATTCTCTTACTTTTTATCGCATTAAATGCAGGTTTTCCATGAAATCGAGACTAATAGTGTATACGTCATTGACCGGTATGGACACTTGCCTCTTAGCCGGGGATCCCAGGTACGATTCCCAGTCGTGAATTTGGAATTATTTTCGAGAAAGCACACTTAGTTACTGATGTCTGTCGTCTCTAAATAAGGTTACTTTAGGTATACAGTGAGTTATATGTGGTCCAGCATCGCTTAAATCGTGTTATAAGTTTTGAAACATTTTGTCCTTGTTTTATAAGATGTTAAACGATGATAAAACGTTTAAAGTGTTTTAAGCGCTGGACTGTGATGAATGCACCCAATTTAATTGGCATATGTAGGTTAGGGAATCTACGAAGGTAATACTAATACAAGTTCGTTGATTCTTGATCCTAATAAGATTGTTTTTTCCATAAGCCAGAGATGTTGCGCATTAAAAAATTTTATACCGTAACGGAACTAGGTTTTAGTACAATTTTTTAGCTAATAATTGAAAAAAAAAACACTGATTGTCGATCTTTCGGTGACGCTGATTTAAAATAATAGTGAGAACAGAGGCTACATGTAGCCATATAATAAAATATCTAATGTGGCCAGCACATAACTTTCTTATACCAGTATATATCATCTTGATCTAAAAAAATCATTCTATTTAATTCTTCACTTACCTCAATTAAATTTTTATAGCGTACCTTGAAATCTTTCATTAAAATTTTTAAATAATTAATTATCAGCGTCATTCGACACTGTCACTAATAATTCATGTCATATATTTTCTTGATTTTTTGTTGCTGACATTGACATTTTTGTAATTAAATTAGATCTTTCAAATGTCAAACTGTTAAATTTATCCTAACCCCATTTTATGAGGCCAAATGTGTAAAATATTTCAGTTTACATATCAGCTTTATTTAAGTACTTGGAAAATATATTTTCGCTTGATATAGTAGACATGATTTATAGTATTTCATCAAAAATATATATTTTTCTGTAGTCAAATACAAAAAAAGCTGGCCAATTTTGCTCATCACCGAATTTTCCATTCTCTTTGGCCTTTAGAACAGTTGTACCAAATTTTAAAGCTTTATCTCAAAAACTGTGGTTGCTATCGCGATATTATAGACATGCGGACAGATTTTTTTTCATAAAGTTATGTTTCTTCATTGTAATTCATCCAGATTCATCCAGAAATGCAATAATTTTTTTTTAAATTTTTTTCCCTCAATTGTACCTTTTCTTTCTTCTTTCATTCATTACGTCCCTTCTGCTGATACACTTGATTTAAAAAAAAAAACTGGTACCTCTTGTAATCGAAAATCTTAATAGTTTAGTTGTGTGCATATGTCTGTAAATAGGGCTGGCCAGGCATGTCGGGAGGGGGCTGAAGAAGAGGTGATTTACCCCGGACCTGGGTTTTCTGGAGGAGATCGGTTTTCTTTGTGTTTTTAAACTTATTAAACCTTTCTCTTTTATTTTATTCAAATGGAATTTTAAAAATAATTAGAAAATAACTTTTTCAAAACATTTGCAAGCCTGCCATATTATTGTTTAAAAAAATTATATTTGTTACGGATAATTCTACTAATGGTTGTAATTAAAATACTAACTGAATAATGATAATTCTATTTTTAAAATAAGAACACAAAAATACCACTTGAGATTAAAAAAAAAATGTAAACAATGCAAACTGAACATAAAAAATACAATAAAAAATAAAATAAAATAAATGAACTTCAATTACGTAATACAGAATTAACTAGTATCTTGTCATTGCTCCATTAGCGTCTAAAACTGCCTGAAGTCTTGCAGGCATGGACAAAATCAGATTTCTTGCAAGGTTAACTTCTTGCGACAAGTTCTCCCAAGCGTCTTCAATTATCCCTTCCAATTCTTGGGCATTATTTGGATGGTTATTTAATTTTCTTATATGTTTCACCATTAGTCCCCATACATTTTCAATTGAATTTAAATCCGGACTTTTAGATGGCCACGGTAACAACTCTATGTTTTTATTAAGAAACCATTGCCTGACACGATGGGCCGTATGTATGGAGCAGTTGTCTTGTTGGAAAATAAAATTATTTTCCGGAAACACCTCTATTACTGACGGCAACATAATATTGTCTAATATTTCAATATATTTAATGGAATTGAGATGACCACCACTGTTCCAACACACACCTAACCCATTTAGGCTCATCCAAGCCCAGACATTGACTGAAAACCTTCCTGATATTTGTGGATCGAGAGTATATTTTTCGTCGTATCTAGTGGAAGGAGGCCTATATACGCGAACATGTCCATCGTTACAGGATTTAAAAAACCTTTTCGTCAGAAAAGACAACTTGTCCCCAGAAGTTTTCATCATTGATTATACAGTTGAGTGCAAAAATAATCCTACCCTGCTTCTTTTCTTCTGAAAGTTTGTATTTTTTAGCCGCTGAACAACTCTTCAAGTCGCTTTGTAGTTTTATTCTTCTGCAAGCAGTAGATACCGAAGCAGGGAAATTTGTCTCTGAAATTGCATTTACTGCAGTCTGAAAAGGGTTTTCTATTAGGTAATTTATAAGATTTTCATCTTCTGGATTATTGCTCTTTCTGGGCCTACCGGAACCAACTTTATGGGATACCGTTTGGTTGGTTTCCCATTGTTTTTTAACATTCATTATCGTGGCTTTACTCACATTGTAATCAGCAGCAAATCTTCTTATGGACCAACCATCTTCAATTTTAAAAACAATTCGAAATTTTTGAATATCTGTTAGATGTCGAACCATTTTTAATAATGACGCCACTGATTAACGTCAAAGTGACATTTGTAAGATTATTCATATCAATCAAAGAACGAATGATTTACATAGCTAAAAGAAAGTGTACCAGTTTTTATTGAAATCAAGTGTACCACATTCACCTAATTTAATGTATCACCTAAAATGTTCTTGATAATCTTAACTGCCAAATTTTTTTGAGTTATCGCGGATACATACATCCACACAGATACACACACACCGACAGACATTATTTGGAAAATAGTTAGAATAGATTCAGGAGGGTTCAAAACGTATATATCAATCAAAATCACGATTACTCTACGTCCGTATATTAAGTATAAGAAAGTAAAATGTACGTATATAATAATTTATTTATTTCTGACTTACTCTATATTCCTGCTGGAATTTCCATGGTTGGCAAATCACGCCCTTACCTGCAAAAAAAAAATATAAAGAATTACTAGAATGCATTAAACGGCCAACATGAATGTTTCACACGCAATATCTACAAGGGAACGAATTGTAGGCCAATGCAAGTAACCACTTAATTTTTTTCTCGCTTTGATATAGTATAGTTATTACCAGAACATTATTTATTTTGCACGCAAGAACTATTCAGAGTACAAATAATGTTGAGTAATACACTGCATGTATTAATTGCATTTATATTTATTTCATAAACTCCTTTTATTAAAGAATATTCTATTACATATTGTATTAAGGACAAATCACATGACTATATTTTTACTTATTTTCTAATGATTACATGTAAATAAGTCGGCTTGTATTAATTATAAATAAATAACGCTTATATTAGTTTAACACAAAAGGAACTGTGTATTGCACTTCCCTTCAAATATATATGGCAACGCTTTAATTTATTTCCCTTATGTATTATGTATACTGTATATTTCCAACACACGTAAATAGCTCTGTGGGGTTCTCCAATTCAAGAGATAATTTTTCTTAATTCAGCTGAATTCTATTACTGCCTAATGTGTCGATCAACAGTTTGGTTGATTGATTCGGAATCGCTGGTGCCGGGAATAAACAAAGTACGTGCCTGAGGCAAGATTGCATTTAGCGGCAATAAAGTCCTGTAGCTTTGTACGTACATACGTACATCGAAGTTTTATAGCACACACTTTACGATCATCAAGATCACAGTTTATTGTCGGCAACATTGCGGCGACAATATCAATTCAATTTCATAGTGGTTTAAGTTTGTAGATTTTACTTCTAGAACGGGATGGAGGGTGGAAAACGACCACCGGCAGAAGTTGCACACAAACAAGTCAGCATTAAATTTCGCAGAGTGGAAGCGTCCGTGAATGTCAAATTTGCGACATCAGTTCCGAGATCCATCCTACGGACCGACGAACTTTGCTCTTCACCATGATGTACGGCTGACCCTGTTGGCCATAAAATGCTCGTAAATGCTCCGTCCAAACACCCCAATGATAATTTATTAACGACTGTAATTGAAATTTTATTATTCATGATTTTGCGTTACAAGATCTAACCCAATGCGACTATTTAATGCCGACTTACTAATGGCAACGTACGATGCGTACCTCGTCCCAGCGGAAAAATACTAAGAGCCAAAATGTGTCCTCGACGTACACATAGGTAATTTAAAGTAAATGCCTTATTAAATTAAACAGCAGCTAAATGTTATATAACAGTCGAAGTGCTAGCTTCTGTGTCGTATGCACTAATTATAAACAAGTTGAGGAGTAAAAACGTTAGTTGTGATTAAGATCGTGGTGTTTTAACAGTTAGGTAGGTACATAAAAAAATGTCTGCCAATTTTGCTACAATTGTTATAGCTACTGGGTCAATTTTCATTTTTTAGGGTTACCATATATTTAAACATGTTTTTATCGAGGAGTAAATTTATTTACTTGAAGAAATAAAAGCTAAGTTTAGAGAAGTCATTTCAAGAAGCAAAGCAGCATAGTTATTTAACAAAAATGATAAATTTATTCGTAACAGCCTAATATATTTCAATGGTTACATAATTACATCGCCAAATGCAAACTGACCAAACCGGTGCGAGACCCGCGATTCGTATCGAAACGAATATTGAAAAAAAAAAACTGTTCCTGGTCACTGGTTATTAACATTAACAAGTGACTAGACTGACTCATTAGAATCAAAGCTGCTTTTTTAGTCCTCTAGACTCACCCAGGCAACGGTTTGAAATGTATGTAGAAAAAGTAATATATTAAATAAATTTTAGTAAAATGTTTAATAAAATTCATATTTAAACCGCTTATAACCTTTTACACAAAAGGAAAATAATCAAGGCTATTTTTTAGTTGTACAGCTGAAAATTGAAAGCGATTAAATAATAATACACTTTTAATTTTCATAACAAGAATTTTATTCATGATGACTGATTTGGGAAAACAAAGATCATTTATTATAATTTTTTTTTTAGGTTTCCCGATGCCGGTCAGTTCTCCCGTGGCCTCCGACGCCTCACGGGAGTCGCGCCGACGAATCAACTACAGCCACTCCCCACATCCCATAGGGTTAGTGACTGTAGATACCAGAATCATGTGCCCTAAGCAGACGGAGAGAACGCACAATGACCGCCTTCTGCATTTGGCCTGCCAGCCACTCGGCTGGTTTTTGGCAGGCCGGTATGATCTTCAGTTCCGAGAGCAGCGTAGGCTTTATCCCTCCGAGTATCCCGATTATTAGGACGACCATTTTGACCGAGTAGCCTGGGTACAGCACTTGGAGCTCGTTATTATTATTATTATTATTATTATGATAAAATATAAAAATTACTACAACACTACCAAAAACTATGTATAATTTGCATAATTTAATAAATTACATTACTGATTGACATTAAATATCAGTTTTATCACTACGATTAAAATAATCAAAGCAAAAAGTAAATCAATTGATAATTAATATGTATGTGTATTCTATCTAGTACCAATTTAAAATTGAAAGTGGGGAAATTATTTCTACTATATTATAAAACCTGATAGCTCCCTTTCATCTACTTTCATCGAACCTCTCTGTCTAATTTGCATAAAGTTTTGCAGGTAAAGGCTTTTTTCCGCTACCAATGGACGATCGGGATTTGTGGAAATCGAAAGATTCATCTTTTCTTCAACCTGTAGCGATATTTTCATTTATTAATTTCCGTAAAGGAATAAGATACGAATTTTTTAAGATGCGTAAGAAAATTCCTTCACGTCGTCGTCTAATGTATATCGAAAATTTTCATATATTTCGTGTGAAAGAAAAACGGCGACCATATTGCCTACAATTTTTAGTGTAATCGTCAAAAATATCACTTTTCGTTCGCTCCTGCCGCCCTCAATCTTCGAGATCCGGGTTGGTGCGGGAGCGCGAGACTCCTTCCCAACCTTAATACTTCGATCTGTACACAGAAACCGATCCCGAAAGTTCCGTTTCGCGAGATTGCTGCGTTCAAAATTTACCAGTCAAAATTTTTTTGAAATTAATTTTTTTAAATTAGAGAGTGGTATACGGTGACCAGAAGAAAAGGTAGTGTACCCGGTGTCCTAAATACGAATTCTTTTTTTCGTATTTCGGCCATATGCGGGGCCGTAAGCCGTAGGCCCTCTCATCGAATGAAAGTGGCGTTCGGTCCTCCGCAGGAGCTAGAAAACTAGTATAAATGATAAATATGTAATTTCGAAATTACCGCTGCCCAACTCGGATGATATACTAATTTACAAGTTTTTAGTTGATTTAAAGCAGATATGGATTAGGTATATGTCTATTTTTGTTATAGAATGTGTTACGTAAGGTAAATTAGTAGAATATTTAAAATTTGTATCCATAAAAAATAACAATAATAATAAATAATTGTGAATAAATGGTAATACTCTGTGTTCGCTGGATATTAATTAGGAGGAAATTATCTATTTCATGATACCTATAACAAACAAAGCATAAAAATTTTAATCTTAAGTTCTTGCGTAATCCATAAAAATAGTCCAATTTAACTTTAATCGGGGTATCTTCTTTCAGTGTGTCCGCAAGTATAACATTCCCAATAGAGATTATGAGCATAAATAAGTTTAAATACAAATATCAAACCCAAGAACTGTATTTCCACTTTATAGCAATGTCAAAAATTGAAAATGTCGTGTTTAATTAAAACCGACACGAAGCGTCTTTTCATCCAGCGGAGGAGCACAGCGCACGCAATCCTTGATATATCGATGCGTGTCAAGATACTATCGAAAATTTACATTGAAAAATTGCATTTCCACCATTTGAATAACTCTTAAGAGTTTCTCCTTGCTTCGCGGCCAAATCCTGTGTGTCCCGAATACCGATGCGGATAATTTGAATTTGATGTGTTCGCCTTTCTCACACATATAGAACACGTAGTTTTGCCTGAAATGCAAAATGACTGCACTATACAGCACATAGAAACATTTTATTTAAGTTTCGTATCAGCTATTTCCCATATAGGTACGTAGAAACAGTATCCCCGAAGGACCACCATTCTTCTTTGTCCATAGTACACATTTCGAATAAATTGAAATATAGAATAATAATGCGATATACTAGCAAAAGCCTGACAGTTTACGGCCAAACTTCATAATTATGTTATTTACAAAAATTATAAATCAAATCACGAATATTTCGCATTATCGATTAGTGGTTACGTATTTAATTTTAGTTTCAATCATTTTTTAACCGGATAATGCCCACTTGGTTGTCAAATTTCTCGTGGAATCTAGTATACAGTGTGTTAGTGGAAACTCTCACAGGGAGAATCAGATGTTCAAGACTCCGATTCGAACTAAACCTCGTGAGATTGCATTCCTCAATACAAACAACTACTTGTCCAAATAATATGGCGCGCCTTTCAAGTGTTTCCTAATAACAAGTCTCTGAACATTATAATATATTATTACGCAAGAAGTTTTAAAAGACTTAAAACATTTGCATTGACCCTGAATCGATCCAGCGATCTAGCACTCCGGAATCCAGCGTCTTGGTAACTGGACTAACTGTTGTTCGTGGCAGACTGAATCTTCCAAAGCCTTTTATGAGCTGACCGCTCAATGTTCAGAGGCCTGTTTTTCGAAAACGCTTGGGAGGAGCACCCTATTATTTGGATAAACAGTTGCTTGTATTGAGGACTGCAAGTTTCTTTCGAATCGGACTCCTAACCGTCTGACTATCCCTTTTCATTACAAAGTTTCGACTCTCTTCAGGGTTATTTTAAATGTTTCAAAAATCAAAAAAATTGTTGCGTACAAACCACACGATCAAGACTATTAATTAATTAATTAATTAATTATTAAATGACACATATCATTTAGTAGATTGTACAGAATAAAGCAGTAACTAAAGGTGCTAACTTAAGTTAGTTCATAACTTGCTAAGACCCAGATTATATAATATATATCAATGAAACTCCCAACATGAAACAACGCACTCGCAGACTAATTGACTATAAGAATATATAATAAATGCACTAGACTGCCTTGATAAACGAACTTTATGCTCAATTTAAAACAAAATCTTATACGGAAGGATAAAGATCTTGAATACAAATAGAATTTATATAAACCACTTATCTTTGTAAATGGGTCTATTATGTTCACTAATAAGTTCTGTTTTCGGTACAAACTTCACAATACACTCGAATATCGAGGCAAACTTAAGTCCCCCTTTCTCGCAATTTCCTAAATTGTATTTGAATATAGTTTGGGTTTATATTCAATAGGTTTTATTTGCATTCGTGGCAATTCAATATTTATAGACGCAATGTGAGTCATCCCAACTCATTTGAAATCTACTTGGTCCATGACAAGGCATAAAATAAACTCCCGCGTTTGGATCATAAAAAATAATGGCGGTCTTACAAATCACTTTTCAGTTATACCCCTGTCCTATACGCTTAATTTATCTTTAACTGCTGAATACTTTAGGATTTCATTACTATTTTACAGTGCAATTAGTTTATATCCCTATGCAAAAAACTAAAACCTTACTTTTTTTACGAATCAAGAAATTTCGAACTACACCCACCGAATTTCAGTGTAATACCAGGCTCCTGGCCTATATATGTGAATGCTTCAGATGGATAGCCGAATTTAAGTGTATTTCACAATCACGGCGTGTATGAAATACGTAACGTCGTCGTTTGCATGGAGTGCACAGATTATGTAAACCATCTGTTGTTATCGTAGTTTTTGTTTATGCCCAAACTAAAGAAATGTCGGAAACCTCCATGTCCGTGTGCTCTGTGGTGGCCCTGCGTTTACGCTACGTTTAGTTACTGTGCTAGTGCTCAGCGCGCGATACGCTGATATGTGAAGCTCTAGGAGTGTATGACCAACAGTAACCGGTTCACTGAATAACTGATGTTTTGTTTATAAGCGTACTTGAAACGTTAATAATATTTACAAGTGTTTTGTTTACAAATTTTCAATAAATAGTTAAACAAAGTTTACTAAGTTTATTTAAATTTGTTCTAGCTGACTCAATAATTGCTGAAGAGTGGACTAGACCAGTCAACTACCTGTCAAATATAATTCAGAGCATTATTTTTACTTAGCGGATTGATCGTTTTTTAAATATTTGGTAAGCAGTAAGATTTTATTCTCCAAAATCTTTTTAGCTATTGTGACTACATACTTGTCCGCATTCTAGTTTTAATCGAATGTGGAGCGCCATGAATGAATCGGAGGAAGTTGGTGTGGGCACTCTTATTAAAATATATCAAAATTTATTTCAAATTGGCATCTGTTTTGACAATATTTATTTCTCCCCGTCCAGAATTTTCTATTACAGCTGACTGTATGATTGTATGGCGTGATTACTTGGTAAGCGACACAAAGAATTTCCATGAAGTGAACCGGTTCAATATTTCTAATTTTAACTCTATATTCACACAGCTTAGGTATTTGGGATAAAATATGGAAATATCACAGTTTTATTTACAGCCAAGAACGTTAAATAAAAAGCATTATGCCTTTTCTATAATAAAATAATGCGAGAGAGTTCGAATGAAGCCAAGAAAGACTGCGTTTACTGCGTTGGCGAGTGTGAAATGTATGTTGCTAAGGGCTTCGGCTTGTAATATACCAGTTCAATGCTATTGTGCTATAGTGGGACCGGTATGCAAACAAGGCCGAACCTACCGCGGATGTCAAACGACCGACGGAGTCGTGATTCGCGATACGACATGCACCAAAGAAGAGTTATTATTCTGAATGTTTTAACTCAACATTTAATACCCGCCTGCGCCTTTGATACACGATAATAATCGGTACAAAAGTATCCAGCACGATAGTAAATTATGCAGTGACTGTTATATAGCAAGATTATCCGCAGGCTGTCACAGGAAACATATACAATGTTGATAATTATTTATAATGTCAATTATATGTCAGGTGATGAAAATTTAATCAAATTCCTCCATAAAAATTGTACGAGCATTACGAGCAAGCATGTTAAATTAATTTCAATGTCTTAAGAGATCACTAATCTAGAAATTTAGGAAACTATACACGCCTGGACCACTTCGAGATATTCACTTAAGCAAATTATTTCAAATGAGAAGTGAAATTCTCATTTGAAATAATTCTTAAGTGAATACCTCGAAGTGGTCCAGGCGTGTAGTTTCCTAAATTTCTAGATTAGTGAACTCTTAAGACACTGAAATTAATTTAACACTTATTTATTTAGCGTGCACATGTACAAATGACCACTCCCAAAAAAAATTATTACTCCCGTCAAAATAGAAATCAAGTTTTCCATTTCCACACATTCTTTAGGATTTCTTAGAAGAGAGAAGGTAGACCAGCACATATTTTGTCCATTATTTTTATATAATTAACACAAAACTTTTACAAAATGTTACGAGGCCAATCATTTACCTTTGCTAGTACTAGGTAAAATGTTGTTGATCGACTTTTCCTGAATCTCACACACGTATATTCTGGCGACTCGTCTGAGTAAATTTACCACCTACACTTGTAACAATGTTATATGAAACTGGCTGTACTTGACTGTTGACAGTGAGATATAGTAAATATTCAGTCGGCTTTGTGTACTTGAACAAGATCTACAGAAAAGTTTAACTTGCAGCTGGGACATGATCTGCTTATTCCATGTTTGACTGATACGTATATCAGTCCTTCCTGATTTCTAAATGTGGAAATTTACATGAATTCTTCTTTCTTCATTTAATATCAATTTTTTGCAATGTGTCAAATTCATCACACACTCTCTTCATATGCAATGATAATTCTTCAGGAATATGTACCGATACAGTTGCGCTGTTGTTGTATAGCACAGTCGTAGCCCTGGTAAATTTGCACTGACTACCAAATCGTTAACATATGGCACGATCTCAGCACATAACCCTGAGGAACTTCCATCTCCACGTTCTGTTTTCCAGATAGGGTGTAAAATGTTTCTGTTTGTTATGTACGATTTAATTCAAGACAATATTTTATCCAGAATATTCACAAAAAAGAGTTTTCGACGTAGGAAAAATACTGGGAAACTACTAATAAATTTAGAACATAATTTTATTTTATCAATATGAGACGTAAAAGAATATCCAGAATATTCACAAAAAGAGTTTTCGACGTAGGAAAAATACTGGGAAACTACTAATAAATTTAGAACATAATTTTATTTTATCAATATGAGACGTAAAAGAGAGTTTGGGATCAAAAGTAACTCCTAGACATTTAGTTAGATCTTGTCTGATGAGGATGGAACCGTCAAATGTACAATCATAAATTAGCGTCTCGTTTTTGTGGCTATATGACGTAACATTACATTTACCGGGATTTAGTGGTAAATGGTTGTCAAAGAACCATAAGTTTATTTGATCTAGGCTTTTCTGCAGCTTCTTACACTCAAGAGAAGATTTTACCTCACAGAATATCTTTAGATCATCCGCATATAAAAGAAAATTTACATCCAAATTAACAACAATGTCATTAATAAACAGAATAAACATGAGAGGTCCGAGAATGGAGCCCTGAGGAACGCCTGAAGTTTGGGGAGATTTTAGACTGGTAACCATGACACTGAACAAACTGAGATCTATCAGTCAAATATGATTTAATCATAGCTATTAGACTACCACTAAGGCTTGCATTGTCCAATTTGGACAATAATATACCATGGTCCAGTCTGTCAAACGCTTTAGAGAAGTCTATGTAAATAACATCTACCTGATTTCGCCGATCAAGGATTTTGTTAATAAATATTGTCTTGCATACTGAATTAGTGACAATGGAACGACCTTCAATGAAACCATGTTGTTCAGGTATGAAAATATTATTTAAGTGGCTCGATATCAAACCATGAATCAATATTTCAAACGCTTTAGAGAAATTACATAAAATGGCAATTGGTCTGTGATTAGTAATCTCGCTTTTTGAGCCCTTTTTGTAAAACGGGCATATCCTAGAAACCTTCCAGATAACGGAAAGGTCTGCAGAATTAAATTAAAGATCATACACAGTGGCTGACAGAAAAAGATATCGCGGTCTCTAATTAAGAAAGCCGGTATAAGTTAAATTTGCCCTAATATTTTTTAAAGATTTTAATACATCGTCAGTAGCGACATCTTTTACATGTAAAAAAAATTCATGTTGCTGATAGTTTGGGTCAAAGTTACTAGAGACAATGTAATTACTGGAGAAAAAGTCAGCAAAACTGTTTACGATCAATTAAGGCTCTTGTAGGGGTTGATCATTGTATGTCATTGACGAACATATATTGCTATAACCCTTTTTGGTGTTAATAAAGGATCAGACCTAATATTAGATTCAGCATTGGAAACATACTTTTTACAGACTTTACTAACTTTGTTTTTACTGTTGACATTAAATTGTTATTGTTATTATAATTGTCCCGTGTACGAGATGAACGATATTTTATCCAGACGCGCATTTTTTGTTTTACATCAGATATTAATTATCTGTGAAACCACAGTGGATAATGTTTGTGTAATAATTTTTAGGGACATGCTTAATAAAAATTGAGTTTAGTATGTCGTATAATTCACGGACTGTCTCATTGACACAAATAATGTGTTGTGCTAGAGAGTGCCAATTAGTAGAGGCTAACTCTTGGTATAGTGCTGGGAAGTTTGATTTTTAAAATTAAAACCTTTATTGCTCTTTTGTGGAAATTCTCTATACCTTTTATTAAATGTAGTTACAATGACAAGAACTAGATGGTGCTGGTCTGGAGGAAGTAATGTATCAGATGATTCAAAGACATTACATACGCAGTTGGAAATAACAAGGTCTAACATCCTATTACTATTATTTAGGATAGTTAAAAAATTGTATAGTGTTTTGTGTTTTTTAATAATTTAGGAGTAGGAAGTAGTTGGTTGATTATTACTGTCGGTCATAACTGATGATAATTGATTGATTTTAAGCCTCAACTCATCAAATTTAGGACCAATGTGGTCACTGATATTAATTTTGATATTGAGCTCAGACTTATTACTTGGATCATATCAGATTTGAAGTTTTCAAAATTTTCAAAAATGCAAGTTCTTAAAATTTCATTTTTAGGTTCTTTTCTACAAGTTCACTTAATTTGGAGACATATTCATTGACAGTACGCAGATTACTCTGACAGTATTATCTTCTCGAATACTACACTTTTTCTTACGGAAATCACATAAGTAAAACATATTTTTGCTTTTACCTAACATGCTAAATTCAAGATTATTTAAGCCTATGCATGAGTCGTGAAACCATTTTTCATATATGTCTTCACAACCAACATGCCCTAATTTTTATCAATTTTACATTTAGTGCAGTTTTAGAACATTTTCGGATTTTAAAATTTACCCCACAAGTTAACAATTTTATAGTTTGGGATAATTTTAATTAAAATTAAATATCAATTCGAGCGAAAGGTACTTGCATGCGGACGTGTCAACAAGAGTTGAATTTCAAAATTAAATGCAAATAAAATGGAATTAGTGACATGTAATTTACTACAGGACAAAAGTGGAAATTAATTTGCATTTGCACTGTTCAAGTTGTTGTTTTCTCTATTTAAGTTAATGTACCGAGTTAAATAATGACGCATACCGATTTAATAAGACAAATAAACATACACTTTATGTCAAGCACAAAAGTTTGTAGCTTACATGTACCACTAAGTACATAACGAAGCTGAGCAGATGCATTGTATTATAGAGTTTGCCATTTGAATGTTTCACAAACGTTGCCAATGTTAATGTTCTCCGTCACTAGCACCAAAAATTACGGCGTGTATTTAATACCAACGCGAAAATGAGAAACTTTGCTTATTAGATTTTCGCATGTTTCCGAGGAGATAAACATCTCTATTTAAAATTTCACCAACTGCCTGGCTCGTATCACGTCACTGAGCAAATTTCCTCTAAAGTATGGCATATAATTACGAATTGATGGCACACTGTTAGTTCGCATGTGGAAAATAAAAGTGCAAAGCGTGATACATAGTTCAACCAAAACTGTATTCTGATTGCTGTTCTGTTACTTTTTATGAACAAAAAATAATAATTATAGGTAGTCTATTCAGGTCATAAATTTTAGTTTCATATTTCTAAGTAACGTGCAGTGAAAGTAACAACTTTTTCTTTCAAATACCAGACTGCAGGCATGACGTTCAATGAGTTAATTATTTGTTTATTTGTTTACAGGATGTTAAGGGGACTTTATTTCAGTAAAATCAAAAATATTAATTCTATTTGACAAACTGATATTTTCTGAAAGAGTCAAATTTATAACTAGAGACCGTATCTCAGGTAGTCATTCCAGTTACGAACTTACGGACAAGTCTCGTACAACTAATAAAATGAGAATTAATATTGTGAAATGTACACACGGTTTTTACAGGAATTAATTAATAATCTTCTCTCATGTTATTTTATGGTATATTGGTAATTTAGTGCAAAATACATTTTTGTACACACGTAATTAATTTTTACTGCTGGCGTTTCGCTGTAGATGCGAACTGGCATGCATTTTCATAAATGCTATACCATCACCGTGCCAAAATGATAAAATGTTAAATCGGTAGGAGATAGATGGTTGACTTTTTCCTCAGAGGAATAAGATAGAGTCTGCTAAAAAGACATACAACGATCAAGTAATTCGTCTTTCAGACAACAAAACAAAGTCTATGTGGAATATAACAAAAAACTTTACAAGGCTCAAGCAGTTACAAAGGAAATAAATATTGAGAAAGACGGAAACAAGGTCCCCATTGAGAAAGTAGCCAACAACTTTAATTATTATTTTTCGAATACCACTAATAATAATACAACACGTGATTTTAACTTCTTAGAATCTAATGTAACTAATTTTAACAAATCTTTGTTTTTGTCTCCAGTTTCCGTAGCTGATGTTAAATCTCTTATAAATAAACTGAAGTCCTCAAACTCCAGCGGGCACGACAATGTGTCTAATAATTTAATTAAAAAATACAAATATGTGATTAGCTCTCCGCTGGCTTATATAATCAATCTATCCATAGAAAAAGGTATTTTTCCCAGCAAATTTAAATTGGCAATAGTGAGTCCTCTAAATAAAAAGGGAGATCCAAATGACTACAACAACTACAGGGCTATCAGATTACTCTGTAGTTTTTCAAAACTTTTGGAACTCCATCTTAAGAACCAGTTATCAGGTTTCTTACACAGAAATATGTTGCTTTCACCATCACAACATGGTTTCACTGCTAATAAGAGCTCCGAGTCTGCCCTATGTGATTTTCATTACAAAATCATAAATGCTTTGGACAATCATAAACATGTTGTAGGCCTTTTTGGCGATTTTTCTAGAGCGTTTGATCTTGTTGATCATCAGTTGCTGAAAGCCAAACTTGCACTTTATGGTGTTCGTGGAAATGCTCTTCAAATATTTACATCTTATCTGGAGAATAGAACGCAAATTGTAAGAATGTCGAGGGAAGTGCAGAGCAATACTTGTGACATCAGACAAGGTGTTCCTCAAGGCTCAATTTTGGGAACCCCTCTTGTATATATTATTTGCCAATGACCTAATTAGTTTCTTAGAGAAAATTCCAAACGTTCATGTGGTCTGTTATGCCGACGATACCAACATTTTAGTTATAGAGAACGATTTCACTGAAGCTAAAGTGACAATGGAAATAGTTTATGAAAGATTAATATGCTGGGCTCAAAAAAACAAACTAAATTTAAACAAGAGTAAGACTGTCTCTACTTAATTTTCATTAAATAGTAATTCTGAGATTTTAACACTTTTTGAAGGCACCGACTACGTTACAAAAACTTGTGATTCTAATAAACTATTAGGTGTTAGTCATATGCAATGCACTCAGCACATTGATAATTTATGTATTAAATTAAGTTGCTATGCCCTAAAATTTATGTCTAAGCACTGTAGTCAGGGAGGTCCTCATGACTCTCTATTATGCCGGTTTTCACTCTCATCTGAGGTATGGAATTGTGAACTGGGGTAATAGTAGTAATGTTAATAGAGTTTTTATATTACAGAAATATGCAGTTCGAATTTTAGCAAATTTGAATTACAGAGAGACTTGTCAAAATGCCTTTAAAAACTTAAAAATTTTAACAGTTCTTGCTTGTATATTTATGAGGTATGTTCATATATTTTCAAACATAATAGCTTTTTTCAAGGAATCAAATATGTCATTTATACGAAACCAGAGCCAAAAGTATATTACGTCCTGATCTCCACAGAACTAGTATGTACCAGAAAAGTTTTCTCTATCAAGGATGTAAATTTTATAATGCTCTAACTGAAGACCTTAAAGTTTCCGGAAGTATTCACATTTTTAAGTCAAAACTTAAAAAAATTGTTATACTATCCAAGAATTTTTCTAAATGATGTTTTTTTGCGCTATAGGCATAGTACTATTATATCTTATAGGTCTTATAATAGACACACAATGTTTTTTTTTTTTTATACCTTTACATCTTTTAATTAAGTTTGTCCTGATATTTTTTTTTATGACGTATTCATGTTATTCATGTTATACTTTGTTGTAAACGTTTTAGTTTTTACTCTTTTTAAATTGTTTATTTGACATTTTCTACACTGTTTTTGTATGCCACTCTGTATATTTTTTTCAGTGAAGAAATAAAATTATTATTATTATTATTATTATTATTATATAACACGGCTGTAAATGTAGTAATATTTAATAACAAAAAAAAATGTTTTGGTAGTCGTTCGATCTCATTGGTCACTGCCATTATTTGAGTCGGGGTGATTCGTGCGAGCTCGGAGATATTGACAGTTGACATTTTCACGTTTATGGTGCTTGGTGAAGGGTTGCTTATTTCGTAGTTTTTACTGCTTTTAGTTGTTTTTTGATATTTTAACTGTTTCAACTTTAAAATGACTAATGTGTGCTTTATATGTGGGAAAAAGTATATCGTAGGACATGCCCTGTCATTACAAGGTTTCTTCTGATTGTTTTGCGTTCAACAGGGTTCCTAAATATTTTCAAACCAAGCGAAAATGGTTGAATATCATGGGCATTAACATGGGACAAGTGATTTGAGTGTTTATACTTATATTTGTTCAAATTATTTCTAGCTTGAAGATTTTTATCATTCCTTCGGACAAAAGGTGTTTAGAAAAAGAAGCAGTTCCATAAAGACCTACAAAAGTATTAGTTGAATGTTGAATTAAATTCAGATCAATATTTTGCAGAAGAAAACATTCCCGCCACTGGTTCAACGGGCAAGCACAACAATAATGTCTCACCCCTCTCCCTTCTGGCCTGTAAACTGTTTGTATATGCTTATTACAAAAAAGCATATTGGCATTTGTATTCCGTTACTTATCTACCTCTGTTTTATTCATCTGAGACCTTTTCCCTAAAACTCCAAAGATTATTCTAGGGAAAATCGATTAAAAGAAGTTTGGATCCCCTATCTGTAACAGGGGTTGAAATATTGAAATAAACAAGCAGACACATGTATAAGACAGAACCCCCACCACAAATTGAGCATTTATGGATCCAACCGTTCATGAAAATTTGGCCTACATACATGGAACTTTTCACGAATTCCTTCAGCTATATACAGTCTTAGGCGCCAAGCAATATTACAATTTCACTTAGTTGACGCAATGTATGTCGTGTACCATCTACGCCAATTTATTTTTCAGTTTTCAGGAACCACTGCGGACCGTGTGAAACAAAAATTTGAAATAGTTTTGAATAATAATTCGGGATTTAATACTATGTCATATAGTGGACCTTACAGGCAAAGAAGGGGACTTTTCTGATCCTAACGTAAATGTGACTTCTTATTTTTTTATTTATGTTTTTTTTTCTTTTTTATTCACCATTTGAAGATACATTGTGTATATGTGGTAAGTCAATATTAGAAATAGAGAAATATGTAAATATAAATATATGTGAAATATATAAAAGTAAATAAATAATAATAAAAATTTCAAAAAGTTCAACAACAAACAGTAAAAAGTTAATTATTGGAAACAACCGTCAATAAAAACAAAAATAAAGAATAAATAATCACATAAAAACTGCTATTTAAAAATAAACAATATATATATGCGTCAATAAACGAAATAAATAGTAAGTTAACAAGACAGTAAGAAAGTTGAGTTATAAATCATGATTTAGGAATTCCGAAATGGTATACTAGCCATTTTGAAGAAGCATATTTTTTATTAGGATTTTATACTTTGAGAAGGTCATGTTCTGTATATTTATAGGCAATTTATTGTATAATAATATACAATTATATTGAAGTGACTCTTTAAATGTAGATATTCTATGCAAAGGAATTGATAAATTATTTTTATGCCTTGTATTGTATACAATTTGATGTATAGAAAGACTCAAAATTTTCCATATTACACTTGACATAAATTAAATTTTTGTATACACTGTGTCCAAGATAAGAATGCACAGCGTGGGCATCTTGGAAATAGGATATAAGAATTCGGTTAAATGGGGAAAAAGTTGCGTAATTGGGATACTATCACAATGGTCTTAACCAATGTCAAAAATTATTTCTCATTTTTGAATTATTTCGAAAACAGTAAATTTTTGAAATTTGCTTTTTAATTTTTTTTTCACGTTATTATCAAAAACATGAAAAAACAAACAAAACATCCTCATTGTACTTTCTAATGAACTTTAACGTGGCAATGATATTTTCGCCCTCCGACGTTTCGTGATCGTGGAACCATCATCAACTTCTTTTTTTTTAATACAGACCTGGATTTCTTTTTACGGATTTTGAATGCATTCCTCATTCTAAATTCACCTATGTATTACACATAGAGCTTACAACATGTTTTTCTCTAGTTATAGTCGTTACTAGGATTTATGAAATGAATAAATAATAAATTTAATTTGAGGACTAGATACAAATACAATTTATCAGGTACTCGTCCATCTAGTACGTTAAATAATAATCAGTTAACAAAACAAATGGTTTAATACTGAATAATAATAAATTAATTACATATATGTATTAATCTCAGTAACTGCACAGATACAAACAATCGATTTTATTAAAACCATAGATGTCGAACCTCTAATAAATGTTCAAAATGGGAACCGTTATTTTCTAAATAAAGATAGCATCTTCGTATAGTAGAGTCTAAAACTCTAGTTAGCATTTCTGGATTAATGCTGTTAAATGCTTCGGTAACAGATGCCTCTTATTCTTGTTCATTTTCAAAATTATGCCTGCATACGAAGTTTTTGATATATCCCCACAGAAAAAAATCCAACGGTGTCATATCCGGCGATCGTGCTGGCCAGGATACTGTTGAATGAGTGCCAATCCATTTTTCTGGGAACCGATTGGATAAATATTCTCGAACAGCCCTAGAATTATGTGCTGGAGCACCATCTTGCCAACAATTTTGGGAAGAATCAGCGAGAGGTAAGTTGTCTAGGGCGTCTTCAAGCTAAGTGTCAAGTAAGTTCTGATAACTTTGGGCAGTCAATGAGTCATGGTAAATAAAAGGGCCTATAATTTTTGTACCAAAAATGGCAACCCACATATTAAAACCAAAGCGGTGTTGGTGTCTGGCTGGTTTGAACAAGTGTTGATTTTCTCGGGACCAATATTGTGTATTTTTTCGATTAAAAATACCATTATTAGTGACCATACTTTCGTCTGACCAAATTACTTTATGAGGAAAATTTTCATCATCCTGACATTTCCTAGTATACCACTCACAGAATCCCTGCGTCTTTCTTCGTCGCCTGGCCTAAGCCCTTGAAAAAATTCTAAATTTATAAGGATGAAACCGATGTTTTCGTAAAATAAAACGACGTGGATTTTGATATCTCAGTAGCTCGTTCGATTTCTCTAGTTGATACACGTGGATTTTCAGTAACTGTCAACAATACACTGTTTACTTTCTCTTCGTTACATGGTTTTTGTCGAGACCGAATGGGTTTTTGGAAAGAACCGTGTTCTTTAAGATTTGACACTAACCTTCTAAAAATTGTTTTATCAGGCTACCTTCTTTCTGGATACCTATCGAGATACAAATTCTCAGCATCAACACAATTTCGGTGGCACAAAATGAAACATGTTACCATATCAAATTTTTCTTCATTCGAAAACGAATCCATTAGTATAAATATGTATAAAGACAACAAGATGAAACAACGACTATTTATGAATATGACAGATCGTTAAACTCAAACAATCATTGTTTTTACCAGCCTACTTATCACTAAAAAAGGTAATTCAACGTGTAGCACATTGAGCATATTTTTTTGCTTGACTTTTATCAGTTTAAATGAAATAATCTTTAATCGAAGTCGTCGTATTACTTTTGAATTTAGAGTGTTCACATTTATGAGAAATGTAGATTGACGAAAACGTGATCGGTTTTGCCGATTTGCTTGCCCCTAATCAGTATTTAAAAACAAACGTTCTAAATTCATTTCTTACCTTATTTTTCGTTGCTGAAGGCTGAAATAATTAATACATTTTATTTGCAACTCTCAAAGTAAAAGCCGTACTACCTAAATCCTAGTAACGACTATAACTAGAGAAAAGCATGTTGTAAGCTCTATGTGTAATACATAGGTGAATTTAGAATGAAGAATGCATTCAAAATCTGTAAAAAAAATTCAGGTCCGTATTTAAAAAAAGAAGTTGATGATGGTTCCACGATCACAAAACGTCGGAGGGCGAAAATATCATCGTCACGTTAAAGTTTATTAGAAAGTACAATGAGGATGTTTTGTTTGTTTTTTCATATTTTTGATAATAACGTGGAAAAAAAAATTAAAAGCGAATTTTAAAAATTTACTTATTTCGAAATAAAAAAATCAAAAACGAAAAATAATTTTTGACATTGGTTAAGACCATTGTGACAGTATCCTAATTACGCAACTTTTTCCCCATTTAACCGAATTCGTATCTCCTACCATTTCCAAGATGCCCATGCTGTGCATTCTTATCTTGGACACAGTGTATATAAATACACGGTACAGTAAGAATTCGTTTGTTAATAAAAGTATTCTTACAGCTTTCCCTGCTATCTAAGCCAAATAATAATCGCACTATTTTTTTCTGCAAGATAAATGCCCTTCTTGAATTGGATGATTCACATCAAATACATACATTTAATGAAAGATGCGATTAGGCTAAAGCGTAATACACATTGATAAGTCCTACTTCATTTAGTGTATATTTAAGTTGTAATAAAGCGAAGTAGGCTTGATTTAACTTACTGCAAACAAAATTAATATGTGGTTCCCATGACAAAAGAATTATCCACCACAGTGCCCAGTAACTTTGTGGAATCACACATTGATATACCAGGTACAACAATTGAACGTCTTGTTTTCTCTAAGAAACTTTTATTATTTTAAATACGCTCCAGTTACGTCTGTAGACGTGGAACGGTAGATTTCAGACTGTTTAATGACATGCGTCGAAATTTAACTCCAGATCATTTATGGCAATTATTAGTAATATGTTTTTATCCCAGTGCCACAAGAAGTTGTTATAGTGCGATAGTACTTTTTGCTAAATGTTAATCGTTCATCTAATTTTGGATATTACAAAAAAATCATCCGCCAAAAGTAGAACGTAAGATATATTCTATTTTGTATTGTATATCATTTTTGCACATGAGAATATTGATGTGCTCACACACGAGCTGATTTCTCCCCTGATATTTGCGGAACGACTACTTGGGTTGCGGTTTTTATATAACTTTCTTGTGCTTTTGTATATCTTTTTATACTAATTAGTCAGAATGTTGCGCTGGAATTCAGTTTATATTATTTGCAAAATGAACCCTTCAGTTTATAACGGATAGCGGTCTCAAGTCAGGAATTAAATTCAGAGCCCTTCTACCAAACTAAATTACCTACGAGCAAGTTCATATATGAAGACAAACGATAGCATCTAAACAAGGAACAAACATTCCAAATACAACGGGAAAGAATTCTACTTTTTTGCTGCAATAGCCGTCCAAGAATCAGCGAAGCGTTTTATTGCTTATAGCAGATTATGGCTTTCACAGAATCCACTACCAATATCGCTCGTTCGATTTTAGCTGGCTTTATTTTAATAACGTACCTAACTTACACGCCCAAGTCTTAACGATATATCGGAAAATCCATATTTCATACCATACCGGTCTTACGTACATCTCAATAAAACTTGAATTTACTGTTCATTTTTATGTAAACGCAAAACTACTTATTTCTGGTTTCATTTGAAATATCACATTACATATTTTTTCCCTGTCTTAACAACAAGTTGGACACCTCCTTATGTATATTTATTTATCCTGGTGTTGTTTTAACCGATTTTTTGCCGGTAAGAAATCCGGATAAAAATGGCAACAAAAAATTTGACCTCTAATAACTATATATCACTACATTGGTATTAGTCTGACTTTTAATTTGATGTCAAACATGTATAAACGTAATGTTTTATTGGCTTAAGCCGGATAAAAAAAATGGTAAAAAATGCTAAAAATAAAATTAGCCGGTAAACTTACATGTTTTTTTCTATGAAACTTTATCAAACCTAAAAAAAAATTGTTTGCGTTCGCCAAAATACACTCTCATAATACCCATTTTGGAGATAATGTAAATGCTGAATACTGCACAGAAACTTATATTAAACGGTATTTTATTAAAAGTTTAAACGCAATACAAACAAGAATAAAAGCGTAAACGAACAAACAAAAAATTCAAACGTTTAATTTTATTCCTGCAAATTTATTTGAAATTTTCCAGTTTAATTTTTAAATTCAATATTTATTATTCATTCAACCCAAGATTAAACGGAGTTTCTTTCACTCGATGAGCTAATTATCGCCTAGAAAATCTTACCACTAACTTTTTCTTATGTTTTTCAAATAATTTATGCTACTTGAATATTCAAAGGGTTTATAATCCGGTCAGTAGAGACAAAAAAGGACCTTCGCCTTATAAAAGATCCGGTAAAAACCATTTTGATATATGTTTTTTATTAGGTTGGGACCTTGATGAAAAATCCAAGTTTTGATGAGGTGACAAAAACTGTTTTTTTTTTAAATAACTGCAACGGTTGATCTAACGACAAAATTAAAGAAGACAAAATTCCTTACATTTTTTGTATATAAATTCTTGTACATCTAATATGTAATGAACTACAGTGATGAAGATTTTCCAAACAATTGTCGACCTCCATTTTTGTTAGCAAATTTTGTAACAACAAATTACAACATATTATTTTTCCATACCAAATAAGATTATATAGCGAAATCTATTTAAACTTGGTATCGTAAAATGGTAAAGACGAATTGGTAAAAATATATACAGGGAAAATTGTTAAGGACATCGGGATATCAGATTTGGTAGACTGCAAGAAAAAAATTATGGTATGGGAATTTTCCAAAATTTCATACTGTATTTGCTTTTAAAAAAATGTCTACAAAATTATTGCAGTATGTCCTACAAAAAACATTTACAGGAAAATGGAACAGCACAACCTACTTAACTTTTTTTGTGAATGCATTTGGTGGATTTTAGGTTACCAAATAATAATGACGATTCTTCAAATATTGCGTGGTAATTTCCAATCTATATTTTTCTAGCAGCCAAAGTCGGCATTGTTAGAAGCGGTCACTTATCTTTTGGACCAACACAATTTTGTAATATATTTAGATAAAAAAACATCTTTCTATAAAGTATCCTTACACTTCTCTCGGCTTCAAAAGTTGTGACCATACTAAATTTACCAGAATTCCACATCACACAAGTTCTCGACATTCTGGACTTCAGTGTGTCTTCAGTTAGGCTGATCTTTCTCTTAAGGTTAATCCCAAGATTTGAAAACTAGGAAAATCGTTAATAACAAAAGTTCTTTTAAAGTCAGGCATTTTAAAGGTACTACTATTATCATACTGGTTGCAAAACAGTCAGCTCGTCTGTGCATTTTTGATGAAATAAAAACTGCAGGTTGTGCGGCAAAATGTGCTGGAGACATTTTTTTTCGAATGTCGATATACATTTTTAAGATAAATTTATACAATACATTATGGACCCTCGATGATTCGAACCAACTGTTGTTACTAACCGCAAGTAAAGTTGTCCTAAAAGTAATCTTCATACTGATATAAAAGTTATAGCATTTAACTTTAAAATACATTAAAAAAGTAGCAAACGAATTCGCATAACTTACTGGCGACCACTTTTAAAATTGTTCAGGAATTTTTAGTCACGAAAACATCTTGCAATTTAAAGTGAGAGAAAAAACTGGTTTCGCTTTTAACGACTGAACGTCAACTTCTTAAAACGAACAGAACAAAGCTCCTAAAACGAGACCAACAAAAAGATGCTGTTTTTTTATTTAATCGCGACGACTCAGCGTTCAGCTTACTGGGTGTCTACGTTCGGACAAGTCAGACAATACACTATGTTTGAGAACTGTGCTCTCCCATCTACCAGAAATGCGGAACGTTTTATTCATTCTGTCAAATACCACATGCAAGACAGGTCCCTGGGTCTTGACAAAATGTAATTATCTAAATCATCAAACGCAGACCCAGAGTAATATTTTAAACGAGACAGCAACATCATGAAACGGCAAAAGTTCCACATCGAGCGTTGAATGCAAATTCAAAACCAATACTTTAACGAGATTATACAACAACTGTGTCATATGCATGCCAAATTTAAATATAAGGTTTACAGCACATTTAAATTTATCATGCATGTTATAAAATTAGATACCACTTATATGACTATTAAATGATACGAGGTGGCTGAAATTCTTTTCTTTGTTTCTTAAGTCGGACGTGACTACCAGTTGGACGATGTTAAACAGAATGGAACCAACCAACTTTTGTGTACAAATCAAGAAATATCCCTTCAAATATTTTGCTTCACTAAAATTACAATATTTAAACTACAATATTAACTTTTTGTAAGGGTTCACTAGGTGTAGATTATACTGCATATCAATTGAAAAATAAAATTTTATTTACGGTATATTCCATTTACATTCATTAAAATCAATTTGTTTTTATTTTTGTGGCTTGATTCCTTTCTGTTTAATGCCGTCCAGTTGTAAATTGCTGATACAAGAAATATAAAAAAATGTCAAAATCACTGAAAAATATACCGACCAACAATATCTTCGTCGGTGGTATTATGACATTTTTTATATTTCTTACATATGTAGCTGCAGTAAACTGTATGAATCTGTCTATATGCGTTTTAAATATACAGGATTTTTAGTAATTTATTGCTGAGCGCAAATTTTGAGGTTCAAAATTTTGACCTAAGACGGAAGTGACTACCGCTTAAAAATTGCAATACAGGAAAAATAAAAAATGTCAAAATCACCGACAGATATGCCGCTCAACGACATCTTCATCGGTGGTATTATGACGTTTTTATAGTTCTTACATATCTGCAATTCAATATATGAATTGGTCTGTAAGCGTTTCAAATATACGGAATTTAAAGAAAATTTATTGCTGAATGCAAATTTTGAGGTTTAAAATGTTGTAATCTTATGAATAAAGCTCAGGAGGTAGCGATATATTCCAGAGACGACTTAAGTAAATATAATATGAAACATTCTCAACCAATATACAATAATCTTATGTACTATGCAATAAATCTGTTTCGTTATAAAAATGGGAACAAAAAATTTAAGGTTTTTATCAGGGAATTGGACGGTATGCAGATATAAAAACAATTACTTACTGACCGCCATCTTGACGGGGATATTCGTTATTGTCGAGTGTTCATTAGCAATGCGAATGCGTAGATAGATACAGTCGAATCCGAATTGGCTATCACGTTTACGCCCACTGTCCCATGTTGAATACAATTTAAATTCGTAATACTTATATAATGTCTATGTGAATAACACGTAGATACGTAAACTGTGCAAAATTAAGAACAACAGAGGTTAACTTTTTTAAAATGTCTCGTTCAATTCCTTCAGTGGATAAAGTGAACTTGTGGATTAGTGATTTTCTGGAGTTGCCAAATTACCGGCACAGAATTAAGTATATTTATTACACAAGCTGTAAAGAACTGCACGCAACGTCAAAGCAAATACTAAGAGGCATATATCCTCAGACAGCCATGTGTATGATAATTTACTATTTAGAAAATTTTTACAAAAGTCTATTAGTGGGCAGCAGAGCAACCATCAGGTGTCATCGCAAACGACACTAACAATAAAATATATTTATCACAGAGACGTGACAGTATAAAACAAAAAAATTTTTACTCTTTTACTTTTACTCTTATGATAGTTAGTTAAAAATATTTACATGTGTGTGTCTACTTGAAAATATATGCGGCGCACAGTGGACGGAAACGCCGAAAAGCTGGCCAAAATATAAAGGCATTGAGCTATTTTACTGAAATTGTGCATACAGGGGTTTTTTGTGTCGCTTGTCAACAATCCGAAATTGAATTTTGAAAAAAACCAAATGGCGGCCATGAAATCCCCCCAAAACATACAAAAAATCGCTAATTATCGCTGCATTTTTACAAAAATTTGTATACAGTTTTTATGGGTCGCTGATGAAGAATCCCATATAGAACTTCAAAAAAATTACGGTCAAAAATATATACATAGTTCAAAAATTATTACTGAATTAAAGCGAATTCATGTGTTTCATTTGTTTCAGGAAAATGAGGATCTGGGGAATGGAATAAAAATGTGTAATGACTTTGAACGCATGAGTTAAGAACGCATGACGTTCTCATTTCATGAGAACGCATTCAAAAGGAGCCCACTTTATGGTGCACGAATGTGCATGCATCCGTTCATTCGCGCACAATTTGGTCAATATCTCGCAAAGATGCAAAAAAGATGCAGCTAATTTTTTATACACTTTCGAAAAAATGTTCATTGAACACATTCCAATAAGTTTCAAGACCAACCATCACAAACCGCGTAACTTATGGCTTTTTTTGTGGAGTTTATGAATCGTTGCATGTACAAAAATGTACTCCACTTCGATAATTATTTACTAATTACCATATAAATAAACTGATCTGATACCGAGATATTTCAATTGTACTTACTTTTTGATGCAGAATCCATTTTTATGACACAGAAAACTGCACTTTGAGAATTTTTACGCTGCAGACTAAATTTATCGATTTTTGAAGCGTTGCGAGCTGCCGAAGTGACGCGCTGCACGGTCGCACAATAAGTAATTTCCTCGCTCAGGTAGTGAACCCGGACCAGTATTAACGGTCGTTTCTAATGCTAGGGGTATCACTACAACGATTTAAAACGTTTCCATTTCAAAAAAAAAATCTTCATTTTTTTAATTTTGGCCACCTTTTTGGTGTTTCCGTCCACTGTGCGGCGTGCTAATCAAAAATCCAAAGTTTTCTTCCCTACCATCCAAATCGGAGCCTCTTTAAATTCGATTACACCAATTAAACTTCAATATAAAATACACGAGCTTACCTCAACAAAATGTCTGTATCGCATAACGAAAGTGTTCTTTAGTTGTCCACTTCGTTATTCTGTATATTTAACCATTTTTTAGGCGAGGGGGAGCAGTAATTTGGTGACTAACATATCTAGCAGTGCGAGATTTAGCTCGAGCTTATTACGACATATGATTTTTTAAAATTATGCCAAATTTGGTTGATTTTCACAAAAAATATTTCAGGTCCTGCCCCTTTACTAAAAAACTCTAGATTTCCTTACTTTTACAACTCGGATGGAGGTTAACAGACATTTTCAAAACACTTTTTTAAGACTAAAATCTTTGTTAAAAATCATTATGTATACAGAATGTAAAATAACTCGAAGGCTAGGAAAACCCGAAAAAACAATATTTAGTGTTAAAATTGGTGACAATAACCTCACTTTACAAATTTCTTATTAATTTTCGTGCCCAAGGAATCACTTATATGTTTCTTTGTTCGGCTCAGCTAGTGGTCCGCATTTATGGTAATAAATATGTAAATGGTTGTCTTTACAACCGAATTGCTTGTCAACCAATGGAAAGTAATGATTTTGATATGGCTTTTACGAGAGACGTTCGACGAGTTATGTTGAACATTACAAAAATGATTAATTCAATGACGATTCGACCATTCATATTGACTATAGAATAATCAATTTCAAGGCTGTTCGAGCTTATTCAAATAAGAACTGACTTACCGAGGCACTCTGCATAAATTGTTGGAATTATCCCCTTGCAAGTCTCCTGTCCTTTCTTTCAATCAAATGAAGTAATGCGAAGATATTATTTTTTAAAACATCGTGTTGCTTATCACAATAACAAACTGATGGATAAAAATACCATCCAGAAAACAATCGCACTATAAATATACTGACGGCATGGGAGATTTATTAGCTTCTATATTTGCTCTGCCTCGGGTAATATGTCCAAGAACTGAGAAGGTCATTTTTTAGAGGGATGGAATCCGTTATTCTATTTTTATATCATTTGCTGTAATATTCTATCTAATATGCTTTTATTTATTCATAGTAGACCAAAGTTGAATATTTTCACATTTAAAATAAGGGTTTTGACGGTTATGTTATGTTCTATATTTATTGGAATTTCTTTAGACTATTTACTATTCACCTCAAAATATTAATGGTCTTAAGATAAGGATAATGAGTAATATTATTTGTTTAATGTTTGTGTTCTTTCATTTGTCTGGAGCTACATGATTCCATAAATTTCAAATTTACTTCTGTCATTTATCTCAATTTTCAGTTTTGTTTCTCTTTATTTTCGCACTTAATTTCTTCTAACTAAATTATTAAATATAGCAAATTCCACAGCGCTATTCAAATGCATTTATTTTCACAATATGATTTATGAACCTAGAATTTTGTTCCGAGGATTTGAGTTTGTGAGTTTCCGTTTTTTTTTTCAAGCATATTATTTAGAACTACAAATAAAAGCAAATAGATGATTTAATACTGATATAAAAAAAGTGTATAGAATTTATAACGCTTCGTTACAAGTGTCAGGAAAAATTCAAATTCAGTCAGTTTTCCAATGGCTTTCTGTTTCATCTTGAAGAAGAATGAACAAACTTACCAGATTTAACTCTGCTAGATTTTCACCTGTAATAGTCTATGAGACTATATTATAATATGTTAAAAAACTTACTTTAATAGTGTTGCAAAATTAAACTGATACTAGTATCTGTTTTACTCCACACATATATTGTCTGTGTGTTTGCATGGAAGTCAGAATCGTTGGTTGAGGTTTCTTTCATCAATTTTGCGGAGCCCTGTATACGCTACGAATATGTGATGCATGTCATTGGAATTATCGTATTCCTTTGTTTCTGTTTTTCCTAATAACTAACTCAAACGGTTGATTAAACTATACTGATTTTATATATAGTCCATGAAAATAATATAATTGTAGAAACTCCCACTTGACACGGTCCTCCGTCTGACAATGGAGTGTGTGACAATTCGTTCGAGATTCTCGCTTTCCCAGAAACCGAGGGCTGCTGTGACCACGCCAGCCTCAATTCCTTTGGAGAGAAAGAACGGCGTTGACATGAGAATTTGCTTTTGTCTCATTTGTGACATAAATCTATCAGTTAATTCTGTTGGGATGATGTGTAAAAACAACTAGCGACCACACTAATTGCATCGATTCGGTACAAATCCGTATCACATCAAAGACTAAACCATATTCAGGGTAAATATTTTTGCGTCGAAGGATTAAACACTGTTAAGCTTAAGCCCGGTTTTAATACAATATTTAACGGCAATGCAGACCGTAAATACTGGGGTAATTCATTGAAATCATATTTATAGGGATGCAATTTCGACGGTAATTATGTTTATCACTACTTTATTTTAAAAGCTGGAAATCTCCCGGCTAAATTGCACGAATAATAATTCCCTACAAAAAATCCAATTTTGGCCGAATTAATTCAATTTCTTTAGAAAAGCTAATTTTGGTTAGAAACTGTTAATTACGCTACCAGTTCCGGTGGCGAAATATTTCATTAAATATAAGGCAGCTTTGGACCATTTTAGGATCTCATTAAATAAAACGAAATTCGCAGAACAAAAATAAAAAAGATAATCATGCCGAAACTAAATGAACACTTTCTTAAGGAGTTCATTAGATGTGATCGAATACTCATTCAAGACTGAGATTTAGTTTACAACGACACTAGGGATTTAAAATAAATTTTCGTTGTTTTTAGCATTTGCTTGCGACCTTAAAGGATCCGAGGCATAGAAGGGCCATTTACCGAGCCCGGGCGCAGTAATCAGGGCGAGACATGGAAAATTTAAAAAGCAAATATCACCGGAAAAGATCCGTATCCTTTCGCAAGATATTTAGGGAAAGTCGGGCGTTGGGGTGTCTAACCTTTTCTTAGGTGGTGGTAGCATTTTAATCCGGTTTTTTGAGCCGGGTGTGAATTTCCCTTGGGTTTAGTGTACGCTGCTAAGCTAAGGTGAGAGAAGGGGTTGTTGGTCCCTCAGCAACAGAAAAGAAACGAAAGAATCGTTCTAATGAAAACGAATGGAAGTAGCGTTGCTTCCAAAGACAATATTGCGAGCTCAAACCTAATATCTCTATTGCCCTGTCAGTTTCTCCTATTCCGGCCGAGAAGAGATCGCATCGATCCCGCAAAAAAAAGCCCTACCTGTCCTCCGTAATCCTACAATCACCATTTGCATGTGATCAACGCGTAGCGTTATGGTTATCGGATCCATCACCTCTGTTTTCCGACACATTGATTTACTACAATGCACAATGTGGTGCGGTTTTCTTCTCAGGTTTAATTTAATACGAACATCTGCAGCAAGGCAACACCGAACGACGTAATAAAACAGGGAATTCGAATTTACTTTTACTAATATGTTGTGCAGAAACTGCATACAGGATGTTTCATTTAATTTTGAAATAGTTATATATTTTTATTTTTGATTTCTAAAACGTACTTACATATGTATACCATTTTACTGTACAGTTAATTTCAAACATATTTACAGCACAAAAAAACGCCGGCTTCTTTGATCCCTTTACCACCGCCAAAGAAGCCGACGTTTTTAACACGTTTTTATTAGCTTCACTTGTATGTTTTTTTGTTTGTTTGTTTGTAACCGACTCTTTGGACTCGATTTTGACCCACTTTAAACGGACAGATTTAATTGAAACTTGTACACTTACGAAGAACCGGTAACAATACAATAATTTGATAAGTTTATATCATTATCCTGATCAGGATCGCCAGTCCTTTCCTCACGTATCCTCTGCGTGAGAGCAAGAGGCTTAATATTGTAAGTATATTCCGTGAATCTCAGTTCGGTTGTTGGCAGAGCGAGCAAGTCTTAGTCGACGCGAAACGACGGACTCCTCGGGCGTGAGTTCAAATCCCATGGCTGAAATAAAAAATTTTTTTTTTTTTTTCAGAAATATCTGTTGGATCGTAATATGTTATAATATCAGCTTCAATAAGCAATATAAATATAGTTTAAAAAAACTACAAAACACGCTTCCATAGCACATCAAACTAAAAAGTGAAAAATAAATATAGTTTAAAAAAACTAAAAAACACGCTTTTAAAGCACATCAAACTAAAAAGTGAAAAATAATTATTAATTTAAACTGAAAACAATAATGAACGAAAAATACTAGTATTATTGTGAAAATATCGTGGGGCGCTTTGTGCAATATTTTTCGTATATCGAGCAACCCACGCTTTTTTCACAATAATACTAGTATTTTTCGTTCATTATTGTTTTCAGTTTATATTAATAATTATTTTTCACTTTTTAGTTTGATGTGCTTTAAAAGTGTGTTTTTTAGTTTTTTTAAACTATATTTATTTATGGTGCAAATAAGTTTGAGATTAACTATACATCTCATGGTATGTAAACTTTTGATTTTACAGTAGTACAGAAAAATCAATATTATATACAGGATGATAACTTTAGGTTGGGGTTTCTGGTAATTACTTTTAGGTAAGAAAAGAACAGAAACAAATCAGGGATATGAACAAAAAAAAAACAGAAAAACAATTAAACATCAACTAAAGCAAATGTGGTAAAAGGACAGAAATTTTCAAAAAATAAAATTTGTATTTAATAATATTTAATCACTAATCATTCACAAGTACAAGGTGATTAAGAATAACTCGGTATAATTGGTTTAAAAAATTACTTAGGTATTTTAAATAATGAAATGGTAGATTATAACATAATTGTAGGGGATTAACATTAATAGCAAGTCACAAAATGAAATAACAGATGAATATTTAAATATCCTGGGTGAACATGATTTCGAGTCGAGAATAAATGAATTTACCAGAATTCAGTCAAACAGCCAGTCTTGTATTGACCATATTTTCATAAAAACGTTACAAGAGAGGAATGATATATTATCAATTATTCTAAAAACTAACGTACAGACCACTTCCCAATTATTCTCAGTCTACCAACAAAAAAAAAATAAATAACTGTTCCATTTAATATTATTAAAATTGTTGACAAATATAAACTAAAAACCAATATTAAGCAAGTAGATTGGAGAGTCTTTTACAATATTCCAGATACAAATAATCAAACTAACTGGCTGATCGAAACAATAACTGATGTTATCAAAAAATCAACCAATACTTCTGCTATTAAACATAAAGAGCGTAAACGCAAATGCTGGATAACAGCAGGTTTGGTGAACTCGATTAATAAGAGACAAAATGTATCAGCAAGTCCAAAAAAATCCAAATGACTTGATACTAAAAGAGCAATTTGTTATATACCGAAATCGACTGAATGAATTAATAAAACACACTAAATCTTTAACTACTTCAAAGAAAAAATATCAGGTAATAAAAACAATTCAAAAAAATCTATGGAATATTGTAAATGATATTAATAACAAAAATAAAAATTACAATCCAATTAAGGAAGTGAAATCAGAAAAGGGGGAAATAATTTCTACAGATTTTCAAAAAGCAACAGTGTTTAATAATTATTTTACGATTTAGGAAGAACTTGCCAAAAAAATAACGGACACACCATCTTCATCTACATGCCAATATCAAACTCAATTTTCATTCTTCTTAAAACTTACAAACAAAAAAGGAGTTATTGAAACAATTATGGAACTAAAAAAATAACAAAGCACCTGGAATAGACCGTATTAAAGTCGAAACACTAAAAGAGATCGCAATTGATATAGCGGAACATTTAACTTCTTTAATAAATAAAATTTTTAATACTGGCCAATTTATAAAAAAGGTGATAAAACAGACCCATCTAATTATATACCGATTTCTCTCATTACAAAATTTACTAAGGCAATTGAAAAAGCATTAAAAAGAAGAATTATTGAATATGCTAAAAAAGTTTAACCTACTATCAGATATGCAATTCGGTTTTAAAGAACATACAGCACTATATCAGAATAAGCCTGCGCTAGGTATCTTCTTAGACCTCTAAGGCCTTTGATATAGTATGTCATACAAAACTGCTACAGTTACTGGAATTATTAGGATTCAGAGGGAAATCTCTGAATTTATTTGAAACGTACTTAAAAGGTAGAAAGCAATGTTGCGAAATAAACTCGGCTAAAAGTGACGAAAGAACAGTTGAATATGGTGTACCGCAAGGTACTATATTAGGACCAATACTTTTTAGATTACACATTAATGGTATTTTAATTTTAAAACAGTGGGTACTATAGTTAGCTTTGCTGATGACACAGTAGTTTTTTACCAACAGCAAACATGGTCTGAATTAAAAAAAATAGTAAAAAAGACTTCATAAAAATAAAAAAGTGGTTTGATTATCAGTTACTTAAAATAAATTTTGAAAAAACAATATACTTACCATTCGCGTGTAACAAACGAGGCTTACTAGATTTCAATAAACTACAAATAAAATATCAAGATTTCAATTTTCAAATAAATCAAGCAGAAACTGTCAAGTATCTAGGAGTGACCATAGATAGACACTTAAGATGGGATCACCACGTAAATAATGTAGTTCAAACACTACGGACGGTAATTTATTAATTTAAAAATATAAGAGAGATATTAGACACCAAAAACATGAAAACTCTATATTATGCTTTAGTAGAATCAAGGTTAACATATGGAAGTATAGTTTGGGGAAGTGTCGTTTATAGTTACCTTAATAGACTTGAAGTTATTCAGAAAAAAATTCTTAAAATAAGATTTTTTAATAAAAACACATATTCTTCTGATGATCTTTATAATAAAACAAAAATATTAGATATGCGTAAATTATACATTTTAACAGTAATAACATATCTATTCAAACACAAAAACACCCTTATGGACATTGAACATACTTATCAAACTATATATAGGTTAACCAGCCACCAAACACCAACATGTCAAAAATCAATTGGACAAAAAAATCATTTATATCTTGCCCCACGACTATATACTTCATTACCCGAAAATATAAAAAATAGTAAAACTCTATTGTAAATCAGAAGAAAAACGAAAGAATACTTGATCAGCGCTAGTAAGTTTATACATATATACAAAACCTTATCGAAATGAAAATTAAAAAAAAAAAGATACTGATAGCTGCGAACTCTAGTTAATTAATTTAGTTACGCGCACACTCTCTCAAGCATGCGCACACACTTACCGAAAACTGTATTTAAAACTCATATACTATTTAATATCTTAAAAAAAAATTCGCAATCTTACTACATTATTTTTAGAAATTGTTATTTATACTTATCAAACCACGTAGTGCACCGTAAAACGGGGAAAAAAGTAGCTTCCTTCTTGAAAAAAATTTTTTTTAAGGGTACAACCACTTGGGACCTTCACAGCATGATAGCCTAGGTCCTTGGCCATCTGTAATGGCCAATTACAACATTTTTTTGGAGGTCAAACTTTTTTTATTACGAAGAATGTCATAAATTTGTCAAAATTAATTTTTCTTACTTTTTCACACATCCCCTCATGATATCTCCGGAACCAATTGAGATAATTATAGGTATTTTTTTTTAATTGATAAAGGAAATGTGGGCGAAGGTCACGGCTTTAATTTCGTTTTTATGGAAAATTTTATTTTTTTGTAAAACTAGGTAAAACTGGAACGTTTACTTTCCTTGCTGCATTTTTTTCGGTAAGCGAAAAACTTTTTTATTTTAAGGAATTTTGTCATACCATATGTGTATGAAATAAAGCTTACACTTCAAGGAAGTTTTAAAAAAAAAAAATCAGTTCTCTACGACTTATAGTTTTCGAGATTTAGTTTTTTAAAGTTACGAGTTTTTCGATCCTAGATGCGTCTCACTGCGGCGCGACTCAAGTGTGTAGAGTGTAGACTATTGAATACAAGTAATCTTATATTATACATATATTGTCAATTAGAAACAAACTTTTCTTTGTGTAATGTGAATGCGAATGAGTATTATTTTTATTGAGTTTTTACATATTATTTAATGCTTAACAATGGAATGTTTATTTTATGTTATCAGAATTAAAATCAGGTAATACAATTCTGGTAAAATCTGTTGATACTGATGTCCTGATTTTGCTTTTACATTATTACTGTGAAACACCAGATATGTCCCAAAGGAATATATTTATACAATTAGGACATAGTAAGAATATACATTTTTTGTCAATTAACAATATTGTGGCAAATTTAGGAGAGGAAATTTGCAAGAAAGTATTAACGATTCATTGCCTAACTGGTTGTGACACAACTAATGCCATGTATAAAATGGGGAAGAAAACGGCATTCGATGTTTTATATAAAAATTTAAATAATTTAAAAGGTTTAGAAAACCTTCCTTTTCTGTCAGAGGATAAAGCGATGGAATTAGGGGTAAAATATACGCTTTATTTATATAAGAATAAAAACAAAAATATAAAATCCCTAAATGAACTGCGACGGGACTTAACAACAAGTACAAATCGGCCAGCTTCTGAGCTGCCTCCTACTGACCATGCTTTCAGACAACATTTAAAAAGGTAATAATTATTTTTCTAGATCGCCCATACCTATTAAAAAAAAGAAACAAAACACCTACATGTAATTATTTTCTTTTTAGGTATAATAATATAATAATAACACCACATGAAATTACAACCCTCTTTATCTCTGAAGGTCTGGAATGACTTTGTGTGGGAGAAGGCTACACATTTAGAGACAATGGACACACACCCAATGTCCGAGTATACTACGATTAATCTCTCTCACAGAAAAATCCCAGTTCCTCGACCGGGAATCGAACCCGGGACCCCGAAGTTTTGAGGCAAGTACATTACCTCTAGACCACGGAGCCAGGTGTCTATATCAATTAAAAATTTAGTACAATAGCCATATACAATACATGCAGATGGAAGATCCAACTCGATACGGTTGGACATTTGAAGAAAATGTTTGGAAGGCAACTTTTTCTAGTCAAGAATCTGTGCCCGATATTGTAAGGCAAAGTTTGTCAATAAGATGTTCCGACAGGGTCTGTAACTACCAAGGATTTTATATACTAAGTTAGTACTAGTTAGTGTATAAAATCCTTGGTAACAACAGATGTACCTGTTTTGCTCAAGGTTTGAAATGCTGCAGTGAGTGCAAATATGCAAACTGCTGCAACCAAGGAACTGTCTAGATATTTTTAGATACCGACGTTGACGATTTTTAAAATATTTTTATAACAAGTTTTAAATTTATATTTTAAAATAAATAATTATTTCGTATTTTTTTAAATTCAATTTTAGGTTTTGTATAAATATAATGGATTTTAAATAATGTGCAATGTAAATAATGATAAGTAAAACCTAAGTGCTTATGAAAATAAAATTTATATTAAAGATATGTCAAAAATAATACTTTATAATATGCACCCATAACACGCATAGCACACTGATTAAAGCACAGTAGAACCGGGGGAAATATCCTGCCCGCAGAAACTTAATTTCAAATAACAATAACTTGAAACGTATAAGTCGTAGAGTATTGCGTTTTTTTTAAAAACTTCCTTGATGTGTTAATTTTATTCCGTATGCATATACTGTGGCAAAATTCCTTAAAACAAAAAAGTTTTACGCTTACTGAAAAAAATACTGCAAGAAAAATAAATGTTAAAGTATTACCTAATTTTATAAAAAACTAGGTTTTCCATAAAGACTAAATTAATTCAGTCACCTCCGCTCACGTTTCCTTTATCGACTAAAAAAAAAAAACTTGATTATCTCAATTGGTTCCGGAGATATCGTGAGGGATGTGTGAAAAAAGTACGAAAAATTAATTTTGACAGATTTATGACATTTTTTCATAATAAAAAAAGTTGGACCTCCCAAAAAATTTTGTAATTGGCCATTTTAGATGGCCAAAGGTCTAATCTATTATTCTGTGAAGGTCCCATGTGGTTGTACCTTAAAAAAATTTTTTGAAACGTTTTTTGTCGGTTTTTCAGTGTACTAACGTGCGGTCCCAGATTTTGTGGATTTTACGTTTATTTGTAAATTCTTTATAAAAAATTTAGTTATGTATTTATTATCTGTTTATTACGTGTGCATTTATTATTTCTTAGTGTAACAATACATAATTTTATAATTTTGTAAATCTTTATGCAAGTATGTTTGAAATTTGTAATTTTTGTAATTTTTTGCAAAATTTGTAATTTGTAATTTTCAAATTAATTTTCTGACGATTTGTTTTCCTAATTCAAAAATAAACTAAATCCAGTGCGGAAAAATGTTATAGGTTAAATTGTCAGAAAGGGGATCAATTTTTAAATATAAACATAATAATTCAGAGCCAAACCCATCCACACAGCTTAAAAGCCCAGCCCTGAAAGTTTCTGTACATATAAAAGGATACTAACAGGAGTATTATATTAATATGTCAACATCGTTAAAATGACATTAAGTATTATGTATCAGAGGTTTATATTACCAGGAAGAAATACGAGATTGTTATTTTTTTACTTACGGCTAAGTATAACTATGATTTAATATTATTTTCCTTTCATTATTCAAATATTGGTATTGATCACACTTTACCGCAAACCTTATTAATAACCAGACCTACAAACTGTAACTTTAGATACAAGTTAGCAGTATATGTAATTTTAATACATATATTTTTTTTAAATTTTGCCGCCTGTTAACTGCAGAGATACATATTTTTTGGCACTGAATAAATATGCGACGGAATAAAAATTCTCTAAACAAAACATTAAATAGGATGTTAAATTCTTCTGTGGTAGTCGAAAAGAACCTAAGTATTTTGTCAAAAAACCTTTATATAACAGAAAAGAAATACATATATTTATTTTTATATTTAAATGATTTTCAGGTCTGAAACCGTTATAACAAAATTTGTGGCAAAACTCGGACGAATTTAGTTATACAGAGTGAGTCATAGCGTTGACGCAATGAGATTCAACATAGTAGCACACGACTGAACGGGGACTCGAGCAAGTCGAGGTCCAAATACTCCCAAGTGGTTCGCTTTAGCTAGCTAGCAATTGCACTTTCTCGGCGATTCTTGTCACTTGTGCATCAAGTTTGTAGTAAATTCATAAGATGATTTCCCGATTTAACATACGATGGAGCAATGCTTGTTTGCAAGTCAAGTTTGATTGGTTGGAATTCAAGTAATTGTAAAAGACAAATTGAACGTAAGTCATAAGAAAAATCGCCAACTACAATTCCTATACTGGGTGGTTTTGTATGACCTTATTTTTATATTGACTGTGTAATATTACGAAAATTTACCTGACAAAGAACAGTTTCGTTTCTTTTGGAAAAAGTATATTCCTAAATGGCCATTACCAATAAGGACAATTACGTCAAGTTCCTCGTGTTAAAGAAATAATTGAAAATCTGAATTATTGAATAACAAATTGTGAATAACTGTTGATGAAATCACAGACGCAAGAAATAACAAGATGGGAAATGTTTTAAAACCAAATCAGCCATGGACGTCGTATTTAATTGCAAGTAAAAGATTAGAAAATGTCAATTCTGAAGCAGCACAACGGATGGTAATAAAAGGTCTAGAAAAATTTCACATACATAAATATTTTAATATTTATGACCAATGAAGCTGCGTATACATATGTTTAGAGCAGCACTAAAATTGTTTTGCCCAAATGTATTGTATACAACCTCGTTACTTCATGCTTTTCATCTTGTAGCAGAAAAAAATCGCAATAGCTATCCGGATGTCGACAAATTAATAGCAAATACAAAGATGACTTTTGTAAAATCTCCAAAACGTATTAAAGAATTTCACAAAGCCTCTCCAAGAATTAGTGAATCTCCACAACTGGTATTAACACGATGGAGGACATAGTTGCAAGCAGCTTATTATAATAAACATTTCCTTGAAGTATGTCGTTTTCAAATTTGGCTCCAAAGAGTCCAAATCTATCACGTAAAATCAGCACCAGATTGAAAATTCACAAGTTGAAGACAATTTTTGCACTATACATGAGAAGTATAGTACATTATCAGATGCTATTGAACAATTACAAGATAATTATTTAATCGTAACTGAATCGTTTATTACAGTGGATCACGTAAATATGGCTTTACAAAATTTAACCGATGGCTCTGGTATGCTGGTTGCAACGAAATTTAACGACGTTTTAAATAAAAATCTGGATTTCGTGCAACTACACCACATTAAGCTGGGGCCTAAGAGACGGAAATTATGAAAATGACCTCCTGCAGTACTTTGTGTATGCGGAGGGAAAGCGTTTAAATGAGAGGATTATAGAAGCTATATTACCGTTGCAGGTGTTTACTCAGGCCTATACTGAACCAATGATTTGGACGAAATAAAACATAAGCGCAGTTAATTAATTCTAACCCCACTACTTAATTGACATCTTCAAAGTAACGACACCGGAATTTATCCCACTGCGCCAACTCTACTTATCAAGTATGACGTAAGCCAATGCGAATAATGAAAATACTGTAATATTCAGTTAACTTGTAATCGTTAAATATCTTGGAAAACAGTTGACTTGACACAAGTTTATCTTTTCTACTTAAAATTAGGGTACATCATTAATAAATAAAATAGTTTTCGAGTTACAACCCAAAAACCATTTAAAAAAAATGTACACCTCATATCCTTATTAACTAGGGATATTTTACTTATAGGCATGTTGGGATAAAACCTTATATTTTGAACCAAAGAATCTCCAGTTACTCTATGTCCCGTTCTTTATGACTTACCCTGTATATATAAACCACAGGAGCCCTAATTTACTGAAGGGCAAAAATATTCAATACATACAACTTGATCATTTACCAGATGCGGCGGCTCTCCGAATTCGCTTCATTACTGTATTTTGATCAACTTTGGAGTTAAAAGGAGAATCGGGTGGGAACCTCACGCATGAATTGGTGGCAAAGTTCTCAAAGATCTGTTTCGACGTCTGCCATCGGTATCTTCCGATTCAATCGAGTGAAAACTCCAATTAAAATGGAGAATGCCTCCGGCGAAACGCAGCCAGAATATCGGCAGTTGCTCATATCTCAGAGTAAGCGGTGCGTTCTATTCGACGTACATAAGGTGACCTGTACAGACAGCAACGGCCCCCAATGTGATTGGATTATTTCCGAGGGACATTATCTTCTGTTCTGCCAGAGTTGTTTTTCTTTTATTAAATTATGAGAAGAATCGTTTTGTTTTTAAAAGTTAATTTATTTACGATAGGAAAGTATAGTGGTTTAAATATTATTTCTTTACTTCATCTTCCAAATAAAAGGGAGTAGGCTGTACTCGAGGTTGTACTATACAGTGAACCCGATAGTATTGTAAGAAATATGAAAAAAAAAAAATTAAAATATGAAAAGTTTCACCAAAGACCATCACATTTCTGCATATGTGCAATTAAATGTTAGGATGCATTTGAGAATTTGTAAAATACTTTTCCTATAAAAATTTACGTACGTGACAAGTTTGTGACTTTCTTTTATACGTCGTCGGCAGTTTTGATGTTGCACGTTATATTTTTTCCGTTTATAGTTTATTTAAGCAGCATAATTTTTAAAGTATTTGCAAACACCTAAAAATTGATTAGGGCTTTCGGTTAATGTTCGGAAGTCTAAACACGAAGTTTCATGACAGCTTAAATTGTTTAGGCGCTACAGCGCAGACAGACAGTGACATTACTAAAACTACTTTTTTGGAGTTCCTCAGGATCCTACTCTTGGACTTCTCCTTTTCATACTATATGTTAATGACTTACCAAAACCTGTTTCGATCAGGATAGTACCACAATTGCTGAAGATTCGACAATAACTATTTATCAGCGCGACCTCAGAAACTCATACTGCATATAAAACGGGTGTGTCATGAACCTAACGTAAGATGTTATCAGAGCAGATTAATATTAAATTACCAGAACACACTTTATTCCAATTTAAAAAACCACCGTCGTGTAGTCCTGATGATAATATTAGTGGAAAATTCTTAAAAAGTTACTTAGAAAGCAATATGACATACAGGTTAGTCTGTTTCCAGATAAACTATACTTATTGCTATAATTCAAACAATATCTTGTCTAAACACTAAAAGTGCTCATAGATCTGAAATTAACCGAGCTTGGCAGCACAGTGGGTTAGAGCGATAAGTGATAAACGTAGCTCGTTTACTGCCTGCCGACTTCTGGGCTCAAATCACGGTTTTGACCCTGACAAAGTTTCATAACAGCAGAGTAGGCATTTTTATGGTAAGAAATTATGAAAAACATATACACAACTTAAGGATCTACTCGAATTAAACAGTCTCAGTCAAGAAGTTGTAAAAGAATATCATCAACTCGCCAAACTTTGCAAAAAACAAAATTACTTTTAACGATAATTTCTTCGAAAAACATGAAGGAACAACAATGGATAACTCTCTTTGTCACCATCCGTTGCCAGTCTCTTCATGAAGAGATTTGAGACAGAAGCAAGAAGAAGAATTCGAGTATTTCCCCAAGTATGTGGATGATATTTTTGTAGTGTTTAATACAAAAGTCGCTGATATTGACAACTTTGTTTCCAAATTAAGCAGTCGTTTCGCGTCAGTTAAATTCACATATGAAATTGAAATCGCTGAACAACTACCATTTTTAGATGTATCAATAATTAGAAATAGTGAAAATAAGTTGGAATTTGACATAGACAGAAAACATACCAGTACTCTAAGATATATCCCTAAGGACTCTCACCATTGTGCTCAACACAAAATGGCAAATTTTAATTTTCTCGTCCATCGTCTACTAAACTTCCCCCTCAATACGGAGAGGTTTGAAAAAGAAAAGGCATTGATTCAGGATATTGCGAGTAATGGATATTCTGTAAGTTTAATTGATAAAATAATTAGGAAATGGAATTCGAAATTCCCCTACTTTTAAAAATAAGAGAAAATTCGAAATTTGTATCGATTCCATTCGATCCTCGTTTAACCCGTGATGTTGGTAAGATTTTTAAAGATTAGATATGGCAGTGGTTCATTCATCGGGAAATAAACTACAACAATTTTTAGTCAGTCCAAAAGACAAAATTGAAACAATCGAAAAGTCGGGATTTACGAAATTAGCTGTAAGGGTAATCCAAAGTATGTTGGCCAAACTAGACGATCAATTTAAACTAGATTCAAAGAGCATGTGAGCCATCTCAAATATGGTAGAACAAATATGTCTAGTTGCCCAACAACCATAAAATGGATATTAGCAATTTAAGATTAATTAGGAATGTAAAAAATACTAGACAGATGGATGCATTTGAAAGTTTGGAAATCACAAACTTTAAAAATAGTATGAATAGTGACAGAGGGTCAATCCCAAATAGCTCGCTTTATTGGTTTGTGGGTCACGGTTCACCGAATAGTTTAGGTATAAATAGGATACATTGTTAACATAATGTTAGTTTTAATCATTTCCAGATGATGCCAACTTGGTTGGCGAAACGCACGTTGAGTGCAGTATATGGTGTTTTGGTGTTTCGTGGAAAACTATGTCACTGTTATCAAATTATTATTGTAAATTTTCGCATTTTTGTAGATAAGGGAAATATAAGGTGGCAGTAAAATCACAGTTTGTCCAAAGCGAGATTGTTATAATCTCCACCGTATTTTATATGCAAGTTTCTGGCACACGTGTGGAAGCTGTTGTCACCGCCTTGATAACATCGTTATCACTACGGAAGCGGTGTCTGCAACTATGGCACTGTAACCTAATTGGGTAAAAACTGGGTAATTACCGTGATTCTGTTCATAAGCCTCTTTAGATTGAGCTGGCAGTGTTGCTTTTCTAACGGGGTCGCGATATTAATTTGAATTTTAATACCCTCTATCCAGAATATTCAAATTTTTAAACACCTGCAAGTTTGTCCTTAATTTACCAAATATTATTCTCAAACTTTGGATAATTAGGATAGAGATTTTAACTTGACGCAGAACACAACTTGGAGAATTTTATTAACCGGGTAAGTTATGCGACTCTCGTGCCGCCTCAGAAATTTTGCTTAAATGACGGAAGTATTCAAATTAAACAAAATCCAGACATACTAATCACAAGAAAACTGAAAAAAGGTATGCAAATATGCTTTAGACTAACTACCATATTTATGTATTTTCATTAATGCAATTTTTTTTAATTACGTCAACCATAAATATACAGGATGATCCTGTTTTAACGAATGCTACTTCACAGGCTTTAAAAAAGGTAATTTTTAACAGAAAAGTCCTATTAACATACCTACCTTCTATCTGTATCTTTTGAAATAAATGAGATATCAGTCTGAAATTTGGTATATTTTCCAACTACTTAAGTTGCCTATCTGATACCATTTTCATGAAATATGCTGTGGAAAAATTTACTAAATGAATTCCATAACCAAACTCGAGGATATTATTTTTAGTGTACGGGTTAAATCCACTTATTTTTAGAATCCTGTGGTTATAATTTGCATGTACAATTGTGAAACACTCTGTATAAGGAAAGAGTTGATTTAATAATATTTATTGTAATATGTTTTCTTTTGTATTACATTTTATCCTCGAATAGTTTGCATTTACATTATTTATTAGGCTACTATATTTTAAACTACTCGTGAGTAAAAAAAACAACCTCATGTACTGAATTGAGTCACAGAACTACAGTTTATAATTCAATTTACAGATTGTTTTCTCTTCAATTAAGACTAAATGAGGGACAAAACGGGGTGAGATATAACAGCTATTAAATTGCAAACTCTGTTAATTGGTTAAATATTAATCATCATATTCATCTGCTATATACTAGAAGCGGATCCTGTGTAACTTCGTTGTCAGGATATCTTTCTGACCTCACAACGGATATTGTGGCTGACTTTATATAAACAATTATTTAGTGGGTATCATATTTACACCAACATCATGACATGACATATTTTAATAACAAGTGATTCAATGATTACTTGCAGCAGCGACAAAACTACACTAGTCACAAAAATTAAAGGATATTAAAAAAGTTCCAAATTTTAGGGTGATTTTCAACAAGAGATAACTCGGCGAAAAATGGTCGTACAGAAAATAAAAAAAAGGAAATTGTAGCTTTAAGTGTCTAGTTTTCAGACCTGGACTGTAAAATTGTTTTGCGTGGGCGGTTTTCACATAATTATCCGAAAATCAACAAAAAAAATTTTTTCCTAATTTTTTCTCGTCTTTAAAATGGTCTGTGGACTTCAAAAAATTTTTTTTCATCATGCGACCATAAAGCTCTTCTAGACAATTTAATTAGCTTTAATTTGATCTCTGAAAGAGCTCCGTACGATGATTTGTCGCGGAGTTATCGTTGATCAAAGCCAAAAAAGTCCATATCAACTTTGACAATCGATTACTCGGGAACTAATGATCGTACAGAAAATGGAGGTAGGGTTTTGGAAACTGCAAAATATTCTCTATAAGACACAATTAGTGGTGATTAATAAAAAAAATTTTTTTGAAGCGATGATGTTGGCTGAAAAAAGTTGAAAATTTGCGAATTTAAGGATATTTGGACAATTTGGTATAACTTTGGATATAGTGAATTAACGAAGGATATCGCCGGTAACTTTTTTAACCTCAAAGTGTCCCTAAAATACCCTCGAAGTTGCAAAGCGCTGCGATTTTTTTCTTAGTGCCCCGAAGGTTTAAATTGATCGTTTCGGCCAAAAATCATCTTAGCACGCAATTTTTTGATTTTTATGCATATTTTCGACTTCAATATGTTTTTTTTGGCAAAAATCCTTATTTTTTTGCTCAAAAACATGACTCGTTTTTTATTTTTTCGAACGAGTCATGTTTTTGAGCAAAAAAATAAGGATGTTTGCCAAAAACCATATTGAAGTCGAAAATATGCATAGAAATCAAAAAAATTGCTTGCTAAGATGATTTTTGACCGAAACGATCAATTTAAACCTTCGGGGCACTATAAAAAAAAATCGCAGCGCTTTGCAACTTTGAGGGTATTTTAGGGACACTTCGAGGTTAAAAAAGTTACCGGCGATATCCTTCGTTAATTCACTATATCCAAAGTTATACCAAATTGTCCAAATATCCTTAAATTCGCAAATTTTCAACTTTTTTCAGCCAACATCATCGCTTCAAAATTTTTTTTATCAATTACCACTAATTGTGTCTTATAGAGAATATTTTGCAGTTTCCAAAACCCTACTCCATTTTCTGTACGATCATTAGTTCCCGAGGTATTGATTGTCAAAGTTGAGATGGACTTTTTTGCTTTGATCAACGATAACTCTGCGGCAAATCATCGTACGGAGCTCTTTCAGAGATCACATTAAAGCTAATTAAATTGTCTAGAAGAACTTTATGGTCGCATGATGAAAAAAAATTTTTTGAAGTCCACAGACCATTTTAAAGACGAGAAAAATTTGGAAAAAATTTTTTTGTTGATTTTCGGATAATTATGTGAAAACCGCCCACGCAAAAAAATTTTACAGTCCAGGTCTGAAAACTAGACACTTAAAGCTACAATTTCCTTTTTTTTATTTTCTGTACGACCATTTTTCGCCGAGTTATCTCTTGTTGAAAATCACCCTAAAATTTGGAACTTTTTTAATATCCTTTAATTTTTGTGACTAGTGTAGTTTAGGTAGAAGTGCTCTTGGCAATTTCGAGGAAAGATACTATTTCTTTATGAGACTAAAACCAGAATATTCTTAATCTTTGTGGCTTTATGTATTTTGGTCATTCTCGCGAAATCCGCTTAACACAGATCCTCGGATTTTCTATTGCACATAATATATAAACTATATATTTTTTACACACTGATAGTACAAAAGTTCCAGTCTGGTCATATAAGAACAAATCTCATCAGTGTTCCTGAGCGTTTCTCTAAAAATAAAGTTTGTTTTTACATATTTCAGAAATGACTAAAAAAATGCAAGAAAAACTGTTATGCAAGGTATAAATCTCGAATTATCTATATGAAAAGTAAACAACACCTCTACCGTGAAACGGTAATAACACTGTAAGTGAAAAATTGCCATTTTTATGTTAGTAATATCGAAAAACGAAAATATTAGCTTCATTCTATGGATTTAATATATACAGACAATGCTGATGTGTATTTTTTTATTCTATACCTAGCAAATTCGATAATTTTATTTTATAAAATCACACCAAATAAAATATTCGTATTTTCGTGGATAAAAAAATACGTATTAGCATTGCCTGTAATTTTATATAATAAATCTATGTGGTATTTAGAATGAACCTAATGTTTCCGTTTTTTCGTCACTATTAACAGAAAAATTTTAACAGCTAACGAGATCGAAGAAGCCGACGTATTTTGTTGCATTATTTGCACAAAATTGTATTTTCTTTTGCTGTAATTTTGTTTGTATTTATCGCACATTTTAATACGACATATGAATAAATTCCTTATTAATATTACTAATAATTGGTATCACGGCACCAATATGGTTCCATTTGAAAAAAATTGAGTTTGACCCCAAAAACCATTTTGATGAAATTTATTTGCTCATAAATCACGTAATTTAGTATTTTTGACGGGAATTCGATTTATCTAGCATTACACGGGTCATTTAGAATAAATCGGAACCGTCATGGCACACTTAAATGGAAAACTAAAATTTATATTATAAAAAATACTGACGTTTAAAATGTCACTTATTTGGTATCGTTTGATTCAGAAAATTATGGCGGTTTCAAAAATGCAATAATATACAGGGTGTACACCGATATTCTTACACCGATATCTTTGAGTCACATCGATATTCATCTTCCAGTATTTCATTTGAGACAAACAACGATGTATTCATTATTTCGTGATCTCTACTCTGAACTAATCTAGCGCGCGTGCTGTTTACGAGTATGTACACGTAGCACAGGTGCCTGTATTGACTTGCCGAAGTCGAACGAAGTTTCTAGCACGTGCTGTTACTGTATATGCATGCGGCGCAGGTCGGGCGAAGCCGTTGTATGCGTGTATGATGACAAAACGATTTACCAAAAAAAAAAATAGTGAAATCAAAGATATTGTAAGTTATTACACATATTAACATCAATTTAATTGAACCAATGAACTTTCACCATTTTAAAAGAACTACTGGTTGTTGTGTAACCATTGTTACCATCCAGTTTAATACAATCATCGAAATTAATGTCTGGATAAATAATTCTGTATTCGTGTTAAAATGCAAGCTAAAAGAGAGAGTTGTACATACTATGAATATTATAGTTTTCTTCATCCCTACCACTGAAATTCCCCGAAGGTCCAATTCTTCACCGAAAAAATGCATCCACATTCTATCCTGTACCTCAGTGGATTTCATATTCTGCATTTGCGTAATAAACAGGAGGCATCATTACGGGTGGTATTATTTGTAGTTACTGAACTACAATAGTTTATTTCAAACCTATTTGCAACATAAAAAACGTCAACTTCTTTAAGAGCGATAAAAAGATCAAAGAAGCCGACAGTTTTTATGTTGCAAATAAATTGGAAATAAACTGTACGTTTTGTTACTTTTGTTTTTGTTTCAAAAATGTATTGTTATATGTGGTTCAGAAGAGATTAGTGAATTATTGTTAAATTAAAATACGGTCAAAATAAGGTGGTGGCAATGAAGTTTTTTGTTTAAATAACAATCAGTTATCCATATGATCACCAATCTGACTTTCTATGATGTTTAATAAAAAAAAAATGTATACATCATATTAATAATCGGCTCTTATACTCTTAGCTAGATAACAGAATTATTATAGAATAATAGACTGCTAGAGAGTGATATAATTTTTGAAGTACAATTATTAAACAAAAATTAAAATATTGTGAAGTTAAGTTTTGCGTTTCTTAATCTTAAGTTGTCAGCAATAATTGAGAATAAGTGAAAACTAAAATCTAATTTTTATAATGTAGCACATTAAACATAAAACCCTCGATATAAAAATTAAGCCCCACCTTTAAGCAGTAATGTGTTATAAATCGGGCGCCCCACATCGGGCGCCAGATTTATACAATGCTACCTACTGATTTATTAATTTATAGAGGAATGGTTTATGATTCTCCCCTAATATAAACAATTTAATTCACGTACCGCACATGTAATTTATTCACTTTTTAAGCGGATTAAAAGGATAACCATAAGAAACTGAAAAAATATGAAATCAGTATGCGACCACGACCTCGATTTTGATCGATATCTCGTTATCAAAGCAACTGCCTAATTGAAAACTAATTATTCGACGGAAATGTCTTTGTGAGGTGGGGGGTACACCTCTATATGTATAGCTGGGAGGCCCTTAAGGGGCTTGTTTGCTACACTACAATTTTACATAATAAAAATTATAGTAGGTTCCATTTTTAGTACAATTTGCTCAAGTTTTTCGTATCTACTTTGGCATTGACCGTGTTATTATTTGTAATATGGTCGCTTTCTATAGTTTATCTCAAAGTCTAGAATTTTTGTTTCCGTGAAATAAAACGAATGCCCTGTCTCTCAAAATGGTACAAACAAAGATTGCTGTTTTGATGATTGTCTGTTCGTAATGTTGCAATCATACATATATTTTTTTAGTATGTTTTTTAGTAAATGCTTAGGCTGATCGATATGCTGGTTGCATAAATTGCAATGTATCTTGTAAATAATGACCCTTATTCTGGTACTTCTTGATAACTTTACAATATTGACATTTTGAAAATGGCTGTATGCTACAGCAATATCTATCAAAGATTAGACGAGTTGCTTTGTTCGTTGCGATTATTTTGTTTCTTTTAAATACAACCATTAAAATAAGCCCGATTTTTGGATTAATTCTCAATATCATATGTTTACTTTTAATATTATTATCCATTTAATCATGTAGAGACCTCGTAGTTATTGCTTTCAAGAAGTAAATTACACCCCATACAAAAACAATTCTTATCTATGGGTCTGACCAAGTTTACTATATGTTTTGGGGTCGCTGAATCCGAATCCTAATTAACTCCATCACATCAGGATTTTGTCATAACCCCAAAAACCCCATAATTTCATCTATTAAATGCATATAACCCTAAGAATGAGGTTTTAATCTGAAAACCTAAGTTCTTAAACCCCATAACCCCACTTAACCAAAAATCTATCAACTCCAATAACCACGTGCGTCAGACATTTAACTTGATATGTACGTTATTTTAATAACCGCATAACTCTGGTCATTGCACCTTTTCTCGCACAATTTTTGTTTGTCTCCAGCACCCGAAACATACTGTTGTGTCTTAAAAACACTTTCACCCTAAAGGTCCATATTTTTACGTTTATTCAACTAATGTTATTATTTCAAATCATTGTACCGTCGGCATTGGCGTCTCCCGATGTACACCGCGAGTAGGTTGCTCACCGTCATCACGTGGAGGTGCCCTGGATGCAGACGCACGCAAGATATAATCGCTCTAAATAGAACCTGAGCTTTGAATTCTTTGAAAAAGAAAATATTTTCGATATACGTAGATTTATCAGTGATATTTTTCATTGATATACAAAGACTCATGAATGAATGTGCATGGAATTAGAGCATTTTTTGGAGACCTGACAGATACACGTACATATCAAGTTAAATGTCTGACATACGTGGTATTGGAGTTGATAGATTTTTGGTTAAATGGGTTATGGGGTTTGAGAGCTTGGGTTTTCAGATTACAACTTCATTGTTAGGGTTATATGTTTAATAGCTGAAATTATGGTTTTTTTGCGGTTATGGCAAAATCCTGATGTGATGGGGTTAAATAGACCTCGGATTTGGATTCAGCGATCCCAAAATCATGTAGTAAATATGGTCAGACCCCAGAAGAATATATTTTTATTTATTAATTTTGCTCACGGTGTACTTATGTCGATAACCGAGTGTGTTCCGATCCGCATATTTCTCTAAGATTCATCTTTCGGCCCATTGTTTGCAACTAAGTCGGTTATTTTCGTACAGTTTTCATTCTTAGTATGCGCAATAAAATGTTAAAATCGCTTAAACTGATATTTCAAAATAATACAGCTGTAAGTACGTGTATCACAATCTAATCACCGTCAGAGTGACCAATAAAAATACGTATATAGGAAAGCATCACTATTTTATAACATATAGTTTTTCTGCTACGTATTCACATTTATCTTGGTTTCGTGTTGCTCTAGCTTCAGGTATATGCATTACTCTTCTATACATTAAACTCGATGATTATAACCAATACTAAAGATTAAAATTACAATGAGAACAAATGTCGTATGCCAAAATCGTTCATGGTACGTAAAATATAGTATAACAATTTTTCCTATGATTAATAAAAGTTTCATAAAAAATTATTATACAAATTAGCTGTATGAGATACTCTTGGTCTTCCTTGTGCTGTATTAAAAAAGTTTTGAGTTTAAATTTAACCTAAATCAAACATGAAGCAATTACGTTGCTGTGAAAGTAGTAATGTCATGCTAAGATTTATTTTCCTAATAAAGACTAATTATGCCCAAAACGTGTATTATGATATAATACATATGTAAAATTCAATCAATCAATCAAGTTAAAAAGTAGGAATTGATTCGGCAGGATAAATAAATTGTGTAATTAATTGTAGTCATCTGTCAGAAATGATTCATTTCATTATTGCTATATATATTGTGTCTGGAACGAAACGAAATCACTATCGTAAACCTTGATATTTGATGAATTTTATCCCATACAATAAAAATATAGAATAAAATAGGAAAAGACGTTTAGCATGAATATTGATGCTTGTACGATATCGGAATTTAAACTTTCTTTCGAATGCTCCTGAAATATATGATGGGAGCCGAAGGGGATGTCTACTATTGCATAGTGCATGTCTGTTAGCTTGAGGCACCTGTTCGCTTCCGTCAGAGTTGCGATACAGACCGTTGTCAATTTTAATCCTCCGTGTGACACTTCAAATATATATATATATATATATATATATATATATATATATATATATATATATATATATATATATATATATATATATATATATATATATATATATATATATATATATATATATATATATATATATATATATATATATATATATATATATATATATATATATATATATATATATATATATATATATATACCGGGTGTCCCAGCCTCGCGTCGGCCAAATGTCCTGGCTCTCTTATAAGAGATATCGAAAAATTTCAAAAACGGGGTGATAGAGGGCGCAAACGTGCATAGTTTAAAAATATTTTTAAATATACAGGGTGATCCATTTAGGCGCGACGACATAAACTTATGTTTTTTTAAATGGAACACTAGGTATATTAATACATATTTGAATTCTCCTTTTAAAAAGACTCAAACGATATGCCACTTGATGGGTCTGCGATGGGTCGGTACCATGATATGGGTGAGTTTGTACCAGAAACATGCCAACTTTGTGAGCTCACTGTGACGTAATGGAAGAACATTTTGAGATCTAGATTATGTCAAAAATTGTCAAACACCCTGTAGTTTACGCTACTGTTATCGGATCTAACGAAATCGGTCATTTTATACCGGATGAGTCAGGAAGCGCTAAAACTATTTTTTTCTCATTTTTATCAAATGGAACGCCCTGTATATTATGAATCCAAAGGAAAGCCCTTTGAAAGAGCTTTCCACCGATATAAAGGTTCAAGGGTCTATCTATCATGGGTGCCAAGAATTTAAAGGCAAGGTGCACAATTCGAGGTTTATTAAAAAATTACGCTCAATTTTCAATTGTTTTGTGAATTTTCGCTGAAATCGGCTCTTTTCAGTAAGACAATTTCGAAAATAATGATATCAACTTATCTGCACCATGATAGTTCTCTGCAGACAAAAAAAAATCAAGAAAGAGAGGAAACGAAAACTTTATTTGGAAAGAAATTGGGTGGAAGCACTGGAAATTGTTCAAAAATATTCCCATTCTCCCTGATACACAGCTGTAAACGATTTTCAGTTGTTCTTCGAACATCGGCTAGTGTAGCTATTGAGACATTGCGAAATGTTGCAGCGATTCTTTCCTGCATATCCTCCCTGGTTGTGGGCCTCACCCTGTAGACCTCCTGCTACATAACCCCATAGGAAAAAATCCAAAGGAGTTAGGTCTGGAGACCGTGCCGGCCATCTTATGGGTCCTCCACGACCAATCCATTGTTCCCCTCTCCAATTAGTTAAAAAATTTTTACTATTCGATGGTTATGTGGGGGTGCACCGTCGTGCTGGAACCACATGTTCTCTCTAACGTCTTCATCTACATCTTGAAGCAGCCCCTCTAAATTCAAACGCAAGAAATTGTGATATCTTCGGCCATTTAATGCCCCATCCTCAAAAAACCACGGTCCAATGACATAGTTGTCTAATATACTACCCCATACATTAATTGACCATCGATTTTGGTGATCCACTTGCCTGACCCAGTGCGGGTTTTCAGTCGCATAATAATGCATGTTATAGCGATTTACTGTCCCATTACTGCGAAAGGTAGCTTCATCGGTAAATAAAACCTTTGATAAAAATTGGGCATCTTCGTTAATTTTATTTAGCATTATATTGCAGAAATTAATACGATTTTTGAAAATCTTCCCCATAAAGGTCTTGGTGTAGTTGAATGTGATAGGGGTGATATTTGTATTTATTGATGATACGATTTACAGAAGTTTTACTTACATCGGTTTGTTGTTCAATTTCACGACAAGTTATGTGAGGATTCTCTTGCACGTGAAGCAAAACTCTCAATTCGTGTTCTTCATTATTTACAACCATGTTCCTCAATTTTCTTTTGGTATAACACACATTACCAGTGTCCTCAAATCTTTCTCTCAAGTTTTTTGAATGAGTTGGGATCAGGAGTTCGTCTCTCGGGGTATTTCATTCCATAAATCCTTGATGCCAATAAGCAATTCCTATCAGCTTCTCCCAAACAATATATCATATCAGTTAACTCTTGTTGGGTGAATTTCATTGTTACTCGTTCGTTTATACTAAGAAAAATATCAACTTCGAAATTTTACAACAATAAAGTAAATTATTGACAAGACTGGTACTTTTATGACAGGTACCTACTTGATTTTTTTGAATTTATTTCGATAAATTGAAAGTTGGAAACAATTTGAAATTCTCTACAATTTTTTTTTATTTATTCTTTCGATGATAGTACGTGGAACAACAGCTTTCCAAACTTAACAAAAATTTTACTATCTTTCATTGAATTGAAAATAAAAGTATTTTTGGTCTTATTTTAGAAGAATGAATTACACCATTTTAAAGCTGAGAAAAAATACTACGAAAAGCTACGTTTTATTAAGCACCGTTCTAAAATAATAAATCATTTCGCGACAAAATTACGTCGGGCTAGAAAAGACTTGTCATGACATGAATTTATACACGCATTTCAGAAAAAAAAATTAAATTTATCAGGCGTTGACTATTTTATACTTAAGTATTTTTTTGCACTGAAGTACGGTATTTTTCTCCGAGTATAAGGATAATTATTTTGAAATTTTCTTACTGAAAAGCGCCGATTTCAGCGAAAATTCACAAAACAATTGAAAATTGAGCGTAATTTTTTAATAAACCTCGAATTGTGCCACTTTGCCATCAAATTCTTGGCACCCATGATAGATAGACCCTTGAACCTTTATATCAGTGGAAAGCTCTTTCAAAGGGCTTTCCTTTGGTGTCATAATATACAGGGCGTTCCATTTGAAAAAATGAGAAAAAAGTAGTTTTGGCGTTTCCTGACTCATCCGGTATAAAATGACCGATTTCGTTAGATCCGATAAAAGTAGCGTAAACTACAGGGTTTGACAATTTTTGACATAATCTAGATCTCAAAATGTCCTTCCATTACGTCACAGTGAGCTCACAAAGTTGGCATGTTTTTGGTACAAACTCACCCATATTATGGTACCGACCCATCGCAGACCCATCAAGTGGCATATCGCTTGAGTCGTCTTTAAAAGTAGAATTCAAATATGTAATAATATACCTAGTGTTCCATTTAAAAAAACATAAGTTTATGTCGTCACGCCTCAATGGATCACCCTGTATATTTCAAATTATTTTTAGACTATGTACCTTTGCGCCCTCTATCACCCCGTTTTTGAAATTTTTCGATATCTCTTATAAGAGAGCCAGGACATTTGGCCGACGCGAGGCTGGGACACCCAGTATATATATATATATATATATATATATATATATATATATATATATATATATATATATATATATATATATATATATATATATATATATATATATATATATATATATATATATATATATATATATATACCGCTTTTATATAGAGCCCTCAATCTTTATATAATATGAGCAGATCAATTGCCGCCACCCTACCGATATGAAAGTTTACGGTACAATGTTCGCAATTCTTTTGTATAGCACGTCGTTGTTTGCAAAACTCATTGTCTGGTATCGTCTTCCAAAGTTCACACTTGACAGATTTTTCACGCTAGTCCAGATACAGCAGGCCAGACCAGACGGTTAGACGATTCGGTTTTATGGCCACGCCACCGTGAGCTTACAGGGAAAGCCTGTATATTACGGTCATAGAATGCGCAATAACCATATAAAGACGACTGTATAACTTGTGTGTCACATTTGGTTCGGTCTACTGTTTATGTGATTTCATTGATAAAATTGCTATACGGCACGCATGTGTAGCAGAACCTACTAGTATATAAAGGTACGACCATAACACTTCAAATATCCCGTCTGTCACAGCAATGCTTGGTGACAGCTCAACATTAAATAAAATACAGCCAATAGTAACAAGAATGTGATATAATATTAACCATTAACAACCATCGGTTACTACACCTAAAAAAATAGTGCATTTATAAAAATTGCAAAAATAGTTAAAAACTAGAGCGATGTTTTTTCAGGAAATGGGTAAAACGCACAAATTGGTTTCTAGTTTCAATAGTAAAATTCATAATAATTTGTATCTATCATACGTTAATGTTTCAGCTGATTGTATTATTATTGTATTCGCATATGTTTAATAGAAAGGTACGACAAATAATCAATAGCGACATCAATAATTGATAGTCTATTCGATTATTATTAATTTAGAGTTGAAAAATCTAAACCGCCCCTAACGCGAAAGAAAATCATATACTATGGTATATATATACTACAAAGATGAGAACTAAGAACTATATTCAGTATTAGGTATTATTCCTGTAACACTTATTTGCCCCGCGTTGCGTCGCGTTGTTTCTTTAGAGTGGGTCTACAATGCTAGCCAGGCCAAACCTGGTTATAATGCGAAAAAAATAAACGGGTTAATGCAATTCGTTAACGATAAACAAAGATAAATAGAATTTGTGTTGATGCCAAGATGATAATAAGAGTGTAAAGGTGGACCGCAACGGATCGTCCACCCGAGCGTAAAGTGGGGTGTAGGCCGTTTTCCATTAAGCCGCCGTGTTCCAAGTACGCTGTAGTTAACTGTAAAGTGTACATCATATTTAGGATTTTGTAACAAATTCTTACGTATTCCGACTTTTTTGTTAGTTATTTTATACACATATCAATAGTTCAATGTATGCAAATAATTACGTAGGTTTTGCAGTTTCAGTTCGTTTGGTATGACGAGATAGTAAAACTGATATTCTAAATAAATACACAAAAAAAATCCTAGGTATGTTGAAATAATGAATAAAAAATTAATTTATTTTAGCAGCGGCTTAAAAAAAGGCTGACATTTAAATGCATTGGGTTGCAATAGAAAAGTGTTTCATTCATTACGGGCAAATGAAGACGACAGTGAGTTCGCCTCACAGAAACAGCCCCCTCATGAATCTCTCCACGTTTGTATCGATTATTTGATAATAATTCGAGGATTCCTCTTCCTTTGTACCGCGTTCCTACTGCACGTTAGCAATACACGAGCATTAATATGGCACGCACGCATGCATTTGATATCGTATGCAAATCATATTAATTTATATCTCAATCACTAATGTAAATTTATATAGGGTGGGGCAATAGTGCGTCCGAAAAATGTTAGTTGACCCTGTAGAATCGTCTTGGCTCACCCTGTATATTCAAAAGTAATTTCCGGTTATAGACTTTTTTGTCTAGTTTATTTATGTTTTTAAATCAAGTTTGTAGCTATCATAGAACCCGAGATATCGAAGTCGGACGCACTATTGCCCCACTCTGTATGTGCATGGTCACTTACAAGTAAGCGATTTATTACCTTCTTTCTTCGATTTCATCGCAGGTGTGTTCATATAATTTTATTGATAAGATGTAAATTAATTATTCGTACTCTCAGCTCAGCGAAATAAAATATAATGGTTTTGATATACAGTCGATATTACCAGATTACTAGTGGATTAATGAAATTTTTTGCTAAATTATGAATTAAATACAAACATCGATAGAACTAATGATTTTTCTCTCGCCTGTCTTCAAATACATTTTTTTTCTCGTTCTTTTTGTATAGGTTAGACGTAGGTAGAACTTAGAACTCTATATTACCATGTTGTGTCTGGCTGTATGGCTAATGGCCTAATGCCAAAAAAAAAAAAAAAAAACTAATGACATAATACATAAACGAAATGTACTTTTGACAAACGAATAGAATTTGTTTTAACGATTTAAATTAATTTTCCTGCGCAATGTAAGTAGCCATTTTAGCTTGACCAGCCAGTTATCATAGAACAAATTTTTTAGTTCCCATTCCCATCCCTATCACTGTTACTTAAACAGATATTAGTAGTAATCTAATTATAGAAATACGGATATGAGCTAACCTTATGTAAAATATAATATAATTTGGTTTGTAAAACCCGCGAGTTAAATAGCAAAGAGCCAGTGTTTTCTTTTAGGTTTACAGCTGCTTAATATTTTATGGTTTCCCGTTTGTCGGCCGTGAAGTTTATTAATGAAGATTTATTTGTTTTACATTTTCGCGTTTGCTAATACAAACTGATTAAAGTTCACTTTCACGAACGACATTGTAGTGAGTTTAATTAAAATATATGTTCTTTTCCAGCTACTGATTGGTAATTTATATCGTTTAACGGATTAAAAGCCATCTCAAATCCCAAACGACACATTGCATTCGTATCTGAAAAATAAATTGCTCAAAACGTAAACATGGAGAAAAAAAGAGAATAATTTTATATTACTGGAAACTCCATTTGACTAGTTAAATTTCTAATTTGCGTAACGGTAAACGTCAATAAAGTTGTTTAGCTACACACCGAAATGCACATTTAAGTAAATTATCAATAGGACAAGAGTAATAGTTCGATTAACTCGATACACAGAACATATTAGGATGTACTAACATTATTTCCGATTCGAGCGCTAATGCGTCGGTTACCTCGCAATCAGCAGCTATAATTAAACATATAAATGGCTCTGTCTGACGACCCTATGCGGGACCACCAATCAGTTTGTTAAAACATGGAAATGAACTATTTAACCAGATACACAATACTCACTAATGGATGACTCTCGGTGCAGACGTTATGGTTTTAGCAACGAAAAATATTTAAATTATATTATGGATAAAAAAATTTTTAATGTCAATTACATGTCTTGCTATGAATCTGCTGCTGATGCAATATGGCACAAAAGTTATTCAAATTTAATTTATAGACAAATTTTAAAAAAACATTATCGTACTTCTTGTGATATAATGTCCACAAAATTGTTCGCATACCCACATAACAGTCATCAATCTGAAAATAGTCGCTAACGGTGGACCCAATAATGTGAAAACGTGAAGTTTACAAATAAATACAATAAATTTCCTACACAGCTCTTCAAGTATAAAGTTAATAAATCAAAACCTCTCTAGACTGTTAAAGCTAATGCATAAATTTATACTAACATCCTTTTCTAATAGTTTTAAGCCGTGTGAACATTTATAACCACAGGCGGTTGCTAGCAAAGATACTCAAAGATTCATCACATTTTATTTCTGTAAAACAATATCCGGAAATGATGCATTCTGATTGATCCCAACACGTATATGCAGAATAATTACACATAATTTCCTTAATTACCGAAATAGCAATGTACTAAATATAATAATAACACATCAAAACCTTGCCAAAGTTTAAGGTATGTCGTTTCATAAATGAGCCCCACGTTTGGCGCCAATTTGTGCAACAATATTCATTAAACGCAGCATAAACAGAAAAATTTATATTTTTACTCTCGACTTTTAACACAAACCAAAAGTGCCGCTAGTATATGTAATAAAATATATGTTTGTAACACCTACTTAAAATTTCTAGCGAGCTAAATATGGCGATTAAGGTATGGAATAATTTAACGTGTGCTATTCCACATTTGTAACATCTTGAAAGTATTTAGAAATAGTTATTTATGACACAAAAACGAAATACAATACACAATTAAATTTTAGCAACAATCTGTGATAAGAGGTCCTATTTTTTATTGTCCACAACTGTACATTATACATCACTGTGGCAGTTTAAATTCAATCAACTCATAAGCTTAACCTAATTTCAATGAGAGCTCATAGAACAAAGCTTTGTCGATCTATTTCATAGGCAAATAATGTTGAACAGCTATTAAGCCTCATCTCGAATTCAAACATAAATTTCCACAATTCAAGATCTACTTATGTAAAAACTATCATTTACTCGTACATACATATTTCAATATTAATAAATCTTCTTTTTTTATGGTGCATATACAGGTATTGCTATTTATATTTAAAATCAACTCTATAATAACCTTGTCGTTTTCCATGGTATAAAAATATTCGTCGGACTGTAATTCGATGATTATCAACATGTTAAATATTTACGACTAATTCATGAAGATATTTGATGTCGTTTAAGAATGAAATAAAATCAAAAAGCGCCATATTCCTGTTCTTAACTACAGTTTATGATTAACTGAAGTATACGTATTAATTCCTGATTTAATGTTCATGAATAGCAATAAGTATGATGTAATTAGAGAACATTTGCAAATATTCCCCGTACTTTAGTACAGTATAATAGTCCCCGGTAAAAAACGCCCCGAGCTAAGGTTTTAGGCCCCCACTAAGATTTTCAGAAAAATTTTTGATTTTCTGAGGGTCGTCTACCCTTTCCCTAATGTATCCCTAAACATTAGAAAAGGGTAGACGACCCTCAGAAAATGTAAAAATTAATTTAGTTCATGCTTTAGGGAACGTATAAACAGCCAGATGCACTTACAGACAGTTTTCACTCGATGACCTCAACATGCACAGATTATCCAAAAACTAAGTAGTGAATGTTGACGGAACTTTATATGTTATACAGGATGATCTTTATGTAATGGGACAAAAAGCAACAGAGAATTCGAGAAATCAACATATTACGATTTAGCAAAAATTTTATATTAAAAGAGAAATAATAATCCATTCACAATTATTTCTAAATACCTCCGAGCTGTCCATTAAAATTCTTTTAAGCGTAAATGCACACCATAACCAGACTTTCTGCAGTAGAAAAGAAATTATGTCGCGACATTTTCTAAGTAGTAGTGCGTAAAAACTACACTACGGCTAATTTCTGACAATAACTTTGTCTTTTCATTAATCATTCTATCATCGTTTTAATCCAAAGCCTACTGTGTCAAATGATCTCAAATTAACAGGATGAAGAAATTACATGGAATATAAGTTTTTAATATAAACTGTCAAAAATGTAAGGGTAAAAAGTTTGAGCTTGATTAAGATATAGAGTGCAGCGCAACTGGCGCCCTCTAGGAGCTAACCTAAAATTGGGGACGGATTATTATTTCCCAAGCCACACCTAACTTTAGCACACTGGTTCTCATTTAAAATCAACTTTTGGAGTGAGATAAGTATTTTGATGTACGGAATCTATAGTTGCTCTGTGCCCCATTCCTTAAGGACCACCCAATAAATACCTACATACAGCGAGGAAGTAAAAAATAATTTAATTTACTAAAATGTATAGTATGTAATTACTAGAGCTGACCGATGTGCCTGGAGTACAGCCACGGTCTTGCGCTGTCGTCACACGTGCCGATTTAGAAGTGATTTACTATTGCAGTCTTATTTGAAAGGTTAATGCGTGAGGTTGTACCTATAAATTATACATAATGTCAAACGCGCCAAAGGGTAAAAAACGACCGTACGCGGACACAGTGAATAAATTTATCGGTGAATTTCCGGATTTATTCTATGACAGATGCAAAATAATTTGTAAAGTTTGCAATCAAGACTTAATGTGCTGGCACAAAACAGATTGTCGTCGTCATATCAATACCGTGCAACATCAAAATAAAAAAAATGGCATGCCTTTGACAACTCAGTTTATGTTTGATTTATTGTTAATGTTAGTAGCCTGTAATGTTCCGCTACACATACTGGATAAACAACCATTTCGGGAGTTTTGGAATAAATACAATCCCCAGGTGAACTTACCAAGTCGTACATCGTTATGTAGATATATTCCAGCTGTTCGTGAAGACATTGTAAATAGGATTAAATGTGGATTAAAAAATACACGGCTCTGGTTATGTATTGACGAGACGACAGATTGTAAAAAAAAATTCTATTTTAAATATTATAGTACGTGTACTGGACCCTCTTAAACCAACATTTCCACGGCTTTTTATTATGCTGAATATTTTCAACAAATAAAAGCTGATACTACAGTTCAACCCTAACGAGGCTGCAGCTATTAGGGAAAGCCAGACAAGCTTTCAAGGCGTTTCCCTTGAAACAGATTTAAAAAGTATTAATAACAATTATAGGGGACTACACGACGCAATAGAAAAATTGCAAAATAGTTCGTTGTCGTTAGTGGAATCGCTGCAAATAGTGGACGACGTAAAAACACAGCTACAGGCCATAAATGACGCAAAAAATAATCGCGTTAGTGAAAAATTCGAGAGTGTATTACAGAAAGATCCTGATTTTAGCAAATTAAGACAAATTTGTGATGGTGCATCTACAACTTCGTTAAGTGAGTTCACAGATTGTTTTACTTATGCCTGTATTACATCCGTAGATGTCGAACGGTCATTCTCAAAATACAAACATATTTTTTCACCAAAGCGAACATCGCTGACGGAGACAGCTGTAGAAACATACCTGATGCTATTATACTATAGATCTTCCCCACTTTGTGATGACGACAACCAAACTACTTCATAAATCTGTTTAAAAGGGTGAGTTTTATACAAATTTTTATAAAATGTAACATTATTGTTACAATTTATTTCCATTTAATATACTTATTCAAATATTATGATATGATGTAAACATATGAGTCATATGACGGCTCTGGCGGCCAGGTGACCTCGGACAGCTCTAGTAATTACAAAAGTTTTGATCTGTCGACATATCCGTAATTTAGTTCTTATTTTCACCAATAAAATATTATCGGTATTGTTTACTCTGCTATCTACCTATTTTGAACGTCAACGAAATTCTTTCATCTTCCTCTAATTGACTTTTCCAATGTATTTTTATTTTTTAAATAAATAAATAAATAGAGAGTAATATATAAATACAGAGTAATGCAAGAGTCTGTATACAGGCAAGCTTTTCTATAAATAAATATGAAAAGTTACACATGAATACTAGACAGTACCTAGTATAATTTTTTATAAATTGTTTTAAACTGCAAAGGCGACTAAACACACAACCTAAAATATCTGTAAAATCAAGACAAATACAGGCTAGAATAAGTAATAAGAATCCCCAAATAAGTAATATCTAATTATAACAACTTACTATTGACTTATACTCCTCAATATAATCAATATTCTCCAACACTGACACGTCACAAACAGTAATACACGATGGTAACAATAAAATCTGTTGTGTATCATCTAAAATTGTTGAATATTTACGAAACTACCACAACAATGAACTCCCGTATTAAAAGTTAGCGTCACCACGGATACTGGATCAGTGATTACTGATTATCACCGATCGTCTTTTGTTTTCATTTGAAATAATGCGTATTAGTCACAAGCCTACCGAGTTTCTACAAATTTCAACTCTCGCGGCGGAAGCGTTATTCTGTTACGTGATTTTCGGAATAAATAAATGTCTTTCGGGAGCGCGAATCTAAGCCAGCATAAAATTCAAAATTTTTTATTCAGAGTTAAAAGTTAAGAACAAATTTAGTAACAGTTCAAACGAAAGAATAAATGAAAATTACTATGATACTAATTTTGTGTTTTATTAAATTTCTTTTTTTATGGTTTGTATGGTTTTACGTTAAAGGGGACAAATCAATTTTTGAAAATAGTGTATTTTATATCGGCAGAAAAATCGCATGGAATGAAATCAGGTAAGTTGGGTGACCAAGAAAATTGCGGTTCTGGGGATTTATGGTGAATAAAGTGAATTTGAAGCTACTCAATGGATCACAAACGCTGAAACCACACTGACACCACGCAATTGATGAGTTTCATCAGAAAACAGGAAACTTTTGCAAAATTTTCGGGTTGTTCGATTTTTTATACCAGGAATTAACACCAACGTAATTTCCCACGAAACACCAAAACACTATATATTGCACTCGACGCGCGTTTCGCCAACCAAGTTGGCATCATCTGGAGATGATTAAAACTAACCTTATGCTAACAATGTACCCTATTTATATCTAAACTATTGTCACGGTTCGATGGATCGTGACCCACGTACCAATAAAGCGGGCTAGCTGGAATTGGTCCATTGTCACTATTCATATTATTTTTTGGTTTATGTCCCGATGTCCCCACTGTCATATATATTTTTAAAAATCTTACCAATACTACGGGTGATTCAAGGATCAAATGGATTCGATACAAATTTCGGATTTTCTCTTTCATTTTGAAAGGTCGAGGAATTTCGAAGTGACTAAATTTTCGTTTCCTAATTATTTTATCAATTAAATTTACAGAATATCCATTACTCGCAGCTATATCCTTAACCAATGCCTTTTCTTTTTCAAACCTCTCCTTATTAAGAGGGAAGCTTAATAGACGATGGACTAGAAAATTAAAACTCGCCATTTTGTGTTGAACACAAGGTGAGATTTCTTAGGGATATATCTTAGAGTATTGGTATCTTTTCTGTATATGTCTAATTCTAACTTATTTTCACTATTTCTAATTATTAATACATCTAAAAATGGTAGTTGTCCAGATTTTCAATTTCATATGTGAATCAAACTGACTGCGAAACGACTGTTTAATTTAGAAACAAAGTTGTCAATATTAGCGACTTTTATATCAATCACTGCAAAAATATCATCCACATACCTAAGCCAAATCCTGAGAAATACTCGAATTCTTCTTTTGCTTCTGTCTCGAATCTGTTCATGAAGAGACTGGCAATGAATGGTGGCAAAGAGTTACCCATTGCTGTTCCTTCCATGTTGTTCGAAGAAATTATCGATGATTCGAAAGCAATTTTTTCATGCAAAGTTTAGTGAATTGAAGATATTCTTTTATTTTACTACATCTTGACTGAGATTGTTTAATTCGAGTAAATCCTTAAGGTAGTCCAAGGTCTGTGGTATCGGAGCACTTGGAAACAATGAACAAACGTCAAAGAAGATCAAAATTTCACCTTCTTCAAATTGAACATTTTTCACCTTATTAATGAAATCATTGAAATTAATCACAAAGAAACTAGGTGGTGCGATAGGTAAATTTTCGAACTCCTTCGTTAACCATTTTTGATAGGTGGTAAGTCGGAGATCCGATTGCTGAAACAATAGGACGTAACGACTTTCCTTGTTTATATATCTTAGGCCAGCAGTGCCATCTAAGTACATTTGGGTTAGATACATGTAACCTCCTATTTAAAGCTGAGTAATAAGGTTGTTGCAGGATTTAAGTACATTTCTTATTTCGGTAAACATTTTTGGTAATGGATTTCTAGAAAGGACCATTATCAGGAATTGCTTTGCCGTTCTATGGGAATGAGACGTGACTACCGTAAATACAAGTTATTAGCAATCAAGAGTGTTCCAATCCTCCTAAACTGAACATGATGCAAATGCCTCATTATGAAGAAAATATAAAACGGTTGGTTTATTTTTTCATCTTTCAGCTGTGTTATTTATCTAAAAACTGTACTAGTATACAAACAATGATATTCCGTTCAAATTCCTGATGCTTGGCGTTTAAATAGAGTAAATATATTATTCATGGCAAAGACGCCGGCTGCCGCTCACGGCAACACTGTACAGTAATTACGAAGACACATTAGGAGCTATGAAAATTAATCGGCTGTTTGTTAACATGACGTATTGGCAGAGACGGTGTGCGGCCGTAATCGCCCAGATATTGCACTTAACGGCGTCGCCAGTCGCTTCGAGTATGTGATACGACGCCCATTTCGCTAAGGATATGTACATTTAGGGTGCTATAATTGCTTGCTCCGTTGTTAGGAACGGCAGTATTTTATATTCATTAATACCGAGAACCGCTCCAACGAACCGAACGACTGATATGCTCTTGGAAATATTTCTACGAACAGCAATAATCTTTTACAATATAAGTGCAGGGTTGGCTGCCAAGAACGAGTCGTGTTAAAATTATAGGATTATCCGGCTCATATAATTATTACCAGAAATGGAGATAAACCGAAAGGAATTTTATGATTAAGTGAATGTTAAAATGTCCTTTTTTTATTGTCACACATCTGTCTGTGTGTGGGGTCAAAGTCAAAATATTTATTGCATTTATAATCCATTTCAGATTTCCAAATTAGAATACGTTGATACCCAACTAATAAGCAAGCAAAATAGACCAATCTCAAAGGCAGAATAATTCAGTGAGGTCAACAATTACTTAATTTTGTCTTAACAACTTTCTTTTACAGTCATACCAACTTTAACCTTGATGCTTAGGTAAAGTGCTTACTTCTTACCCATAAGTTATCTTCAAGATCCACTGGTTTTCTAAGCAATTGAGGCGAGTTAAAAATTACCCAAAATCTACTTAAAAAAATGACTTTACACTTTGTAGACACATTAAGTTAATTTTAATACCAAATGCCCCTGAATTTTACTTACAAAAAAATACTCCAAGCCTACAAGTTTATTTAAGTTATTTTACAAGGTCAAAAATACCTGTTATTGATTTCCAGAAATGACTTCTTAGTCATACTCATAAGTCTATGACTAGGTTGTAAATTACTAAATTATATCCTTTTAAAATTCAGTTGTAGTAATATTTTATAAAATATTTGGAAAAATATTACCTTCAAATAACCATAAAGTCAAAGTAACTATTAGATTTGAGACCTATTTGAAACAGACAATAAAGTCGAAGTTATCACTGAAAATTTTCCAAGAAGGATGATAATGGTTTCTTTAATTCTCAAAGGCAAAATTAATACAAACTTGTGAAATTACTATTCTACAACTTGTAAGGTGAAGCCAAGGTAACTTTAATACTCTGTCTAATAAATAAAATGATTAAGTAAAATATGCAGTCTATTAACAAAATAAAGTCCAAACCATACAGATATGATACAAACTAATAAGGAGTAAAATAAATAAATAATGGATGCGAAAGAATTCATAAACCATCTGCTAACCTGATATAGGTGCAGAATTCTAGGAGTATCAGTAAGACGAATTGTCGTAATTTTGACAATAATTGTCAGTTGGATAAGGTAAAAAATAGGAAATATAAAAAAACGCCATAAAATCACCCGACCAAGATGCCACCTGGAAGCATATTTGTCAGGTCATTTTATGATATTTCAGATTTTCTTATACCTCTGAAATGAACCATAAGCCGTTCACCACGAAGTCGCAGGTTCTATCCCTCGTCGAGAAGCTGATATTTTCTCTAAAGCACATATTAATCCTAGCATACTCGGATATTTGATGCATGTTCGTTACCTCTAAATGTGAAGAGCCTCCCGAATAAAATTACAAGGGATTATATTACCTATGGTGTTCAATATTCTAGCAAAATTACAGGTATATGGTTGTCATCGACTTTAAATTATCTCATATTGACTTACTAGTATCTTTGACTATCAATGTCTTACATGTACGCTGGATATAGAGCCTATTCAGTTTACGACACATTGTCGTATGGTGATGATGTCTCGTCGTGCGCCATATGTGAAACGAATTAAACCATATGATAACAAATTATCCAGAACTGACAGCGGAAGTATACTGTACTTGGTAAACAGAGCTTACTATTGCGAAGTTCAGTGTAAACTACATAAATACATTTCGATATTTTCAAAATCTCGATAAGGATTTGACATGAAACATTTTATATTCTGGTAGAAGCTATAAGGAAACTAGAACGATCCACTCTGTGTGTTGCAGTGACTTTCTCAATCATTGACCAATTAGAAGCGCCTTTTCAAATATTGATAGATACGATCGACAATAGTATACGATCGACTCAATCTCGATTATGAGAAACGGCATTATATTCATCGTGTTCAAAAAAAAACACAATTTTTTTTTAAATAAGTGAGCACATAATATATTGTAAATGTACTTTTTAGTGTCTACACATATTCCACTGTAATATTGGAAAGGCATGCAATCTTAAGGGAATATAATATTCTGGTAGAAGCTATAAGGAAACTAGATCGATCTACTTTGTGTGGTTGCAGTGACTTTCTCAATCATCGACAAATTGGAGCGCCTTTTCAAAAATTGATAGATATACGATCGGCTCAATCTCGATTATGTGAAACTGCATTATATTCATAGTGTTCCAAAAAAAAAAACACAATTTTTTTTTTAAATAAGTGATCACATAATATATCGTAAATGTACTTTTTTAGTGTCTACACATATTCCACTGTAATATTAGAAAGGCATGCAATCTTAAGGGAATATAATATTCTGGTAGAAGCTATAAAGAAACTAGAACGATCTACTTTGTGTGTTGCAGTGACTTTCTCAATCATCGACAAATTGGAAGCGCCTTTTCAAAAATTGATAGATATACGATCGGCTCAATCTCGATTATGTGAAACTGCATTATATTCATAGTGTTCCAAAAAAAAAACATAATTTTTTTTTAAATAAGTGATCACATAATATATCGTAAATGTACTTTTTTTAGTGTCTACACATATTCCACTGTAATATTAGAAAGACATGCAATCTTAAGGGAATATAATATTCTGGTAGAAGCTATAAGGAAACTAGAACGATCTACTTTGTGTGTTGCAGTGACTTTCTCAATCACCGACAAATTGGAAGCGCCTTTTCAAAAATTGATAGATATACGATCGGCTCAATCTCGATTATGTGAAACTGCATTATATTCATAGTGTTCTAAAAAAAACACAATTTTTTTTTTAAATAAGTGATCACATAATATATCGTAAATGTACTTTTTTAGTGTCTACACATATTCCACTGTAATATTAGAAAGACATGCAATCTTAAGGGAATATAATATTCTGGTAGAAGCTATAAGGAAACTAGAACGATCCACTTTGTATGTTGAAGTGACTTTCTCAATCATCGACAAATTGGAAGCGCCTTTTCAAATATTGATAGATATACGATCGGCTCAATCTCGATTATGTGAAACTGCATTATATTCATAGTGTTCCAAAAAAAAAACAAAATTTTTTTTTTTAAATAAGTGATCACATAATATATCGTAAATGTACTTTTTTAGTGTCTACACATATTCCACTGTAATATTAGAAAGACATGCAATCTTAAGGGAATATAATATTCTGGTAGAAGCTATAAGGAAACTAGAACGATCTACTTTGTGTGTTGCAGTGACTTTCTCAATCATCGAAAAATTGGAAGCGCCTTTTCAAGAATTTATAGATATACGATCAGCTCAATCTCGATTATGTGAAACTGCGTTATATTCATCAAGTGTTCCAAAAAAAAAAAAAAATTAAAACACAATTTTTTTTAAAAACAAGTGAGCACACAATATATCGTAAATGTACTTCTTTAGTGTCTACACATATTCCACTGTAATATTAGAAAGGCATGCAATCTTAAGGAAATATAACTGGCTAAAATTAGAGAAAAGTGACAGAGCAACACATAAATTTGTCAATTTAAATCTTTAAATAAACATCGTACGCTCATTAACTAAAGTGTAGATATACCTACAAATAATACGCAAGTGAATCTTTAAGAATAGAATAGCAAGAAAATGGAATAAAACAAAATAAAACGGGTAAGGTTGAAATGACCGGGTGAGATCTCCTAGAAACATTTATGAGAGGGTCGTTTGAAAGGATAACCATGTTAGTTCCTGTTATGACCCCTAGCCATGTTGCAATACAAGACTTCTACGGTCATACCTCTTGAATTCGTAAATATTTAACGTCTGTTTATTTACTAGCAAAAGTACACGCTGTTTATGACTGTTGAATTTGTACTCGGCTTGAACATTCTTAGAGATGAAAATGTACAGTGGAGTACGGTGTGAACTGAAATGCTCGAGGGATATGACGCACCGCATTACAGAAGCAGAAAATCAGGTCTATCTAACGTTGAATTCCCCTCGCCTCCAGACCGCCCTCACGCAGAGAAGATATCGCAACTAGTGCTCCAATTGCGAGATATAAATTTTAGACTTCACCTTAATTGCGAAATGTATTCCTAAAATTGCTCTTTTCCCCAAAAGCGCACACGTATATTAGCTCGAACCTGCTGCTGCTGTACAGCTATAGTGGAACAGAGAGGAAAGGGGTGGACCAGCCTCGTTTCTTAACGGTTTAACTTTCTCTCCCCCTATTCCCAGCCGTTACTATTTAATCGAGTTTTATTCGCCACCATATTTTTTGTTAAATGTACTAAACGCGGTATTGCGCTTTATGCTCTAAAAAAATTATATTTATGCAGTGTATTATACACAGCGTAGACAAATGCTTTTCTTAAGTATCGTTGGCATACCTTGTTTGTCCCAATAACTCGAGAAATAAGCAGTTTAGAATGAATGGGCTTTTTACAGCATGAAAAAATGTTCTTTATTTTAAATTACGAACTCCCCACATAATGTGTCTCGCAGTATTTGACAGTCATAGGTTGAAAATAATTGACACAAAAAAAAGCCAAAAAAGATATTAAAATTAACCACATATATTTTTCCATTGTATATATTTTTTTTTAAATAAAATTACAGTAATTCAATTTTAAATTTCAATGGGTTACGCCCACTGGTGCTCCTACCCATTACTTCTTAAATGTGTGCAAGTCCTTGAATGATACATATCCAACCCGTTGGATAATTGAGGAGGAGCACAACTGTGGCCTCCTAGATCACCAGAACTTATTGCAGACTTTCTAAAAGCACTTGTTTATACTAATTCCATTTAAAACGTTGCAAAATCTAGGCATTTGATACAATTCGTTATATTCATTTTTGACAGTCCTTCAACAGTCTATTTAATATTAAACTTTGTTTCCATGTTTTCATAAAATATATCTACCGAATTTAATACCTAAATCAATAAACCTATATTTGAATTGTCTCGTAACTTCCAAACAACCGGCGACGATATGAAAAAAAATACAGGAGCCAAATAGTCCTTCCAAAGGCCAGTGGCGTACTACAAAAATTATAGAAGGAGAAAAGATAATGTGACCCCATGACACTTATCATTTTCAATAAAACTATCTCAGCGTAGCTGTAGTCACTAGCAGATATCTCGAAAAATGTGGAAGATAAGAAATATAATCCAAAATAAATAGAAATGTTTAGCGTTCCGTATCTAGAAAACGAATTTTGATACGAATTTTTTCGCCACGAATCACTTTAGGGTTTACTGCCTCAAATACTTTACAATTATGAAACGCCCCGTATAACACCATTAATAAAAAAGTTGTCAAATCAGCTAGAATAGAGCGTAATGCAGACAAAAGAACATTCCTTGCAACCAACACTGTGGAGTGTGATGTACACACACTCTGATGTCCGAAATCGATGAGCTTCCTTCTGGGCTTAGCGACATCGTTTGATCTCCGACCTAATGCTGTTATATAAACGAGTAATACTGTGGTTCGTGCCTTTCTCTAAAACGCCTGGCTTTGAGGCAAGGGTCCACAACACTACGCATACTAAGCGGGGAAGTTTTATGATCTACATCAATATCAACTTATTAATCTCGCACAACAACCCCTTTTGTCACTTGTCAGTTAATATCAGATTACGTCGGCGATGATGTATGCGTGGTTGTAACGGCACGGCCATTATTATAAATAGGAATTTGATCTCGTACCCCTAGGTACCTATCATTCATACATGTAACCGTAATACTTGCAGGTGTATAATAAGTTTTCATAATTATAATTTTATACACACCCCACAAGAATTATCGCATCACCAAGAGTTCGGTTTGAAGCATTCAGGCAGTGCAATGTCGAGTCCTTAATGCTGTCATTCGTAAAAAAAAATGATCATCTATAGCTGTAGTAACTCTCCTGCGTCCTTACCCCCTCACTCATGAAATCCTGTCCAGTCTCCCCTATAACGCCTTACTTATAACTCCTGAAATGGTACTCTGTTGAACAACAATTACATCAGCCACGTACCTTTGACTTCGCCCATCTTCAATCAGGGCAATTGCTCTAATGGCCTCTTCATCAGTTAAATGACGTGTTAAATGATGTCGAGGATTCAATATGCTATAATTTAGCACACAATTTAAATTTACGAAATAAACACAGTAGAAAGTATAGAAATTTATCGCAACAATTGACACAATACTAACTGACACTTTGCAAACTGATTTTGTTACAATTAGTTTTGCTGTTGTCTGCTGCTTATTTCAGTTTTTTAATGTATGCATATAGCATGCATAAAAATCAATGAAAACATGTTACGCTAAAAAAACTGCGTTTCTCCTTTAATCACAAGATAAAAAAGTGAATCAAAAAAAGGGAATGTTACGAAAAGATGAGGCTAAAATAAGTTATTAATTGTAACTTAGTATTGTTGCTGGATGTTACGAATTGTTGGACCAAAACCCAACATCATCGTAGCACGTGGTATTTGTTTAAAAATGAATTTTTATTCAAAATAACAGTAACATTCCCGAAGAGTCAACCTATCTTTCAAAAAAAGATCATCCAAATCGAACAAACGATTCAGAAGAAAATTAACATCAAACTTAATGTCAATTTATGGTGATGCGATAATTCTTGTTACATGACATACTTTCTTATCTATACGGTGTGGTTATTCATAATAAGGATTTATACAAAATCAATTATTAAAATGAATTTTGCCTCTATCAAGGAGTAGGAATTTTGTTCGGCAGTTGATTAGTACAATAAAAAATATGTGGGATTATAGACTAAAAAAGTAGTGCAGCGTGAGAAGGGAAGTGAAACGTCTGTAATGTGTCTACAAGTCGTAACGACCGCTAGAATTCAAATGGAAAACATGGCCGAACCGTCGACAGAGTTCAGAACATTTTTACGGCTTCATTAATGCAAGACGGCTTTTTAGAAACAACCGAAAATGGGGTGTTGAAATTAAAGTGTAGATTAAAAAGCGAAATAGAGGTTCACATAACGGGGTGCAGTTGGGAAAGCAATTGAACATAAAATTTGCCAAACTGAAACTTCTGTGTTTAACCGTATCTCTTCAGTATAGCCCATTTATTGGGGATTGTTAAGAAAATTCAAACGAGTTTTAATATAACCGAGCCTAGCGTGAAACAAATTACCTACAATTTAATCGCCCATTTAAGAAAATTGGCCAAATTTAGCTTTAATAAATTCAAGACTTTTACCTTATCTCAGAGCCCCGCGGGCCACTAAACGACTTCGTCTCTTCTAATCCGAAACACTCACCTGAAATAAAACACCATTTTTAATTAAATACAATACATTATTGTGGAACAGATCAATTACACAAAAAGCAATTACATTTTACTTAATTATCAAGATAAATGCCTTCTACAAAGGTCAAACTACACGAGAAAGAACCAAACACGAGGAATAATAGAAACAATGTTTCAAAACATGTTTAAAACGTGTTATACACACTGAAGTTATTACAGTGCAAGCTGTTGATGAAAAACTTAGGTTTTCTATACTTAAGGAATATTATGATGAAAAAATGGAAAATTTAGATTATAATCATATAGTTGGCAACTTGGCATCATCTGCAGAAGTTTAAAATTTTTTGTTTTAATCATCTCCGGATGATGCCGACTTACGTGGCGAAATCCGTCAAGTGATTTGGTGTTTGTGGAACTTACTTTAATGCTGTATACAGGATGAGTTTTAAATGAGTAGTTATATTTTAACCCTCAATATATTTCGTCGTGTCCAATTGATTGGCACTGTCAAAACATTTTTTTGAACAAAAAAAAATTAATTTCTGACAAATTTTTCGTCCTCCTGCAACTGACATTTTGATAGTCACTGGATAACTTTGTAAACGCTGTTCACAGAAATGACGTAACTGAAGGCAGTGTTGCCACTGCCTCAGAATTATCCTACAATTGCATGCATTGCATGAATTGCAAATTTTGAATTAAAAAAAATATATTACCCTTTTGTTACGGACATTTTGTGAGACGATATTAGACTTATTTAATATCAGTGTAGACGCCGCACCAAAAGAAATGTAATAGTTTATAAAACATTGAGCTCTTTTTAAGAAAGCATGATATCTGTATGCACTGGCCGCAAATAAGAAATAAACCTCAAGACGGCCAAGGCGCGATTGATTAATCCTTTGTGAAGAGCGACGCTTGTCACTTGTAGCTTACTTTTAAAATAAAAGGTGTTAAAAGTATCTGTTTATCTATTTTTCCTTGTAAAATTAGGTAATCCTGACACTTTTTTTTTATAAATAAACAGAACTCGTCACTTAAGCACCAAATATTAAAAATATGCAATACTTTTTCTGTGTATTTTAAATTATTATTATTGTTTCTAATTTATCGTTTAAGTTTAATATGGTTCAGAATCAAAGTTGAAAATAATTATTTTAAAAAGACGCATTTACTTTAAAAAGAACGAAACGAAACTTACCTAATACAACAGTTACTACATGCAATATATATCATATGGACTTGACGTTTGGATAGCATTCCATAGCCGTTTTGCTTGTCTAGCATTTTCATCTACTTGAAAATATGCCTTTCACATACATATCCAGCATTAGAATAATAAAATTAGTCGCTATGGTCATTCACTACTTTTCAGAAAATGAACTACCAAAGGAACAAATTATAAATAATAAATTTCGGTAACATAGTAACTCAAAACTTCGAATCACAAATTTAATCACAAAAAACTATAAATAACGGTATTAAACACATTTTTGTAAATGCCAATGCAGACAGTACGCGAACACTCGCGAACTATCAATAACACTGATTTTTACATGGGGTGTAGTGTTGCCAGATGTGTAAGATTTTCACATAGCTTATAAATTTCATTATAAATAAATCATGATGCTTTTCAAAAAATTTCTATTGACTTAACTGACGGTTAATTTAGCGAACTAAATTGAAAACACGGATCTTACCATCGCAACAGAAAATAGCAAAAGACTATTATTTATTTGGGCTTGCATAACTAGCGCTGTTTACGCGAGGTTCCGATTTATAAAGATCTACGTACACACGGTATAAAATTTAATTCAGTTTACTCTTTTTTAATGGAAGAACTGACCGAGGTCGGGGCTGACGATCTAAATTTAACTTTTTTTAATTAACTTTTGCTAATATTGGTGTAAAATGGTAAAAAATTTTAAATAATAGTTTTATTACTTAAAAAAGTGCAGGTACACAAGGGAAAATAATGGTATAAATACCACGAAAATGGTATGTCCGGCAACACTGATTAGGTGAGTGGTTAGACGTGTGAAGATCATAGGTTAGATACGCCACGATAATATCGCAGTTCACATTATGGCGTGGTTAAATTTTTATCATGTAATGGCCTATCCCGAATAAAGTGTTTTCTCAATAAAAAATTGATCTTTTTTATAAAAAATAACGTATACTATCCTCCTAACCGTCCAGAGTATTATGGAGGAAAAAATGCAAACTCTTAGGTATGAGCACTGTAAAAAGTGACAGAAGTGTGTGAAAATATTGCAAACTATTTTCCATCACCTGATTGTTATTGTGTTGCACCTTCAGTGTTTTACTATTAGAGGCCAATTAAAATAGTAGAGAGCTGATTTATTCCTTGAACCCCTACACATTTCAAATTATTGTACTAGCAGTGGGTAAGTACCTACTTCTTAAAAATAATAATCCTCTTATAAACTGTGAAAAAATGAGATGGGAAGATTAAATTCCTCTCGAGATTCCAGAAAAAGTTTACTATTCATCGGAAAATTAAGTTTTAGTTGTACATTCCATATGAAATGCTGATTGGTGCAAGAAAAAGTCAAAATTGTATATTTCTCACATTGAAAGGTATTTCAAAATTATATCAAATGGAGCAATTAATCGTTTAAGTAGGTAACTATTTCATCCAATTGTTATTATAAATTCGGGAATGAACTTAATGCTAGGGCTCGGTTTTTCAAGTGTGAGCTAAACTCACATTTTTAGAATTCGAATTTTTTCAACTTTACATTTGTTTTGGAAGTGGTTATAGCAACAAATATTTTATGCTGAAGTAACTTTTAGTTAAAGTGGTTTGTATTAGAATCTCATCGATTTTTGTGAAAATATAATGCTAGGTAACCTTCAACTTATGTTAACTCGATTGTAAAATCGCGCCTAGGTGAGAGAATTGCATAAGATATGTGGCAACGTTGCTTCAGTCCATTACATCATTTTAGCTAAGATATAGAATGTTTCCAGTAACCAGCAGTTCCAAAACAGTTTCATCATATTTTTTTGAAAGTCGATACTTCAGTTACATGTGGGATTTAAAAAAAATGTGTCAGAGGGTTTCTAGATATGTCAAGAATCGCTGGTTTAAATATAACTACACACTTAAGACTCACCCTGTATGTTATTCATTTATGCAATAATTTATCCAGATAGCTAAAACCCAGTTACAGGATTAATACACAACATAAACAAAAAAATCCAAAATAGTGCGACAACTCTAAAAAATCTTTGTTGCGCAAAACAAAACTTAAACTTTTGTTTACTCCAGATACACATTCCTCAATACACATGTTTAAAAAAGTAAGTTTGGATTCAAAAGTCGGGTCTCTCTAGGGTACAGTTGTCCAAACTTTAGTCCAAACAAACGGATTTGTTTTACATAAAAAAAGACACTGCCTTAATTTGGTAGCGTTTAGAGGGGGATAATTGTGAAGGCACCAGTTGATAAAAACAAATATTTTGCTGGAGTCTCAGGCAATTAAAATCAGAATTTATGCAAAAACATAATTTCAAGTCGTCAGCATAGTGTAAGTAAATATGTTGCCGCGTTTTACTAAAGTGACTACATTTTTATACAAGTTCTTTACATCAGCAACTTTTGTTCCAAACACTGCAAAAATATCATCCGCATACGTTAGGTCGACTCTATACCCAGGAAATCTATTGTTTCTCTGTTTCGAATCCGGCAATAATATGTAAAAGTTGTCTCTTCATGTTGAAACTTATCAAATAGATAGCAACTTTGCTTCATGAAAAGTAGGAGTTGAAGATCGTTTGGATCTAGTAAATCCCGGAATTCATACATTTGGAAATAATGAACAAACGTCAAAAGAGGTCAAATGCAAATGAAAATTCTTGACTTTATTAATGAACTTTATGAAACTAATGTGCATTGGATAAATGTCCAAATTAGTCAATAATTGTAATAGGTGGCAAGTATGTGAGCCAACTGCTGAAACATTACGCTGTATCATATAGGTTTATGTATCTTTGGTAAAAAGTAAAATCTAGATTGGATGTATGTTCAAGCTGCTGTAACAAATTTGTCTCCGTTATGCGATGTTTCATTTATAGAGACAGAATTTGCAATTTTCAAACATCTTACGAGTAACAGAGATTTGTAAGAGATTTTCGAACGCATTTTTATTTCTAATAATGCTGAGCAACTACTGGTTGCCTTCTTTCAAAAATGGTAACCCATAAATTAAACGAGCCTCTATTAAAGAAACATGGCTACTTTTACCGTACAACATACCAAATATTTATATGAATATGATTTTAATTATAACGTATGCACAAGAATTCTTGTTTTTACATTAGAAAGTTTTTTAGTGTTACTTAATATCATTTTTCTGTAATATAGTCTAAATCTAGCTGGCTGAAATTGGTTCTAATAATTTGAGAGACTAGAATTATTTCTAGCCCATTAATTTTTTCGCCTAGTGTTAAAACTGTCCTAATAACTTTCGCGTGAATTTATGATGGGACACGAGTGATTTCGACGAGTAAAACGGGATGAGAGGTAGTCCGCAGAACCATGCCAATTATATATATCGTATCCGTTTAAATGCAATTTGGTATCCGGCGAGGACTCATTCTTATTCTAGAAATGTTTCGTGCAGTCGTTCCGCTCAGGCGGCTGGCTTATACTTTCCAGAGATCCTTCTGTGATAGATGCCCGACGCTGTGTGTTCAAAATTGCTAAAATGCAACGTTCAGCACTTTGAAACCGCGGAATGATCGAACGGGTCTGGCATCCAAAGAGGTATTATAGCTTAGGCTCCATATTAAAAGTTTAATAGTGTTCTGGCCGTATCGCTTTTCCTCATCTTTCTGACAGATGACTCCAAAAACGCTGACCAAGCCGTAGTTTCACCGTCTCTACGTGGCAGAAAGTGTCACCTTAAAGACAACTTCCGTGGTGGAATGGCATTCGATTTCAGCTGATGTACATGTAAAATAAACTTTTATTTGGGAACGAAAAGCCAACGCCAACGAATTAAGAATACTAGACAGACAAGACAGATAAAATCAACCTTGTCTACGTCTACATACACGTATTATTTACATTTATACTCCTCGTCATTGCCAAAGGCAAATGTTTGGAGACAATAAACTCATTAAAAGAAATCATGGTACCTGGACCAATGTTTATAAAACTAATCTGATTATCTTTTAACCATGGCATTTCAAATCTGATTGTGAGTATACATATATTCATCTACCAGTCTGTTTTGTTACTCTGTTAAAGCACCATATTATATTGTAGATAACATTATATTTTAAAAATAAGTATTTGTAATAAAATTTTAAGGTTGTACACAGTTAGTATGAGAGTCTGCAGGATACGAAGTATGCGAAGACAATAAAATATAACTTTTTATAGGTCTTGACAATTGGTAGACTGAACTGCACACCCCATTGAGATCGAAAAAGGTTCTATGTATGTAAAATTAGTTAAAATTAAATTACAGCTTATAGAACATAATGTGATAGCTGGCCCCCAGTTAGTAATTTGGTGGTTATTTCAATTTGAAATATATTTTTTCCAAAGCAATCGTTTTGCAAGACAGCATTTCAAAATGTGTTTAATTTATATACAAGAGAAATACTAGTATGCATGTTTTTGCATAATTTTCTGCACACGTAACGTCAGGTGAGACTGAAAACCGGTTCAAGTCGTTTTTAATTCAATTCTCACCTCATTACTCAAAACGAACGAGTCATTTTCAGCAATAAACTTCACAGGCGAATACAGCATAGTTTCTAGCTGGCATCCGTGGATTGTGCCAAAATAATTTTTTAATGATTTCATCCTATCAACGACCTGACAGGATACATTGCACCGGTAAAATTAGTTGAGAACTAAATAAAACGATCATGAATTCATGAATCATATCGTATGTTTTTTCTGTTTCCTTATTGCTTATTGTAACTCTACCACGTTGAACTATTGTTTAAATATACTAGTTTCTAGTGGAACATTTTAGTTTCTTTAATTAGTTTATTTGGGCATATTTAAAAAAATATTTAAATAGTCCTTTTCTTCAGTTCTTCTTTTGGCATGGTAATCATAATCGCGTACCAAAATCTACGAGAAAATTGGAAAACATCGAGCAAACGATTTCTCATGAGTTAAATCATTGCTGAAAGAAATTTTTTTGGCTGTTAGTGTTGACAGGAAGTCTCAGGAGCAGAAGTTTTTTATCAAGTAAAATGGTTGGTAACTCTTTTTTTCAGATATCATGGAATATGATGTTAACTTGTGTCATTTGAACAAAATTAATCCTGGAGCCACACAGTGGGGCGGATGGCACATTTAGGTGACCATAATTCGAAAATTGAAGGTCGCAATTTCGACGGTTTATGTTCACATTCCCCTAGAGGGGGCTTTGGCCCATCTAAATCCGAAAGAGACAGGTCATAATAGCGAATACCTGGTTTTCTACGTCAGTCGAAAGTTGGCCCTTTCGAGAAACCACGAGCGACGCTCCGCTGCCGTTTTTTCAAGTAGAAGTTATTTCGTGGATACAGTGCAAAATTCACGGACGATTTCAATTTTGAAAAATGGATGTTAATGTTGAAGTTATGTACAATGATTCTACATACTTGAATCGATGAAAAATGTTTTTGAACTTTCTAAAATCAACGTTAAACATTGGACTGCAATTAGAATTTTTTACCTTTTTTTCCGGCATATGCATGGAGCATAGAAAAAATTTCCAACAGATTCCAGGCAGATAACTTCATTAACATGTTTGTTGAAGTGTTTAATAAAACATATTTAAAGAAGAATCTCCAGATGTGTCCAGGAGAAAAGTTGTAACCGTTAATGAGTCGCGCTGTACGATAACGCGCTCCATGCAGTAAAGAGCAGCTGCATGGTGACCATAATTCAAAAAATGAATGTATGGCTCTGAAAGTGGGTACTATATGGTTTTCGGGGTCGCTGATAACGAATTTGATATCAGATTTATCAAATTCAAAATGGCCGATCCAAAATGGCGGACTTTTGTTTTCAAAAAATCTAGTTATCGCTTTCAAAGTGAGTACTATATGGTTTTCGGAGTCGCTGATAACAAATTTGATATCAGATTTATCAAATTCAAAATGGCGGATCCAAAATGGCGGACTATTGTTTCCAAAAAATCTAGTTAAAGTGACCCCGAAAACCATATAGTACTCACTGAGTACTATATGGTTTTCGGGGTCACTTTGAAAGCGATAACTAGATTTTTGGAAACAAAAGTCCGCCATTTTGGAATCGCCATTTTGAATTTGATAAATCTGATATCGAATTCGTTATCAGCGACCCCGAAAACCATATAGTACTCACTTTGAAAGCAATAACTAGATTTTTGGAGAAAAAAGGCCGCCATTTTGGATCCGCCATTTTGAATGTGATAAATCTGATATCAAATTCGTTATCAGCGACCCCGAAAACCATATTGTACTCACTTTGAAAGCGCTAAATAGATTTTTGGAAATAAAAGTCCGCCATTTTGGATCCGCCATTTTGAATTTGATAAATCTGATATCAAATTCGTTATCAGCGACCCCGAAAACCATATGGTACCCACTTTCAGAGCCATACATTCATTTTTTGAATTATGGTCACCTAAAAGTGCCATCCGCCCCACTGTGAGCCGTGGAAAATCAATATGTTTATAAAAAATAATTGTTATAAAATACTTATTACGTAATATCCAAGGTAAAACGAAATGTACTACAATCCACCGGTATATTCTTACCTCTCTCCTACCTCACATGGGCCAGGCTATAAATGCCAATCGTCAATTCTTAATCCAAAATGTACAATTAGATTAGTATTCAATTTAAATACAACACAACAGATACGTGTTGCACAATATTTAAAACAAACAAAATGTTAACCTTGTGTTCAATTTGAGAATGCTTTTTGTTTGTTTACAACAATTTTAAAATGTTCATAAAGAATATTAACTAAAATGTAACAGTTAATAAAGTATACATTATTTACGTACTGGGCAAAACAATTCCATACCTTTATTACTTAATACGATTATAATGTTATTATAAAGAATTACCTAGTTTTTATATGTATACGGATGTTCTTTTCTGATCATGACAACTGCAATTAAATAATACATATCTTACTGTACAGGGTGATTCAAATTCGACTCCCACGCCTAAATTCTCGGAAATTGTACAGATTATACACAAATCATTACCAGCAATCAAAATATATATGTACATTTGTACATACTACACGTTGCCAAGTGTAATTTTTTATTGCATTAACGCTAGGGTTACGACGCATTTTTGATTTGTTCCGTCAACACCCAATTTCTTCCTCGGCTTTCGAAAATAATTTTTTTTGAATAATTTATCACTTTAGATGTAGTTCTAATAGTCTATGAGCTATAACGCTTACCGTTTTTATTGCTTCTTGATTTTATGCGTTTTTATAATACATTTTAAAACAAATAAGTAAGAAGGCCCTGATATCAAAACATACTTAACCATAACTGTCAAAGTTTAAGTTGTTTGTTAAACTACGGGTGGGGATGAGGTATGGACATTCGTTTAATTTCAGATAATCGATCAGTGAAGTTAAGTAGCACTGATCGAGTCCGGCAATTGGATGGGTGAACGACAGCTCGTCTAACAGTCGGTAGGCTGTCAACAGACAATCCCGGGAAGGCTGCTAGCCTGATGCAGGCGGAGAGGCGAGCTCCGGGTGGAGGGGGGTCGAAGAGACGTACCCAGGAAGTTTGCCACTCTACTAGCGGTGCAGGCGGATAGGCCCAAGCGGTGGGTTAGTTGACAGTCGAAGACCGAGGTTCGGAGCCCTCGCTAAACTGGAGGTCTCTAGGTAAAAAAGGCCCATTGCGGCCTACTTGCCTAGTAAAATAAGTAGCTACTACTACTAAACTACGGTAGTTCATGAAAAAGTTGTAAAATAATTGAAAAATGTTGATTCAGAATCACAAAATCCACATGTAGCCCAGTCTCCAGAGAAAAAATAACTGCAAAAGCTGGGTTGAAGTAATCCTTATGTGAAATTTTGTACAGAAGTAGGTTATTGGTAGTAGAAAAGTATAAAAAAAGTTTTCAGTTACCATGATTGCATATAAAAATCAATGACTACCTAAATCACCTGACCTTACTCTCCTGGATTTATTTCTATGAGGTCAATGTGTGGGCAGGTATCGTACATAATTTTCTTTTTGGGTCCTGTATTTTTACCAGGTAACTTGAGTGGTCATTCATTTTTGCAAAACACACTGCGCGATTTACTAAATGAATTGCCTTTACATGTAATACAAAATATTTGGTTTCAACTAGAGGATGCTCCTCCTCATTTTGTTAGAAATGTTAGAAACTATTTGAATCAAATATTTCCTAATCGCTGAATCGGTCGGGGTCGAGATGCTCCTGTTCAGTGGCCACCTCGTTCCCCAGACCTTACTCCCTTGGACTATTCAGTCTGGGTATTTATGAAAAATTTTGTTTAATATAGTTCCGATTTTAAACGTGAATCATTTAAGAGAAAGAATCCGTCAAGCTGGAGGGCAGTCCAGGTTGAAGCTAAATATTTTTCAAAGTATAAGATTTTCTTTAACAAAGAGCTCGTATGTGTTTACAAAAACATGGAGGTCATATCGAACAATTTCTTTAGACTGGCTATTATTTTTTATTTCTACTGTTTTTTGTTACTAACGAATTATGAATAATTGAGGAAAATAAGGTGTATTAAATTTGTTATCTTGTTGTAATACTTCTAATTTATAAATAATTGTAGATTGTTGAATCCATTGCGCCTATCAATTTTTTGTCTGGGCGCCACTGACTTTAGAAATAGTTATTACCAGTTTTATTCATCACCAGATGAAGCCAACTTGGTTGGCGAAACGGGCGTCGAATATATGATGTTTTGGTGTTACGTGGAAAATTACGTCAGTGTTATCTTCACATCAAAGGTTCCAACCCACTCCAGAAATATCAAGTTGTGTAAAAATAAAAACATTTGTTTTTCTATACCATTTTGTTTTATCATATTTTTTAGCAAACAGTCTAAAAAATAAGTAAATATTAATTAGGGCTGGGGAAAAGAATTGTATAGTTAATTAATGGAATAATGTTTTTCCAGATCTCTTAAAAATGGCATCTGTAATTCCTATTTTTAAAAAAGGAGATACTGATAATATTGAGAATTACAGGCAAATTCACCTATTAAGCGTATTATCCAAAATTTTTGAAAAAGTGGTTTATGACCGTATTTTAAACTATGTTGAAATGTAGGGCACGCTCACTGAATCTCAACATGGCTTTAAACCTGGAAGATCTATAGAGACTGCATCTATTCCATTTTTAGATTATGTTTACAGTTATATAGATGGTGGCAAATATATGGTTACTATATTTTTCGACTTTAAAGCTTTTGATACGGTGGATAAGACCATTCTTTCAACTAAGTTGTCAAAGCTTGGCATAACCGGTCATCTATTACTGTGGGTATGCTTCTAGATGGATAATAGGGAATATCAGGGTCAAATATAATAATGTGGTTTCTGTTGAATATAAAGTTAATTTGGGTGTCCCATAAGGTTCTATTTTGGGACCACCACTATTCATGATATTCATTAATGACCTACCTAATTTCATCAAAGATGCTTTAACAGTTATGTACGCTGATGATATTAGTTGCAAAATAATCGCCGATTCTGTTGAGGAAATTGATTCGAAAGTAAAAACTGTAGTTGATAATGTTAGTGCCTAGTGTCAACGTAATATCCTTATACTCAACGAAAACAAGACCACATTTTAAAATTTTTAGAAGATCTATACCAGATTTCTCTGTTTCTTTTCATAAGAAAACTAAATTCCTAAGTACATATATAGATGACACATTGGCATAGGAATCTCATACTGATCATATGTGCAAAATTTTAAATAAGGCATATTTTGCCATACTTCAATTAAAATCTACCTTCAATGAATCAGGACTCATGGAGGTATACTATGGATTAGTGTCTTCTTACATGTCTTTTAATATTCTGTTCTGGGGTAGGGCCACTGACTTTGGCAGAATTTTCGTTATTCAAAAACGAATCATAAGATTAATTTTTAACATGAATCAAAGGAATACTTATAGACAAAAAATTTATCGAAAAGAAAATACTTTTCCTTTACTATACATATATTTATACGAAGACTTGCCAAATGTACAAAATTTGTATCTTTAATAATTGATGAATAAAATTATCTATCTATGTAAACATTGAATTTACTGAATTTTTCTAACAAAGCAGTTTTCATGTTCTCTTCATATGAGAATATGGTATATGAGTGGCCTTCAGATGAAATCGAGCATTAAAGCAGAACATTGTTGATAACTGTAAATGCCTTAGAGAGTGACGATAAATAAAGGACAAAAGCGGTTAGCTTCATGTGCAGTAAATTCGATGCTCACCATTAGGATGTCGGAAACGGTAAGAGGTACAAGGTCGTTTAAATGGGATAAGTTTTAGCAAATTTTTTGCTAAAACCTGTCTGACCTAGGGATTACCTGGTTAGAGCCAAAAATAGGTCACAAAATTTTCGGTTTTTTTAGAAAATCCCAAAAATGGTTTCAGTTAGCCGTGATTTCTTAACGGAAGCAGCATAAAATTTGCTAAAGCTTATTCCATTTAACCGGCCTTGGTTTCTGAGATCACATCGAATTTGGGACACACGGTAAATATACTATAATTTGTTCGGTAATTTGAATTAATTAATAAATTTTTGTAGTTTCACTAAATGTAAGACTCTGTAAGTTGTCAATACCTTGTTATCACTGGACTTTTAAAATAAACCGACATGAATAATGGCCCAATAAATATGAATAATGATTACGATAATTTAACTTTATATTAGCAAATAACAAAATTAGGCGGTATGAAAAACACTGTGATCATTGTGATCAATTTCGTCGCCTTATCATATCATGTTTAACAACGATGATTAATATATTTGTGTATATGAAGATAAGTACAAATTACAGTTAAAATAAATGAAAATGCTGTAAAATTTTTTATTGCAAATTGTTACTCAAGACAAATTACATTCTAAAAAAACTTCAGGAAAGGTTTTGTGAGTTGTTCACTTGACGTCCGTGTTATGCATATCTTAATCTATATGAGTGCCCTTACCCAATCTTGACCCAATACTAGTCGTAAAAAAGAGAAATTTTCAGCTCCTCTCCGGGAACTATAACAGTTGAAACTCGCAGTTATATGAATTGCTCCCGTTTAATGTGTCCCGGGAATCGTGGACTTTTTTTGTGGGGTGTCTAACTGACTAGGCGTCTAGGCGACTCCGGACGTAACTGTATACTATTGCTACCGTTATTGTATTGTCGTTTTGTGGGCGGTCTTAATTTTTTTGGTTAGACGGATTGCGTGTTTTGTTGACACTAAATGTTATATATTAGATTCATTCACATCCACGCAATAATACAAGTGATATTTATACTGACTGTATTATCATTATTTATTATTATTGACAATTATTTCGTTCTATAAAATTTATAGCATTATTGAATTTGTGGTAGCTCAAAGACACCTACACCTTAAATATGTAATACAGTATCTAGAAATTTAAAAAAATTTGTATACTGTTAAATGCTAAGGTCGTAGTGATGTGTATATTTTTCAAATTTCTATTAGAAAAATAAAGATATTACTACTAATACTATTATTATTATTATTATTATTATTATTACGTCGTTTCCATGGTTTGATTTATAAATATATTGAAAACTTCAAGAACTTCTATCATTTTGTTATGTGATGTGCATATATATATTTCTTTTATGTATACCAAACTTGGGTTTGGGATTTAGGATTGATACGAGAGTGAAAGTTTTGCAAGGCATAAATCAATGTCATCCTTTTCCGTTCACTGGATATAACAAAGTTTCAATTTCCCGATTCCACCAAACATTAAGATTTGATTCGGATTTAGCACTACACTCCGATAACGTCGTTGGGAGTTTTCGCGGTTTCCTATTTAACACAACATGACGTTGAAATCGGAAGGCAAAACTCGGAAAACGCTCAATATTGACATTCTATCAACGTCCATAAGATTTTCGACACAGAAAAGCACGTTTTAGCCGTCAATAATGAGAGTATTGTAAAATGGTTTAGGAAATTTCCAGCGTCAATGGACGCTTAGATGAATTAAATACTTTGGCGTTACCTCGCCGTAATAAACAAGATTTTTTTTTTGATATCATAGATGGATAGGCCCCTAAAGAAATGTGTTTTTCTTGTATTTTTTTTGATTGGATTTAAAGCTAAAAAAATTATTTACTTTAGCCAGGAATTTAAACGCGTTTGAAGCATGTGCATATCTCCCGCCAGTTGCGTGTGACGTCATACCGCACAAGTGATTACTGTCAATCGCGGTTTGTGTTTACAAATTAAAATATTAAAAAACTAAATTAAACTAAAATGTTATTTTTTGCTTCACTATAGAGAGTGAAAACAAAAGGAGTTATAAATATTGTATTGTATCTTACTGTACAGGCATTAACAATAAAAAGTTCCAGAAAAGTAATTTTTTGTCACTAAAATTAGAAAGAAATAGTGCATTGCTATGAAACTGGACGACCGAATCATGAAATTTATATAAATAATATTTTTGCGAGGATCACTTTAATGTAAGTTTTCTCATTAAAACCAATGGTTTGATATGATTTTCTCTTTTATCACAAAGTAAGGAGTAATTATAAATACATCATTTTCATCAGCAATAACATTAATTACTACTATTTCCAACAGATATTTACTACCTATGTAATTATTACAACAAATTAATGAAGTAATCTGATATGAAAAATAATGGTATGGTTAATATTAAAATATTGCACATATGTTTATGTATTATGAGGTTTGAGGTACCTACAAATAATTGTGAATGTGATATCTAACTACAGAAAAATTATAGAAATGTGCATAAACAAAATTATTGTTACGAACAATGAATGATACACACCGTGTTGCTTTGGTACCCTAATTTAACCACTGATAAAAATCAATATTATTACTTATTAGTAAGCCTGGTCAAGCGATGGTAGATTCAGGGTCGGGCGCAATACCAATGCCATCGTTCGCTTGTTTACGATGACGATGACACGACACACCTTAATTGTTATCTGTCGGCGATGCATAGAGTACTAATAAATAATAAATAATGTTGAGCGTAAATAGTAGAAAACGACCGTACGCTGATAAAGTGAAGAAATTTATCGGTGAATTTCCCTGTTAAACCAACATTCCATTATTACTAGCTAGCAAAAGACTAACTGCGTGTACTGGCGAAACAATTACGCGGGTGGTGTTGGAGACTCGAAAAATTTGAACTGTCAACAAGTCAAGTGTTGATGTCTGTGACCGACGGTGCTGCGACAATGCGTTTGGTGAGCCGTTTTCTTCAAAGAGACGATTGTAGGTTTTTACATGTTACGTGTAAAGTGCATGCGTTCCATCTTGTAGCAGAAACGATTCGAAAATGTTTTCCAGAGGTAGATGCATTAATAGAAAATACAAAAAAAGTATTTCTCAAATCTTCTAAACGGCTTCGAGCATTTCACACACTGTGTCCTGGTATTCCGGAACCACCAGAGCCGATTCCTACACGTTGGGGAACGTGGTTGAAGGCAGCTTTTTATTATGCTGAATATTTTCAACAAATAAAAGCTGTGATACTACAGTTCAACCCTAACGAGGCTGCAGCTATTAAGGAAAGCCAGACAAGCTCTCAACATGTTTCCTTTGAAACATTTAAAAACTATTTATAACACGACACAATAGAAAAATTGCAAAATATTTCGTTGTCGTTAGTGGAATCGCTGCAAATAGTGGACGACGTAAATACACAGCTACAGACTATAAATGACGCAAAAAATAAGCCCGTTATTGAAAAATTCGAGAGTGTATTATGAAAAAATCCTGATTTTACCAAATTAGGATAAATTTGTGATGGTGTATCTATAGCTGCGTTAAGTGAGTTCAACAGAGTGTTTTACTTATGCCTGTATTACTTCCGTAGATGTCGAACGGTCTTTTTCAAAATACAAACATATTTTTGCACCACAGCGAACATCGCTTACCGAGACAACTGTAGAAACATATTTGATGCTACACAGTTATTATAGAAGTGCTCCAGTTTGTGATAACGACAACCAAGCTACTTCATAAATCTGCTTAAGAAGGTGAGTCTTGTACATATTTTTATAAAGTGTACCAGTATTAATAAAATTTATTTCCATTTATTTTATTTATTTATTATTAGTTATCACTTAGATATACAATGTACATGTGTGAACGTCATTTAACAGTTTAATAATAATGTGCAGCACTAAGCTTACAAAATATAAGGAAATACATAAAAAATAATTTAAAGCGAATAAAATAGTACAAAAACATACATCACAATATATAAAATATATTTTTTTTTATTATTGTACTTATTCAAGTATTATATGATGCATACCCAGTACGTCTCTGTAGGATTAATGACCTTGGCCAGGCTTACATACTGGCAAAGAAACTGCTCTTAATGTTCATCGTGAACATGTCAATTTTCGGTAAATTGTTGGTTTGAGCTTGTACAAAGCCAGTTCCTCACTTTCACCACTTAGATAAATTAAAATATTAATGATTTTTACGCAAATAATAAATAAACGCGAGTTTCAACAATCGTAAACTTGCAATTTAATGCATTCGTAGACTGTCAAAGACAAAATTGTGCGGTATGACGTCAGACCAATAGGGTAGCGTTCGCGATCACGTGGTTTTGCTTGCATAAAACTTTAAACTCTAAAATGAATTATTTACGAAACAAAATTTTACAATTTTTTTTTATTATATTCTAAACATAATAAATTATTGCATTCCTAAAATGCATGCATCTTGCCTATTGGGCTTACAACAATTACGAGGTTCAATTTGTCATTTCTTACTATCTCAGAAAAAACTTACCGCCTACTTATATTTGTTGTGACATTTTAGTTCATCTGAGAATATATTAGTTTCAATTATCTCCTGATCATGCAAACTTGGTTGACGAAGAATACTACCTAACCAGAAATACTGATATTGTCCAATTTTTCTCTAGTATTTCATATACTTTAGGGCTTTAAATCTATAAAAGCAGTAAGCAATTTCTATTGAAAATTCCCATCGGATTCCAGTGCGAAAGAAAATGTATTCTAATAAAGATTTATAACACTGGAATATCTATCCCTGAATCGTATAATTATGTTTGCCTGTTGTTTTCCTCATTTCATCCGATGCAGCGAAGAGGCATCATACGTAGACAGGAATGATAAGTAGGTCTTAAGGGACATAAATATATGATGATGACTCCTTTTGTTTGCTGTTTTTCTTCATAAAGCGTTTTGTTGCGCTCGATGAATCTACTCGTTATGCTACCCCTTTCACGTTAGCTCAGTTATTGTCGGAAGTGTGAAGCCAAAATATTTCGACTACGGAAATTAAACATATTTATATAAGCTCGAAGCACGGTGGGGCAGATGATAAATTTAGCCGGAAAAATATAACTTTATTTAGCATTAAATACAGACGTTTCAACGGTAATACTAGAGTTCCTAAATCAAGAGTCTGCCAATCGGTATACGGCCACCATGATTATCCTGTTGTGCAATAGTTAGCAGTCCAAAAAAATGAGGTGAGAAGTTGACAATAATTAGGTAGTGATTGAAAATATTTGGCAGTTGTTCAGAATTAAAAACTGAGTGTAATGATCCAGTTTCAGATTCTACCGACCGGACAAGTATGTAAAAAAATTAAAAAATAGTTTAAAAAGGTGCGCCGCGTAACAGCTTCCACAAAACTCTATAGGACCAAAGTTGTAGAGGACAAAATTGTACAAAAAAAGTCTGCAATGATATATATTCATCTTTTATCGTTTAGCCGTGAGCCGCACTCAAAGTTGTGTAATCAAAACCTGTGGCGAGCGGGAGCAGCTGTATATTATCGTTCTTTAAATGTATATTTTTACAATTTTGAAAAAAAGATTTAAATTCTCTTTCCAAAAAAATATAACATAAAATATATTTACCTTCAATTTAACACCGAGTTGCCTTTGAATGTTTTATGTATACCGCTCCAGATCCTGACAGGCAAGTACCGCATCGCATTTATTTTGAAAAATTAAATATACGGTTTAGGGAAAGGGGATCAGTGCACGATAAAGAAAATAGAAATAAACATAAAACTGTGTAAACAAAAGAAAATGAGTTAAATAGTACACTTTATTTTGAGGAAAATCCTTCTCATTCGATTCGTGATGCTGCTCGAGATTTAAATACACTCAGTTCCAAAAAAAAAGTGACGCACTTGATTTTTGACCTAAGTTTTTTCCTTTTTTTTTTAAACCAGTGGGTCGATTTTTATTTTTTTTATTTGTTGGTGGGTAATTCCTTTGTCTTTCAAAAAAAATAAATAGAGGTGGAAATTTTTTTCAAAGCCTCCTGGATGGTAGTGGAAAAACTCGAACCATGTTTTTTTCTTAATTTTTGACTCACCCTGTGTGTTAATCAAGTAATGGTATAGAAAGTGCTTACACTCTGTATGAAAGACGCTTCTTTTACGAGCATTTTGTTTTTTTATTTATTGATTTATCTCTAAAATTGTCCGAATTACAGCTCTTTTGCTGAAACCTTGCGTATATCCCACAAATTTATTTCGTTGTAGGATCACATTGCCTTTAAAAAAACAATTGCCGTTGCCATAGCAATTAATTTGTTGTATGCCTCCATATTTGACTCTTTGTCGTTGTCATTAATTAAGTTTCATTAAAAAAAGTTTTAGAGACTAAAATTACATAAAATGCCTCAAATAAATCCTGAACAAGTAGCAAGATTAGTTGCTTTAGTAAACGATGGGCGTAGTAAACGTTACGCCGCTCGTGCAGTGGGGAGTCCATGAAGCAAATGCTCGTAGAGCGATCCGCAAGTACGAACAAACAGGAAGCGCTGCTCGAAGGGTGGGTTCTGGTCGCCCTCGAAAAACTTCTCCAAGAGATGATCGCTTCTTGAGATTGCGGATATTACGGGAACGATCAAATACTGCGGTAAATGTTCAGCAAGATCTTCGCCGAATTCGTGGTGTTGCAGTAAGTAAGCAGACGGTATGTAGACGTCTAAAAGAAGTTAATTTAAAAGCTAGGAGGACCTGCAAAAGGTCCTAAATGATTGCCCGAACATCGTGCTGCTAGAAGAAATTTCGTTCAAAATTATGGAGAATGGAATATTCCTGAATGGTCGAATGTCTTGTTTACGGATGAGTCAAGGTTTTGCCTTAACATAATGGATGAAAAAAAAAAGAGTGTGAGAAGGACTGGTGAAAGGTTTAATCAGAATTTAATAACAGAATGCGAAAGTTTTAATGGTGGGTCGGTTATGGTCTGGGGAGGGATTTCAATGAATGGAAAGACACCCCTCATGTTTCTCCGGTGAGGCGGACGTTGACAGGCCTAATCTACATTGACATTTTACAGCAGTATGTCTTACCTCATGCAGAGTTAGTGGGCAATAATTTTATATTGATGCAGGATAATGCCCGACCACACACCGCAGCAATAGTGCGAAACTTTTAGAAGCTACGGGTATCACCACATTACAGTGGCCTGCGAGAAGCCCCGATATGAACCCTATAGAACAATCGTAGGATGAATTAGGGAGAAGGGTACGTTCTCGCGAGAGGCCTCCGGAAAGTCTCGCAGAAATGGCAGATGCATTAGTGGAAGAATGGGATCGTATACCAATGGAAACGATAAGAAACCTAATTTCCAGTATGCCGCGTAGATTAGAAGCTCTTAGAGTTGCTAGGGGTGGCAATACACGGTATTAAGCAGTTATCCCAGTTTATAATTTTGTGTTTAATAAAAATGTTTTTTAAAATTCGAATCAGTTTATTTCACTACAAAACTGTTTCTCGATAAATTCAGAAAGTTGGTAACACGCAAGGTTTCAGCAAAAGAGCTGTAATTCGGACAATTTTAGAGATAAATCAATGAATTAAAAAAAACAAAATGCTCGTAAAAGAAGCGTCTTTCATACAGAGTGTAAGCACTTTCTATACCATTACTTGATTAACACACAGGGTGAGTCAAAAATTAAGAAAAAAACATGGTTCGAGTTTTTCCACTACCATCCAGGAGGCTTTGAAAAAAATTTCCACCTCTTTATTTTTTTTTTTGAAAGACAAAGGAATTACCTACCAACAAATAAAAATTAAAAATCGACCCACTGGTTTAAAAAAAAAGGAAAAAAGTTAGGTCAAAAATCAAGTGCGTCACTTTTTTTGGAACTGAGTGTATATTTTACAAGTCCATTCAAAAAACTTTAAAAAAAGCATAAATATACAGCGTAGAAAATACAACCAGTACAAATGTTATATGAAGATGATAAAAACAAACCTGTAGAACACTGCAATAATATTTTAAAAGAACACGTCCGTTTCGTTTTCGGTGTCCCACCCTGTATAGACGAAACTAAATTTAAAACAATGTTTAAAATGTATTACAGAGGGCCATTAATAATAATTTATTCTTAAAAAAAAATGGTACATTATTAACATCATTAATGACGTTTATAAGGGATTTCTGAAAACGACTAACCAGCCAGCCTATCATGAAGTGCCCAGATTGCAAATAATGATAATGACTGTCAATGCGTTCGAATCGTTTTCTACCACCTCAACCGGATATGAATTTCGTAAGTTGAATTTTTTCCCGTCACATATTCCAGGGGTTTTATTTCAGTTTTGGGTAAATCGGATTTAAATTCCGTTGGAAATTTTAATTGGTCGCGTCTGCTTAAACCGCTGGACATGAATGAAAAAGACTAAAAACAATGTTAGCCGCTACAGTTCGGAGGACAAAAGGGACAATGTAGCCCTACGTCGCTGAATAATTAAGCTGGTCGCGATTTCTATTAATTAATAAAATGGTGGTTGGCACGTCTTTATTCAATTATCCCGCCAGACATAATTGAATACCATAATTGCTAGGCCATAATTAAAATTAACGAAGTGAGCTGCGTACTAAAATTTAATTATTTGTCAACGCACCGCCTAAAGTTGTACAATATTCAGGAAATAGTAATTTAAATGGCCACTCCGTTTCAAAACTACGAAACAAATCCAATTAGATAATTTCTTTCGATTTTTCCACCTCCATTTTTTCTACACTGCAATTAATTAATGGCAAACGACAGTTTTTATCTCTGGCAGGGCTTTCGATATATGGCAATAGTAATACTAATAAAATGTGCAAACTGCTAATTAGCCGCGTTGAAAACCTGCCCATGTCCTCAATTACAGGAATTAACGAAAACGTAATCTGTACGTTCTAAGAGCGAGAAAAACGATCTCACGTACAAAAGCTATTCCTGTGGAGCAATTAGTGAAGATAAATCACTTTTTATAATCCAGCTGTATGGGCTAGAATCACCGATATGCAAATTTTTTGTCGTTTACACTTTCCGCTCACTTTAAGCATCTCAAAGCTAAAAATCAACTTTGTAATACTAAAGCACTCCTAGTAACACTTACTTTTTCCGAAAAATTTTAAGATTAATGTCTCTCTAGAATCAATGATATAAAAAGATCAAAAAACTAAAGCTAATCCAAAGATGACTTTTTTTGTAACACGCTTTTATTAGCTTCACTTGTATGTTTGTTTGTTTGTTTGTAACCGACTCTTTGGACTCGATTTTGACCCACTTTAAACGGACAGATTTAATTGAAACTTTGTACACTTACGAAGAACCGGTAACAATATAATAATTTGATAAGTTTATATCATTATCCTGATCAGGATCGCCAGTCCTTTCCTCACGTATCCTCTGCGTGAGAGCAAGAGGCTTAATATTGTAAGTATATTCCGTGATTCTCAGTTCGGTCGTTGGCCGAGCGGGCAAGTCTTAGTCGACGCGAAACGACGGACTCCTCGGGCATGAGTTCAAATCCCATGGCTGAAATAAAAAATTTTTTTTTCCAGAAATATCTGTTGGATCGTAATATGTTATAATATCAGCATCAATAAGCAATATAAATATAGTTTAAAAAAACTACAAAACACGCTTTCATAGCACATCAAACTAAAAGTGAAAAAATAAATATAGTTTAAAAAAACTAAAAAACACGCTTTTAAAGCACATCAAACTAAAAAAGTGAAAAATAATTATTAATATAAACTGAAAACAACAATGAACGAAAAATACTAGTATTATTGTGAAAAAAGCGTGGGGCGTTTTGTGCCATATTTTTTGTATATCGAGCAACCCACGCTTTTTTCACAATAATACTAGTATTTTTCGTTCATTATTGTTTTCAGTTTATATTAATAATTATTTTTCACTTTTTAGTTTGATGTGCTTTAAAAGCGTGTTTTTTAGTTTTTTTACACTATATTTATTATTTTTATATAGGCATTATTTGTAAGATTCTCCACGGAAAGTTGTAAATTATTATACGAGCAACTAGATACGCATACTTAGTTTAAAAAATGTATTGCTTATTCCACTTTTTATCTATATGCTCCTTTTGTTAAAAACTTTATATAATTCCACGTCAATTTTCCGACAGTTTCGCAAATTTTTGTCTGCTTTATTTCATTTTTACAAAAGAATTTTTATGTTCATTCGGATCAAATTCCAAAATACCTTTAAATAATGCCATATTCTTTGTTAATACTGGAGATTATTAATTAATTCCGATGTTTAATAGGACTTTATTATTATTTGTAACATTAAGCTTAAGCACATTTAGCCGGGCGGAATCGACCTTCACTGACCAACAAATTCCCGAGCAGAATCGATTAAGCACATTAGTACGACTAGAATCGGCCCGCAATGGAAATGCTCATGGATACGCGCGAAATTCCTATCAGGTAGCCCTCTATAGTGTTCACTATTCCTATTGCTCATGTCTAGTCTCGTAGTGTTTGGTTTGTTCATTCAGAATGGAAAAAAAGTACCAAATATCATCGTTTATAAGCCGAACGGCTCTGGAAAGCGCACGCATGTCCCCGGATGCTGTTTGGGTGCGCACATTTACTCGGACTGAATCGGCCAGCAACGAATTTCCATTAATGAATGTTACTGAGAGAAAATTTAAGCCGGCATTCCGGAGGGCTATTTGCAAAGCCGACTCCGCCCGGATAAATGTACGCAAATCAATTTAAAAACATGTTCATTTCTTCCGCATTTTGACTGGCCGGTGCGGGTCGATTCTGCCCGGCCAATTGTGCTTCAAGCTTTACGGACATCTTTTGTAACAAGGTTTAAGCTCTGCTTGGAATTGCTCTCAGTAGCATTTATCGGCAAAAATTCATGCGAGCCTATTCCGGCTCGGTAAATGTGCACACCCAAACGGCATTCAGTAGTATGCCGCATTCCAGAGCCGTTCGACCTATAAACAATGATATTCAGTACTTTTCGTCGACCATTTGAATGAACAAATACTCCAAGACTAGACAGGAGCCAATAGGTACACTATTAAGGGGTATCTGATAGGAATTTCGATTCCGCTTCGGAATTTTTCCTGACCGGTGCGGGCCAATTATGCCCGGCTAAATGTGCTTCAAGCTTTATTACGCAATTTATTTGAATGAAAATTGCAGATTAGAGTTACATAGATATGATCCTCAGTTTATGTATAATTAAGTAAGTATAAAATTGTTTCTTTGTTAATGAATACAATAACTCAAAATCACGTTTATGTAAAAACATATTCGTACGATTTTCTTGCGATGATATGCACAAAACCCAGATAATACACAATTTAATCCGACAGATATATTTCAGTAGGAAATGTGCGGATCACCAACACAAAGGTTTTTTTTAACAAGATGTTATTCAATACATTTATTTTTAACGTGGTATATTATTTTTAACACGCTTTATATTAGCTTCACCTGTATGTATCTATGTGTGTATCTACCTATGTAACGGAATCTTTCAACGTAATTTTCACCAACTTCAAGACGGCTGATTAAATTGAAAATTTGCACACGTATTAAGGACCGATGACAATACAATAATTTGAATGCGTACCGACGCATTTCCCTTAAAAAAATGTTCTAAGCGGATGTCAAAGTTGTGTGATCGGCGCATTCACCAAAATATCGCATCCATGATAAGTTGGCAGAAAGTTGACCACTAATTGAATACCGTAACTCTTACTATACTTGAAATACAAGATGAACTAGTTACCAATTTACGATAAGAATGTTTTTCATTTTGAAAGCATTTAATTCTTTCGGTTTGTCAAAATATACAGCAATTTAACAATAGCAATACAATAATTTGAAAAAGAAAATAAAAAAAAATCCGAAATAAATTGAAATAAATTTTGAAAAAAATTTTAATTAAAAAAATTTCGACAAAGATTCTCGAAGACTATTATATTTGCTTTCGCTTCATGACTAAAAAATAAAAAAATAAATTATAGTTTAAAAAACTAAAAAAAACACGCTTTAATAGCAAACCAACCTAAAAAGTAAAAAATAAGAATGAAGTGAATGACAAAAAAAATCATTTTATTGTAAAAAAGCGTGGGGTGCTTTTTACTATGTTTATGATAACTCTACTTTTATTAATAGCTACCAATAAAATATTTTTAACAATTGATATCAAGCAGCCCACGCTTTTTACAATAAAATGCATTTTTTTGTCAATCACTTCATTCTTATTTTTAACACGCTTTTATTAGCTTCACCTGTATGTTTGCTTGCTTGCTTGCTTGTTTGTTTGTTTGTAACCGACTCTTTGGACTCGATTTTGACCCACTTTAAACGGACAGATTTAATTGAAACTTTGTACACTTACGAAGAACCGGTAACAATACAATAATTTGACAAGTTTATATCATTATCCTGATCAGGATCGCCAGTCCTTTCCTCACGTATCCTCTGCGTGAGAGCAAAGGCTTAATATGTAAGTACATTCCGCGATTGTCAGCTAGGTCGCGGTGGTCGAGCGGGCTAAGGCAGTCGACGCGAAACGACAGAATCCTCGGGCGTGAGTTCAAATCCCACGGCTGAAATAAAAAAATTTTTTTTTCAGAAATATCTGTTGGATCGTAATATGTTATAATATCAGCATCAATAAGCAATATAAATATAGTTTAAAACAACTAAAAAACACGCTTTCATAGCACATCAAACTAAAAAAGTGAAAAATAAATATAGTTTAAAAAAAATAAAGCACATCAAACTAAAAAGTGAAAAATAATTATTAATATAAACTGAAAACAATAATGAACGAAATATACTAGTATTATTGTGAAAAAAGCGTGGGGCGTTTTGTGCCATATTTTTCGTATATCGAGCAACCCACGCTTTTTTTCACAAAAATACTAGTATTTTTCGTTCATTATTGTTTTCAGTTTATATTAATAATTATTTTTCACTTTTTAGTTTGATGTGCTTTAAAAGCGTGTTTTTTAGTTTTTTTTAAACTATATTTATTTACTTTTTAGTTCGGTTTGCTATTAAAGCGTTTTTTTAATTTTTTAAACTATAATTTATTAATATGTAAACCTCACACAAATAAGGATATTACTATAGGGAAAGATCTAACAAAAAATTCACAGCCAAAATATTTACTGTTTCAGTTATAAAAAAAACATAGAAATCAAAAAAATAAATAAATGTGATATGGCACATATTTTCTGAAAGAAATTCTAATACTTTCGGTTTAAATTTATTGCAGCCAGACAGTATCTGGATGCAACTTCCTCCGTGCCATTATTATGTACACATAAGTATAGTCCAGCCTTGTAAAAAAAATTTTTACTGTTAAATAAATCGCTCATGTCATACAGCCAACAAATTTTAAAATGCAAAATTTTCGTCGGTTTTCTAGGAAACTGCAAGATGTACCAAAAACATAATAAAAGTTGAACACAGTTTTCTGAAGGTCATTTAGTTCTTGAATAATTTTAGAAAAGAGTCCCCCCCACACGAGAGAAACGCATGTTAAAACATCAAATACAAAGTTCTTCAGTTTAGAGGCAATGTCAAACATCTTCAGAAGATAAAGTAAAGTTAAGTTGATTAATCGATTGCTTCCAGTTTCTCAAATGTGTTAAAAATATTAGGTGCAGTCTACCATTTACCGAATTAAGTAATTTAAATGAATTTAAAAAGTAATACTTGCTTTTCGTACAAGGCCAAGTATTTTTATCGTGTTGTTGAAGCTATATTTAATTTGCATTTGTTTGCAAAGTCGGCGTGTGATGATGTTGCTGGCAAATAACGATTTCGTACGGCAGATGTTCACGTATCGGGCCAAATTAAATACATATTTTTTGTCCGGAATTATTTACGGTTTTAATATCGCAGGCTGATGTGCTCTGAACCGGCTGGAGAGCTTCATCAAAATCTATGAGTCTTAATGAACCCCATTTTCAGGAATAATCTAACTAAACAGCCCCATATTTTCGCTGTTCCACCTGCGACTAAAACGAAAATGCGATCACAATCCTCAACGATAGTCAGTTCTTTATTGCAATATACAAATTTCCTGGCGGATCTTAGATATTGGATATAGACAAAACAAGAAAAATAAAAATGGACATTACCGGAAACGACTGCTTCATGAACATGTTAGGTATGTGTCTCGGTATGTATTTCAATGAAATTTAGTCCTAAAAATGAGTGTGATGTGTAAAAAATGTTATGCGAAATTGGTGTGACAGTTTCCGAGTTAACAGACGTTTCAGTGAACAGTATTTTACCATTTGACTAGTTTATATGCCGAAAACTTGCAGCTTCTTATTGTGACACACAATTTTGTAACACTGATGATCAGCCACAGCCCCCCCCCCCCTCCTTTACGTTACAATGCACGCTTTTACTTTTGCCTGTGCATTTGCTTATTCCTCTCAGATATGAAGAGCCAATCTCTCGGAAATGCCGGATCCAATTTTTGCAGTTTCGTATTACATAAAGAGATTTAAGTTTATTGCCTTGTTTTGTTTTCAAGGCATTCCCTTTTATTTGCCATATTCTCTCGCATTTTCAAACGCATGACTTGGTTTCACTATTAATATTCCCGAATGCCTTCTCTGGGTCTTATGAAAACTACAAAAGAAATAAAATCAAAGACACCATCTTAAACTGACTGATCCTCTTTATATTTTAATGTGCATTACAAGTAATGAAAATATAAAATAATAAGTCGCTGAGCAAGTCACGTAATTCAACTAACTGCAAAGCGTGAAATTTCCAAATAAGTTTAGTCATAGAAATTAGAAATACTGGTAACTTTTACTGCCCAACTCTTAACGCTTTTTACGCAAGTCACAGTTCAATAATTTAATTTAAAATTTTATATCGCGGACAATTAACAAAATTATCACAATTTAATACACGTATCTGTTACGATTATTATCGCAAAATTAACCACGGATTTTAAAAATTCGAAATTACCAACAATATTAACTGTGAAGGAGTAGTTGAATGCCGAAATGACGAAACTTGTATGAAAAGTAGTATCATTGGCGGATCTGTGCATAGGACTAGATATTGCATAATGTAGCTCGGTAAAAATCGTTGGCATAGGGCACACTTTGGGGAATTCTTGGTCGACACGTTTAAGGTGGCCATCAATTGCAATTAGTTACGTCGCCAGGGGAGCGATTAGATAAATTCCGATATACGCAAGCACAACTGAGCTCACGTTTTGTCAAATAACTTGAATGGAGATAATATCTAAAGCTATGTTAAGTTAGTTACTACTAGCATAGATTAAATATACATAGAGATCTATCCCATGTTAAAATTTATCTCTCTAAAATCTAGACCACAAAATTTTTATATATATCGTTGTGCCTATTTAGGATTTTATTAGTTTAGAAGCTATTAATATGTCATGTTATAATTTGAGATCGGGAGGTAGTAATAAATTCCAGAGACTACTTATGTAGATATAATATTATATTCTAAACATCCAATGAAACATTCCCAGACAATACGAAATGATAAAATATTCTTATGTACTCTGTAATAAATCTGTTTACTTTATAAAAATGGGAACAAAAAAATTAAAGGTTTTTATCTGGTAATTGGACGGCTTGCTGCTATACAAAACAATAATTACTTACTGACCATCATCTTGACGGGGATCTTCGTTATTGTCGAGTGTCCAATAGAAATACGAATGCATCTAGATAGGTATGGGCGGATCCGCCTTGGTTATGTTTACGCTGGTCCAGAATTTGGAACGATAAATTATACATAAGGATGAACTGTCTATTTTATACATAATCTATGCTACTTGTAGGTACAGTTTTAGGTTGTCGTTTATAAGTACTCTCATATATCAATTAAAAGAAAATCCTATTGTAGATAATTGCAAGTGATGTAGATATAATTAATATTTTATTATTTTTATCGATTCCAAGTAATTTCGAATTCTGGAAATAAATGTTTCTAACCCGAATTGCAAGATATATTTGGATATGTACCTAGTAAACGAAAATGGACAGAATCGGAGTTGCTGTTTCTAAGAAAAGTAGATCTAGAGCTTTTGGAAATGGGCCGCTCATATATCAATTTAATGGACGACTCATTAAGTTAAAGAATATCACCGTTTTGTTTTAACCAGTCTAATGTTGATTAAGAGAACAAAAAGAAAAATATACTGATTGATAACGGCATTAATCTACTTATTAAATTCTCTTAGCGAACCGTTAATAAAAACGTGTTTGTAAGCATTATTTATTTTCTTATGTGATATAAATAACACAGTAAAATTATGTTTGACATTGGCGTCCCACAAATTCTCTAATAGATTGGACTAGTAAAAATCTTTAGGTTTAGTAATGTTCCCACCAACTCATAGGATACATAAGCAAACATAGGTGGACAATGGAAACGGATGATTTTGACGGAAGCTATTCTCACTTTTGGATTGTTATGAGTTTAATAGCATTTTGTCATAATTGGTTCGGCTATGTACTACTATTCAAGTTAAATATGACAGCGAGACGACAAAGTAATACGACTTAGTATAACAGTAGCTGCTAGCTGTGTGTGAATTTGCTCTGTAAAATTTATGAGAGATTGAGTCTCGTTACATTCTTTCATATCGCAATCCTATCTGACTTGGACAGTTATTACACAATGAATCTTCGATAATCATTTTATTATTCACCGTAATAATGTAGTGCCATCAGCTCTTGCTATTCAAACCATAGGTGAATAACTTTGAAGAAACAGTTTTAATGCTTAAAAGGTAGAAGGAAGGAGAGGAACATCCTATTCGAAGACAGCAAACAATCCAGATGGTCAGGTCTCCAACTTGGGGATTTCAAACAAGAATTATACATAACAACTTACACTTTCAGTTGTCACACATACATATTGTGCAACTGAGTAAGACGTTAAAATTTTCTGATGAATTAGATTGTATAGACAACGATGAAAATTAATGCCACCACTAGAATCGCGTAACGACAAAAGTTTGGTTTATCTCAACTTTACTGCAAGATCATTTTGCCATGTTGAAAATCCAATACGTATACGTTAAAAATGTATCTAATCATGTATTACTTTTACAATGAAGTAACTATTGTTCACCCTACACAAACATGTAGTATTTTCCCACAAAACCCGTTTAATTTAACTACTCACCTCATAAAATTCTAAATAGTTATTTACAAGAGCCATAAAAGCTGCTCTGCATAAAAGAATAAGAGAAAAACCTTAGCGCGAAGTTGCATCGTGTAAATGCTTGGTATGTGTTTCAATATTGCGTTTGTTCACCTGGGCATAACACAATCGTAAACGACGTAAAGTTAATTAAGCATAAAATTACTTTTGGCGCGATTAGAGTCGGTTGACTCGATGTTGTAAATCGTATTGTGATCGAGGACGATTTTGCTAGCTCGTTCCTCCCACGAAGGCGATCTTAATCGTTTCTTATATTGTTAATTAAATTAAATAGAATCCAATTAAATGGGAGGTCGTAATGGTGCCATCTGACAACGCTGACGGCGAGTTAATGTCGTCTCCTCTCGTCAATCATTCACCACGAGAAATGTACGGAATGCGTTTGTAAAACAATTAAAAGCTTATGTCGTGGTATTAAGCGCGTTACGTCATTTACGACTTTGCCCCGGCCAAGTCACATGGAGCTTACTTTAACATTGATTCTTCGCCAGTCGAGTAAAATACAATTTTCAAAAATAAATGTGTCCACTTTAACGTAAAATATTAAGAAAACTGTTATAACAATTCAACAAATAAATGAAAATTACTATGGTTGTAATTACTACGATAGAGAAAAAAGTACAAAAACAGCGAAATAGTAATTTTCATTCATTTTCCTACAATTGATTCACTACTAAATTTTTTATTCACTTCTAACTTTGAAGAGCAAATTTTTTTGGAACTGTACACTTTGTAGCTGGAGAAGACATATTGACTGTTCCTTCGGTATCCTATTGACCACCGATTTTCAACCTGTGATACGCGTTCCCTGGGGGTACGTGAAGAAGTGCATAATGGCAGCATACTTAGGTATCCATCTTTTAACTTTTCTGCAAATACGTAATTTGCGACATTACTTACTGTCTATACTGTGGTAGATCGATGACTGAAAAGTTTGATTTGTGGATTACTGTCTGCAAAAAGACCGAACTAAAATTTTTGAGTGCCACAACTATTTTTTTAATAATTTACATATTGACTTTTTTTACTCATATATAATTGACTAAAAATTACGTTTCAAGAATACTTTTCAAAGATTGGAAACGAACTTTACTGGGTACGAATTCCTTTTAAAGACGATTGCGCGTATAATTGATGAATTTAGAAATGAAACAAATCGAATAATTAATAATTGACATATTCACGAATTTTGATCTGAAAAGTTGTTTTGAAAAAAGTGTTTGGTTGGCAATTCTTAAAGAGTAACCAATCGTTGCAGATGTGGCTCTACAATTTTTAATTCAAGTTGCAAGTAAATATTTATTAAGCATTGTCTTCATATACCTTCAACAAACATAAATATCGCTTTATTTGAACCTCAAAATATTTTACCAAGATCTTTAAAGAAGATTGCTGTTTCCGCAAAGATACAAAGATAAAGGTTTACATTGGGTAGAAGATTTACTTTTACCATCCACCTGTGATAGACCAGACACCAGTGCTGCCTTACGTCCCCGGAGATATGGAGTCCGTTGTCGAGAACGAGAAATGCCGGATTTACTGGAATTATTCATTCCCGATGGTCAGGCTAATCCAACCCAACAAGCCTGACATAGTCCTCCGCGACCATCAACTCAAGGTGATGTATGTCATTGAGTTCTCGGCACCTACGGAGAAAAACATCACCTTGAAGGAGGAGGAGAAACGGACAAAATATCGCGATCTCCGGTACGAGCTCCAAGTGATGTACCTAAGCTATTCGGTTAAAATGGTCGTTCTAATAATCGGTGTACTCAGAGGAATAAGGCCTACGCTATTTTCGGAACTGAAGATCATACCGGCCTGCCAAAAAACAGCCGAGTGGCTGGCAGGCCAAATGAAGAAGGCGGTCATTGGGTTCTCTCCGTCTGCTTAGGGCTCACGGTTCTGATATCTACAGTCACATACCCTGCGGGATGTGGGGAGTGGCTGTAGTTAATGCGCCAGCGCGACTCTCGTGAGGCGTCGGAGGCCACGGGAGGACTGTCCGACATCTGTTATTCCGAAAAAAAATCAAAAGTTGAAAAGCATGGAGAGTTACAAATGCGTGAAAGTCGTATGGTATTTAAATTTTTTCTATAACGACTAAAAGCCAGTCATTTCAGACAATTTTTAACTATGAGAGGTTACAACCTCTCAACTTTAGTTTTCTGCTATATTTATTTATGGAATTACACAGGAAGAAGTGGAATCTGTACATCTAAAAAACAAATTTAATAACACCGTAGGTATGAAAAAAGAAGGCATTACTAACAAAGAAATTAATACTAGCAAAACACTTTAAATTTATTTGCTATGTACGGCGCGGCGTCGGGAAATAAAACGGAATTTGCTTTAAAATTGTTAACGAACACGACGTCGGGAAACAAACAAAATAACCTAATGCAATTGCGAGCTTCGGCTTCCATAAAGTGGGTATCCTCGTCGGGCTTTGTGCTAGAGGCGGCTCGATGCTATTAACCGAAAGTGCGTCCACATAATGCAGGAGGCTATAATCTATTTAATTAACTTAATGATTATGTAGAATTTTTTCGTGTCCTTGTTTCCAAGTAAATCTAAACATATTTAAAGAAAAATTTAATTAAAGTCTAATGCAAATACAAATATTGCCTGGTAAATAAAACATTGAGCAGATTTAATTAAAATGCTTAAAAGGGTGAATGATCTGCCAACGGTAAAAAATGGACTAAATTCGCAAGATCCGGAGCAGATTATAAAATAAAAATGCAAATGTTATTGTTATTACACACAAGTACATTACCGTTTCCGTTCTCCAAATAAACTACCAACTACTAACAAATGACCTTGCACACTTCAGTCATCCGTCAAAATTTGCTGATTTTTGTATATACTGCAGCCCAAATCTTCCTGAGCCCAACTTCGGAAACCAATGGTTTGGCCGCTGCTCTAAGGATGGAGCGTTCCTTAACTGGTCATTGCTGTATGCTCGCATCAATTACTTGAAAACATGGTTTGTATACAAGCATGAGTCTAGTTACAAATAAATAAAAACATTTAAAAATTCCGTTGCAGAATTTTTTTTGTCAAAAAACTTTCTTTTATTTTAATTGTTGATTTTAAAAACAATATTCAAGCCTACTACGTACACTTGATTTAAAAAAAAACTGGTACACTTTCTTTTAGCTATGTAAATCATTCGTTCTTTGATTGATATTAATAATCTTACAAATGTCACTTTGACGTTAATCAGTGGCGTCATTATTAAAAACGGTTCGACATCTAACAGATATTCAAAAATTTCGAATTGTTTCTAAAATTGAGGATGGTTGGTCCATAAGAAGACTTGCTGCTGAATACAATGTGAGTAAAACCACGATAATGAGTGTTAAAAAACAATGGGAAACCAACCAAACAGTATCCAGTAAAGTTGGTTCCGGTAGGCCCAAGAAAGAGCAATAATCAAGAAGATGAAAATCTTGTAAATTACCTAATAGAAAACCCTTTTCAGATTGCAGTAAATGCAATTTCAGAGTCAAGTTTCCCTGCCTCGGTATCTACTGCTTGCAGAAGAATAAAACTACAAAGCGACTTGAAGAGTTGTTCAGCGGCTAAAAAATACAAACTTTCAGAAGAAAAGAAGCTGGGTAGGATTATTTTTGCACTCAACTATATAATCAATGATGAAAACTTCTGGGGACAAGTTGTCTTTTCTGACGAAAAGATTTTTAAATCCTGTAACGATGGACATGTTCGCGTATATAGGCCTCCTTCCACTAGATACGACGAAAAATATACTTTCGATCCACATATATCAGGAAGGTTTTCAGTCAATGTCTGGGCTTGGATGAGCCTAAATGGGTTAGGCGTGTGTTGGAACAGTGGTGGTCACCTCAATTCCATTAAATATATTGAAATATTAGACAATATTATGTTGCCGTCAGTAATAGAGGTGTTTCCGGAAAATAATTTTATTTTCCAACAAGACACTGCTCCATACATACGGCCCATCGTGTCAGGCAATAGTTTCTTAATAAAAACATAGAGTTGTTACCGTGGCCATCTGAAAGTCCGGGTTTAAATCCAATTGAAAATGTATGGGGACTAATGGTGAAACATATAAGAAAATTAAATAACCATCCAAATAATGCCCAAGAATTGGAAGGGATAATTGAAGACGCTTGGGAGAACTTGTCGCAAGAAGTTGACCTTGCAAGAAATCTGATTTTGTCCATGCCTGCAAGACTTCAGGCAGTTTTAGACGCTAATGGAGCAATGACAAAATATTAGTTAATTCTGTATTACGTAATTGAAGTTCATTTATTCTATTTTTTTATAGTATTTTTATGTTCAGTTTGCATTGTTTACATTTTTTTTAATCTCAAGTGGTATTTTTGTGTTCTTATTTTAAAAATAGAATTATCATTATTCAGTTAGTATTTTAATTACAACCATTAGTAGAATTATCCGTAACAAACATTATTTTTTTTAAACAATAATATGGCAGGCTTGAAAATGTTTTGAAAAAGTTATTTTCTAATTATTTTTTAAAATTCCATTTGAATAAAATAAAAGAGAAAGGTTTAATAAGTTTAAAAACACAAAGAAAACCGATCTCCTCCAAAAAACCCAGGTCCGGGGTAAATCACCTCTTCTCCACCCCCCCTCTCGACATGCCTGGCCAGCCCTATTTACAGACATATGCACACAACTAAACTATTAAGATTTTCGATTACAAGAGTTGTACCAGTTTTTTTTTTAAATCAAGTGTACAACCTATAGCTCAACTGACTAATTTAGCGTGTGAAGTTTTTTGAAATTTTCTCCACACGACATTACTTGCTTTTTAAACATTTTATTTTCTACGCTAATCTAATAAAACATATAATTTATTTTGTAAGAAATATTTTGTTTATTTATTTTTCTCTCAATTAACAAAGATTAACATCCTACTTTGATATTTAGAATATACAGAGTACAAATCTGATTAACAATGCAATAATACAGTCAAAAGTATGTATTCTTCTTTATATCCAATAGCAACGGGATATTTATTAAGAACCAGATTTAATTAGATTGTTGCATAATTTATTTCCCAACAAACATCGATCGACAGTCGTCTTTTGATTTCACTACTGTTATGTTTTCTTAATCTTGTTTTAATAATTCGTCCGGTATAACAGATGTAAATTGAACCATAATTACGAACTTGTTACACAATTTTGGATTATTCGTAAATGTGATAAGGGGGACAGATTTCCCAACTTCATTGCTGAGGCTCTTAATCCGTTTATGCATATATTTTAGACTGCCAATAAATGTTATGTCATGCGCAACTACCCTCACAGCAGCGTCGACAAAATCTTAAAATTTGTTCGAATTTTGACATTTTAGAGTCAACAAAGACTTAAGATATTTGATTTGTAATAACTAAGTGTATTTAGTTCGGGCGGAGGTATCGGTTCCCAGTGACGGATTTTAAGGTGACATAATATCGAGGGCATTATATCAGTTGAGACAAAATTCATTTATTTATTACACAGAAATTGTTGACGTTTACAGAAAATTTCGAAAATGATTATCTCGCTTATTTTAAATGAAATACCCCATGTTTTTTGTGGAATTTTATAGGCCTATTTATTCCCTACAACTTTTGTAAATTATATCCTAACTTCTCTCTTTACTCAACAAAAAATACTAGGACATTCTGGGAGTTATTTATAGGCTTTTACATATTTTGGAATGGCAGTATGTATTTTAATTGAATTTGCAATCGAAAAAAGATGTTAAGGATACATACATAAGATGTAAAACGATTATTTTATTTCCATTTAATTGAATTTTTTTTACTATTTACATAAACACCCCTAATAGCATTTACTGAAAATACAATCTAATCATTAACTCCGATCTATGAGTAATATTTTCAAACCTACTTTACTACAGCTACAAAACTGATACCGAAGAACTTATTAGGGTTCCTTATTTTTTTCTAATATCTTAATTAAACACAAATTACACTAATTCAAACGGTTTGATCCTCGTGAGTCTTCTGATTTGTTTCATATTGTTGAGGAGCTGAATGATTTCGACATTGACATGATGACGCAGTCGTTCATAACTCTTGACGAATTTGCTAATGGCCTGACTAACGGTATCCATTTCCATGTCCCTATGGAGGTCACTGTTTCTGCAATACCAGGGGGCATTAATAATGCTTCTTAATCCTTTGTTTTGGAATCGCTGGATTATTTCTAAATTGCTCTTGCTGGCACTACCCCACAGCTGGATGCCTTATGTCCATACGGGTTTGACAATTTGTTTGTACAAAAGGACTTTGTTGTATATTGACAGTGGAATTTCGTCTAAGCAGCCAATACATTTGTTTAAATCTGATGTCTAATTCTTCTTTTTCTTTTTGACATGAGCTCTTCAGCGCAGCTTAGCGTCCAGTGTTATACCCAAATATTTTGCTGTATCAGCATGTGGTACTTGGATATTATTTATGTTAACAGGGATATGTTGGTCTCTTCTGTTTGTGAAACTGACATGGGCAGATTTAGCCTCATTTAATTTGATTCGCCATTGCTTAGCCCAGTTGTTAATTTTGTTAACTGATGTATCAAGATCTTTGCTACAGCCATTATAGCAGTGTCGTCAGCAAAAGTGGCTACCGAGTCACGCTGTAATTCAAGAATATCACTGGTGTATAGTAAGTAAAGGATTGGCTCTAATACACTGCCTTGTGGTACTACTGCCTTAATCTCTTTAAGTTCAGAGTAATCGTCTTCCTGTTTAATTCTAAAAGCTCTATCTGAAATATAACACTTTAGTAATTGTGCAAACTGTTTAGGCAAGAACCGTGCTTAATTTATAGTTAAGTCCCTCATGAAACACCTTATCAAAAGCCTATGCTACATCAAGAAAAACCGTAAAACAAACTTTTCTTTCTTTCAACGAATTTTCAATTATATCTGTGATCCTGTGGACTGGATCTATAGTTGAATGGCTCTATTTGTCAAACTGAGTCTGGAATTATGTTTTTGTCTTCAATTGAAATTAACTAAACAAAACATACCTAGACCAGAATATAACAGCTCTTAATCCAAATGTTCAAAATGATGTCTTTGAGGTTGGACACAAGCGTTCTCTCTCCTTAATATCGTTCTGTTAAGAGTTTCTTGTTATTCATGAATTATCCGATATTGCATGTCTTCAATTGTGGGCGGATTATGATTAAGGTAACCTTACAGAAAAAATCGAGTGATATTAGGTCGGAGACCTCGCAGGCCATGGAATAAATCCAAATTAGTTTTCATTAGAGTATTTAATCATCTGCTGCTAATGTCAAGATTTTCTTGAACTTGAAATTTCAAATTTTTTTGTCTTCGGTAGTTTCATTTCTGTATATTATTTTATGTCCTGGATAATCAACATGTCTTGTTGAGTCAAATCTTTCTACTAATTTTAGAAATATTCTTTTACTTCTCTCTTACGCCGTTGGGGGGACTTTTATATTAGATTCGAGATGCTAATAAACAGTTTTTTTTTACTCACCGAAGACGTACAACATGTCAATTATTTCTTCTTTAGGAACATTCAGTCTCAAAATACATGAAGCACTAAAAACCAAATTCTAGACGAATAGTGATCACAAATAGATTTTTGTAAATTAGTTAATCTTAAAATCTGACAGTTAATAGCAAACTGTGTCCATCGCCTACTGGATTAATTCTCCAGCAGAGTAGCCCATAAGTTTTTCGTAAACATCAACTTTTTCTGAATACCCTGTAATTTAAAAGTCTAAAAATTCGTGAAGTAATTCAAAATGGAAGGCAGCTATCGATTCTAACGAAGATATAGGTTAAAAAAGAAATTGTAATCAATTCGTCATAAATCCGAATTATATCAATTAAAACTAAATGGCCATTTCAGTCATTTCCGCCTCTCATGAAAATCATTCGTCGAAAATGCCCATCAATTTGTAAATGACGTTCGAATCGGTACTGATTGTGATTATTTGCGAGACACAGATATTTTGCGGATGTCACATTTAGATAACATCCTAAAGCTGAAGCATGAATCGATAGGTTAGGCGTCGCGACTCGTGGAATACGTCCCCCGCCATTAGAGCCTCGCCTCGCAGCTGTTTCATGAACTGTTTGCCTGGAAATCTAATAACTGTGCGTTCCTTTCAGTTCGATTCAAGCAGACCCGCGTACTCGGTTTAATGTTGCCTCCACTGTTTGTTCAAGCTTCTTTGAAGATGTGATATCTATAGGTTCATGTGATGTTTGTAAATGTGCGCCCTCAACCGCACGAATACTTTTCAGATTTAGATCAGTATAAGCCAACCATATTATTAACTATCGTTGTCTGTATTGTCTTTCGACGTTGATATTGTTATACAAAAAGCACTAGTGGTTGCAAGACCGTAAAAAGAATAACTTAAACCCTCTTGACTGAAGAGATCTGGTAGAAACCGACGTCAAAATTGCGACAGATATAATTTGTAAAATGATAAATTAAAAAGAGTTCTACTTTTATTTCTGCTTCATTGTCATAATATTATTGATGTTTAAATAAGTTGGCTACATTGTATACACAAACGCAATAGAGTTTATTTAAAAGAATAAACAATACACAATATTTACAAAATATAATATATAAATGGCGTATAAAATTCATAAAATATACATAAATAAACTGGGATAATCACAGAAGCAGTAGTAGATTGATTACTGCTGCTTGTGCGTTGATTTTACATACATAAGACTTTAAAAATATAGGAAGTAAATTCAATAAAAGAATAAATCAATAAAGCAGCTACCAGAATCAATAGAAGCTGAAGTGTCATATTATAGTGTTTTTATCTATTTAATTAGGTAGGTAGAAATTTCAAATCTTGAGTTACACATAATACATATTAATTTGTGGCATATTTTGGATAATTACATATTATTATTTTCTGAGATTATTTCTCTGGTTAACTATATTATAGAACCTAATTCGATCAATATATAAAAGCCATATTTTTCCTTTTTTTTTTAGAATTTTTTAAATTTGTTCATACTTTTAATATTTGTTGGTACAATTTCATATAGACGAGGTCCTAAGTAGTTAGTTTCGTTGACCTATAGTTTTATCACAAAGGGGGCATGATATGACTGTTATTCTCCTCTTGTATTATAATTATGACAAATAGTTTTGTCAGAATTTAAGGTTAATTGTTGTACTGGTACCATATTAGTATTTTTTTTAGTCAGTCTCTGCTTTTATTTTTAGATTTTTCCAACTATTTCTGGTGTATAAAACAGCGGTATCATCAGCGAAACTTAAAAATTTACCGGTGGAATTAATATACAGTAAACTGTTGATATATATTGTATGTAGTAGTGGTCCCAATAACGCTCCCTGCGAGACTCCGAATGTTATTGTTCTAGCACTACTAATAGTACTGTCAATCTCCACATACTGTCCCCAATCAGATAAACCACTCTTAACGAGGTTATACATTTTTTCCCGAAGTTCATAGCATTTTATTTTTTTCTAGAAGTTTTTGGTGAGACACTATATCAAAAGCTTTAGATAAATCAACGAAGATACATAAAGCAGGTGTTTTTGAGTCTAAAGCTCTATATATTTCAGATGTTAATTTATGAATTGCATTCATTGACTTTCCCTCTCTAAAACCATATTGGTGATGCGAAATTATATTGTGGCGATTTAAAAATATTAGAATTTTGCATTTTAATATTTTTTCAATAATTTTGGCGATATTGACCTGTAGTTTATTACTTCTAGTTTGCTCCACTTTTATAAAGTGGTTTAATGAGACCAACTTTTAGCAATTTTGAGGATGCATTCAGCTTCAAAACATCTATTTATTAGATATGTTAATGGTGTGATCTGTTTCTACTTCTTTTAATACTTCCGTGCGAATGTTACCAAGACCAGGAGATTCTTTTAATTTTAGTTCTTTGATAACTTTATAGGTACATCGTGTTTTCTATTTCGATGTTATTTTCGACAAAGCCCTCCGGTGGATCTTTTATTTTGTTTGGATATGTTTCTCCCAAGTCGCTGTAGTCCTGGTTAAATACGTATGCTATTTGTGATTAATTTTCTGTAATATTTTTATCTGTTAATCTAATTTTAGATATAATTGTCTCAGGTTCTAATTTACTACAAATATTATTTACACACTTCCAAAAGAGCCTTTGGTTGAGTTTTTATTATTGTTTATCATAGAGATAAAATAGTTTTCGTTCGCCTTTTTGTATCAACCGGTTTAATTTATTCTTGTATTCTTTGTATGCGTTTGATAGGTTTATTTTATTTGGATCATTTTGTAATTTTTGGTACAATTTATTTTTTTCATTTAAAGAGTCCCGAGGTTATCCATTATTTCCGGTGTATATTTTTGTGATTTATTTTAATTCCATTGGTGTTTTTTCTAATATGATGTTTTAATGTTTTAATAAATAGGTCTATATTATTTTCACGATTCATGTCATTCCATTTTTCCTGTCGTAAAGCCGACTTGAGATTAGCATAATTTATAATTTCTTTTTATTTTTGATGTTTTCTTTTATAGCTGTATTATTTCTTTGTTTATTTGTATTAATAAAAAATGAGAGTCATAATTTTGTCGATATAATTTTGAGTCGGTCTCTTTGGGTCTCCCATATAAGACATGATATTTGGAAAGTATATGCTTGGTCAAAAGGTTCCACCTACTGAGCAATTTTTTTACGTTGCAATTTATTGTTTATACATGCTACTTACAAAATAGGCATATCAGATTCGATGTCTATAATTAACGCAAATTTTACAACAACTAAAGTCGTGATGTAAACTGAAAACGTCCATTGTCTGCAAGTAATGAGACGACTCCTACGAATATATCTATATTGATGGCTGCAATTTATGATTATTCATGAGAATGAGAAAGGTAGGAGGGCGTAGGTTAATGATCTTAACCCGACAAGTTTTTACACCCTCGGGGATATTTATGCACTGCAATTTGTATATTCTCATAAGAGGAGAGCAGATGCAGCTATACGGATCATTGTTTTATTAAACGATAAATCACAAGACTTTTGCTCAACACCAGCGAGTCATTGAACGGCCAAAAGAAACAAAAACTAATTGGACGACCCGTTGTCTCCAAAATTGCCAACACAAAACAAACTCTTTATGAATTTATCATCTTCTGTATAACGAAACATAAAATTAGCGTTTCAAGATGCAATTTTGTGGCACTTGATTGATTACTTTAGCGTCAAATCAGTTTTGACGAATCCATAAAAAAACACGAGTCAGTTCTAATTTTTTACTGTCATCTATCACAGAAAATTATCGCCCATCGCTATGGAACTAATTAACAATACAATCAGAAACGGCTAATACAGGATCGGACTTGGCAGTTGCGATCTTTCCGCCACACATCACTATAATGTACAAACATCCTTCGATCAATGCATCAAATAGGATAAAACCTCGGCCATAGCCTAGTAATTTGTTTTTAATTTGCATACTTGAGAAGCTTATTAACAAAACGCAATTTCTGCAAAACACTTTTTTTAGGAATAATTGCATAATTTTCTATAACTAAAGAAATATGTCCCCTATATTTATCATGTATTTTAAATTACAGAAACAGTATTTTGCTAAAAATAAATATACAGTTTTTAAAAGAGTTCATTAAAATGAGTTAAATGCTGATTCCCAATTAACGTTTTGTCTGAAATTGCGTTTTGAAAATAAGGTCCCCACTTGTTACAAAGTCAACGCACGATAAAAACAAACATGGTGAGGTTTCTCAGGTTTATCATTCAGTTTGAAAAAAAAATTAAGTTACCGAAAAATATAAACCCTTAGTGTAACCATAACATATAATGACTATTATTTTGCTTTATTAATATTTATGGACTATAATATTTTATAAACCTGCGAATATTTCGATTATGTACACAGCTGTTATGGAAATAACCTAATTTGCATCAAATAAATAACAAAATACCACAGAAATTAGACAACCCCCGAATCTAGAGTCAAATAACCATATAACATATAACCATTCCCACCGACATTCCCAATGTCGGTGGCAGGCTTCGAACACGAAACTGCGTTATATAGAAAGGTAGAAACGCTTGCCAATGGGCGCTCTGGCCAATACACTACGAGGCCGATAAAATTATTCATATATACAGGGTGTAAATGAAACCTGGCTCGCCCCTTCTATTTTCATTGTTTATGGAAATAAATTGATACAATTTCAATATGTTGTTATACACATACAAACACATTAAAAGACAGTATTTTCAATTTGTATGCACTTCCGGTTTCGCCGGAAATTACCCCAACTTTCTAATTTTAAACGGAACACCCTGTATAGTTTTACATTTTTGGAATCTATAGTGAATTTTGAATATAACAGTATATATTTTTCTGTGATTTTTTATTTATTTCTGTTTTTAAAGAACATTTTAATTTTTGATTTAGAGTGCTGTGATTTACAAAAATGTTTGTGTGGAAAAAACTATAAACAACTTTTGTTAAATTATCGTAATATTTCACAAAAATCATTCGCATTCGTTTAATACAATTTTAATAAGTTAAGAATTTAACAGATATTGCAAATAATTTCATATAGTAGCAGTTTGCCGTTTCCTTGTTAATAAAAAGAAATAATCTCAGAGCTTTTCTTACAAATAGAGGAAAATTATATTACAATATATCCTATTTGTTCGTTAAATAACTTGAAGGAAAACGCCTCTAATCTGGTTCTTATTCATGGTGTTGCGCTCTCTCCGTTCTTAGAGCACAGCAAAAACCCTTGGGCTTTTATTTCGTGTCATGTCTCAGCGCTTTATTTGCACGGAGCTCTGTTCTTGGGATTTTTCCTTCTCTTGCCAGTCTTCTAGACATGTAAAGTAGAAAATATGACATTTATTCTTCGTATTACACTTAGGTATTTACAGTTGTGTACCGATATCTTTCTTGCTACCTTATTTTCTCACAGATAAAATATACATTTTCTCTTTTTTGTGTAGAATAAACCTGAAAGAATCTCTTTCTAAATTAGAAAATACTGAAAAAAATACAAAGAGGATTTCTCACATCAGAATTATTGAACTGAATTTTTTAATGAGATTAGTTCGGTCGCATTTCACTGAGACTGGTCCAAACTGGCGGATTTCTGCAGCGCGCGTTTGAAACGCATTGCAGTTTGCGAAACATGCGTTTTGTATGCTTTTTGTCACAGAAAATCAATTATCTAGAAATAAATTTAGCATTTCAAATACTGAGCTTTTCACCGCCATCTTAAAAATATACTGGACATGTCATCTGGGAAATATATTCTGTTATACATCGTTTGAAAACTAATATCAAATACATTCCTTAAGTAAACATTTCAAAAATTATTTTTTTTACAAATATTCTCACCAACGATAAATACAGACGGAGACCAACAACATGTATTCATCTTTTTAATATTAGTATCTTTTTTCACGCTATATTTATCTTTTAGTTCCTGACTCCCGGAATTAGTCATTATCCAAAACAGATTTTTATGCCATCTCCTTTGATAATATAATTTGAAATCCAGTTGCGACAGTGCTTATTCCTATTGCATCTTGTCTTTTGAGGACAAGATATATTATAACACAAAAATATATTATCAAGAAATACTTTAAAGCCATCGTTAATACTTAAATCCAGTAAATAGGTCCAGTATACCGCCATCAGCCTGGTTCTATTCATTAATATTTTCAGTGCCTAAGATTTTTTCCTAATAGTTTCCTTTTTTTCCATCGGCTATTTTATTATCTAGTTGTATTAATCGCAAGATGTGTGCAAAATAGTCTGCAATATTTGGATTTACTAACTCGTAATCAAAAGGAGCACCTGACACAGTTGTAACCATATAGTCTATACAAGAGCTAGTATGACCGTTTTTGTTAGTGAAAATTCTTGTATCGCCGTAGGGTGGTTAAGATTTAATTATATCTAACAGCAATTTTATATTTACATGATTTTTATTTGAGTCGATGTTTAGGTCCTTACAAAGAACAATATAATTAGCCTTACCTGAGGCAATGTTAAGTGTCAGATTGTCAATAAATAATGCCACTTGGCGGTCTATACAAGGTGACAATTGAAGCTTAAGATTATTTAATGTACAGGATATTGCACATATTTCAATACGACATTCAACACACAAGTTTCTTACTGAATCATAAGTTTGGCCTTACCCAGTTACTGTCCAAAATCCCAATCAATTGCAGATAGCAGTCTAAATATATCATAGCAATACTTATAATATAAAACAATGTAATTGGAGAAGAATTACAAAGTTTACACAAATTATAAACTATTTCGTAAGGCTTCCAATCATTTCCGAACGAGAGAAATAATAGTTTGATTAGACATTTCCCTGTAGTCGTAACAAACACCGTTCGCAGGAGTTCCGCTGCACCATGCCGTTTTTATAGTCGCCTTTGGGCAAAACTAGCTCAGGACTTTACCATAAGAGAGAATTTATATATCGTCGATAGCTATAATTGCTTGGGAATTTACCGAAACCAAGCATAAAGATCGGTGCCGATGCTGCACTGCATGACTGTTTTGGAACATTATCCTTGATAATCTTCCTAACGTAATTACTAATTAGTAAACGTAGATTTGAAGAAGGAATACGGTAATTATTGGTGCGAAGAAATACAGACTTTATGCAGTTCTTAACGATTTATATTACAGCATGCCAAGACAACGTTTATTTCATTTTCTAACGCCGTAATTACTATCTAAACCGATAACGAATACGGAAACTTTCTCCGGGGAATCGTGAGTATAGACCCATTTCCATTGTGCCAATAATTGCACAAATTTTTGAAGTAGTACTTAAATAGATAATTGATTATTTTGAAAACAGTAAATTGTTTACTGACTCAGTATTGTTGCTGATCAAAATCATTCACGACTTTAGCAATTAACTCTTTAATAAATATAATAAATAATGGTTTTGAGTGCAAAGAATCTGTACATGTCCAATTCTTAGACTTAAGTAAAGCTTTTGATTGCGTGTCACACAATATCCTAGTAAGTAAATTAAAGTTTTATCATTTTTCAGACAGAAGTAAACATTTAATTTTATCCTATCCGACGGACAGAACTCAATTTGTCAATTTCAATAATACCAATTTAGATTTATTAGACATTAGATTTGGCGTACCCCAAGGTTCTGATTTGGGACCAGTACTGTTTCTTATTTATGTCAATGACTTGCCTAATAGTACGAATTTAGTGAATTTCACCCTTTTTGCTGGCGACACAACACAGTAACATAAATATCTTGTTAGCGAATGCAAAATACACTCTAAATACAATTCAAGACTGTTTTTTAAGTAACCAATTAGTACTGAATAAAGACAAAACTGAGACAATGATCTTTAGCTTAAAAGAGTCATTGCAGGGATTAACATACAGGGCCGATTGTAAAAATACCTTTAAACAACTAAAAATACTTACCTTGCCTTGTGCATATATACTGCAGTGTCTTGTCTACATAATAAATAACCTAAATAATTATTCGATACCCGACAGTTTACATTATTATTCAACACGTAATAAAGGAAACATCAACTTAAATTTTTTTCGTTTATCAAAGTCTAGAAATGGGATAAATTATTACGCAATAATCTTGTTTAACTTATTACCGTATGCTATTCAAGAACTTGACCCTTAACGTTTCAAATGTGTGATTAAAAGTTTTTTTGCTAGAGCATGCGTTTTACGACTGATGAATACCCATCAACCGATTTTTCTAAGATAATTCTATAATTTTATTATCACTGTTTCTAACTCCCGTGTGTAGCTTGCAATACTTATCATTTTTATCTATTTACTATTTTATTGTTTTATAATTTCATTATTTAAGTGTAATATTATAATAGTCCCGTTTTTATTTTACACCTATATAATTAGCAATTTTTTTGTATTGTTACTTCTAATTCTGATAATGAAACCTTATCAACTATATATTTTCTAGATTTGTATTTTATCATATTTTATATGTGTGTATGTGTTTGTATGTATGTATATACATACACCTATTTTCTTGAGTAGTGGTGAGAGGTATGATACTTCTCGTATGGTCTAAATGCTACTATCCGACCGACATCATACATGTCTCTGTGGCGGATAGCGACTTGCGAAGCAAGTACCGAGAACGGCGACCTCTAGCTCAGGTGGACTAAACTACTGTTATTAAATATGATTTGAACGAAACAACTACTCAGCGGGCAAATACCCCGACCTGCATTGATTTGAAGGTGTAATCCAATGCAGGTCGGGGTATTTGCCCGCTGAGTAGTTGTTTCGTTAAAATCATATTTAATAACCTATTTTCTTGTCGTTTCATAGCTTGTCAAAGCACTATTGTGTATTTTTGTGACCAATAAGGATCTTATCTTATCTTACCTGATACGATATTGGATCTATTTATGTAAATTAATATGAATAACTTACACTTTCAACTTTTTCGAATCCTTGTTACCAGAAATCAACATCAAACAAATAATAAAAGCTGGGTTGCACTAGGAATTAGAATAACATCAATCAGATTAAAAGTAAAGTTCGTTTTGCACAATCGAGGTTTTAATAAAGAATATAAAACATTTAAGACGATATAGACGCACAATAAGATTAATAAAAAATTATCCCGTGATAACCTGATTTTAAATATCTAAAACAGTATGGAAGATTATTGACACTACTATGAAAAACAATAAAAAAATCCTAAAAATAATAGTCTATTGATAAATAATATTGAGATTAGTGATAAAAAAGGAAATTGCCAATGAATATAACGATTATTTGAGAAGTCAAGGAAGTACGAAATGTTCACCATTCGGAGGAGAATTCTTTTTGTAAATATTACTAAAGTAGAACAAAGAAATATGTAGCTAGGCTCCCTATAATACGAGTTGTGTAATTTCCCAGAGATCTGCTTTGCATCTCTAGTTCCGTTACAAGGTTAGGGTGTTCAAACATATCATTAACTGTTTCCTCACCGGACATCTGTCGTTGACCAGCGCAATGTGGGCCTAACACAATTTCACGGAAAGGGGTCATCTTAATTCTACTGCGTCGACTTTATATATAAACGGAAATACATGCAGAGTCGAGCTGTACAAAAGGGTAGAAAACAAAGCGGCCCAGCCTCCCCACAGTCGCAGAATGTGTAGTAAAGGAACAACAAAATTCCTTTGGTAGGGCTGTAATATCGGTAAAACGGACTGACTGACAAAAACAAACCAATTCAATGGTTAAAAAAGTACAAAGAGAATATCGCCAGCGCCGGCTGCGATATCGATTTGCAATTAAGAGGTTACTGTATCAATAAAGACAATTTCGGGCAATAGCGGCATCTGATATTATTTCAATTGGCGATATTAGAATTTTAATTAACTCCCAGATAACTATTTGTATCAATTTTCTCTACAGGAAATTGTGAATGCTTTGCCGAGAACTGCGTCCCTTTTACTTCCAAGAGAAGTTGAAGCGCTGCCTTAGGATTGTTAACTTTTTTGTTTATCTTCTGAATTTATTGTTCAATAAAAGATTCGAGACATATATTCTCTTCTAATAAATTTATTTCATGTTTTAACAACTTATTTAAACATCCGCAGCCACCAATCACATTTATCTATATAAGAGATTTCGCAGCATCTGCTTGCTTGTACTGAAAGATAAAACGTGCTTTGGCGTTGTTTGATTTCTTCTTATTTCTCTTTTTGCAACATGGCGAATCTGTGGAGGAATGTCGACTGCGCTGCGCCTGGTCCGAGATTCACCTCACCGAGACCGGTCCCTCGTCCTCGGCCTGCCTTTAGACCTAGCGGACATCCGAGCTTTTCAAGGTTGTCGCTACTCCCGCGTCTGTGTCTATTCTATGTTACTAGGCCGGTTTTAAACTAGCCGCGTCCCGGAAAATATAAATTAGATGAAAAAGGATAGAGAAAATAAATATTTGTCCAATCCAATTTCCTATGTTAATTATAGCATAGTAGTTAATTTCAACATAACATGAAACCTGAAAATAAATACGGCCTATGCAACATTAATCAACTAATTCATTCCGTCAATTAATTAGCACCATTATTAATTTTAACACACTAAATAGTCATTTAAAACATACACAGAATCAGGCTTTATTAAATGCACGTTACAAGAACACAGAATTAGTGCATTTTATTTATTTGAAAATATGTGAATAGAGTTGGTTATTTGAGAATGTCAAATCCAAATATGCGCTCTTTACAATGCCTTGAGGCACCTGGATACAAGTTTGCTTTTACTAAATTATACCAGTTGTTCTATAAATACACGTAATATAAGCAGAACACAGTTCCATATAACATAATATAGGCAAAGATAAAACATAATCAGCCTTATTCTTGAGCACATTAGAGAACATTCTCGTGAAACCGCGCGAACATCCTCTTCAAAATTCTCTAAGTCTTCGGTAAATTCGCGAATAGTCCTCAACATTCTCTAAAATTTGCAAATGTTCTGACTTTTCAAATTCCTGCTTCATGAATGTTGGAGGATTAGTAGGTAAAAACGCCACCGATGACGGTGCAACTCCGCACGTTTTGTGCGTCGTACAATACCAGTACATTGTTTTACTCCACCCAATAAACATTCCGAGGTGTAATTTGGCCACGCGATCAAATTTCAGGTTGTAATTTGATCGCGCAACCAATTTTCGAGTTGCAATTTGGTCACGCAACCAAATTTCGAGTTGCAATTTGATCACGCAACCAAATTTCGAGTTGTAATTTGCGCCATTGCCTATCTCGTCACCTAATGTGTTGTGTAGTGTAATTAGGTTAGAGTTTAGTGATTGGGTGGTGTACAATAACAATATACGTCATTAAGTTTTTTTATGCCTTATTTTTTGATTCGATAAATATATAATAAAATCATCTCATATTTTAACCTATGTACATTTCTGGTTATAACTATTTACTACAACTGCTTGCTAAAAAAGTCAGAAAATACGTAGTAAGGTATTTATTTCATAAAATAGACAAATACATTGATCAATCATCACTTAAAAACTTTATTTATAAGACTTCCTTGTATGAGGTTTACCAGAACAAGTTTTGCTGAAGATCGCAGCAGTAATCGGAATCTCTTCCACTAATTCAACGTACTCCTCTGCCTTATGCTTACCAAGAAAATTTTCAACTACTTGAACAAACGAAAACCAGGCATTAGACTTAACCTGGTTCACTGATTCTGTGAAATGTGGATCTATTATAAGCTGCCTTATCGGAGGACCATTAAAAATTCCGGCCTTCAGTTTTTCCGTGCTAATCCCAAGAAATTTATGTGACAAATAACCAAAACAACTTCCATCTCGATTCAATGCTCTCACCATTTATCTCATAAATCCCAGTTTTATATGCAAGGATGGAAGGATGAGTTTGTCTCTCTCCACCAATGGTTCGTTGATGACGTTGTATGTTCCTTCAATCAATCCATTCAACCACTTTCCTTGCGGGCCATATTTTCTTAGTCCAGTGTTCATTCTTAGCTCTGCTGATTCAAAGACATAAAAAACAGGGATATTTTATATAACCACCTTGCTGTCCAAGGTGGTTATTGGTTTTTTGGTTCCCGCCAAATCATTGGTATTCCAAACATTAGGCACTTCCTCTTTCCATTTGTCTACTGTCGCAAATGTTCAACGTATGTTTTACATACGAAATGTGAAATCCAACATTTATCTTGGTTCCTTAACTGGACGCTAAAATAAGCCAGATATGCCCTTTTCGCAAAGTCAGAAACGGGTTTTCGCTTTCTTTCAAAGTGTACTCATCACATATATAACAAAAAACGTCTGGATGATTTACACAAATACGTCTGTGGATGCCATAGTTTTTATACAACATATTTCCCTACGAAAACTCAATACAAACTGAATACCAAACTGAACTGTAGAATGTGGGTGTAGATACCGGCGACTATCGGCCAGCATGAATTATTTAGTGGGGAGCCTCACATGGTTGAGGGTTGGGTTTTATGATCATGGGGAATACCCAGTACGGCTACTTAGACCCTAATTTTAGCAGTCATCTACAATTTTTCGTTTTTTTTTATGTTTTATTGAATGTTACATCAACTCCTTGGCAGTGAAAAATTATAAAACACTTCAATGAGTTCAGTGGTTTCATTGTTTATTTGAGGTTTTTAAGTTGAAAACTCAAAAGAATATTAACTTTTTATTCTGTGATTAAGTTCTCTATCTCTACAAAAAGTGTACAGTTGTACACAGGTGTACACGGAAAATAAAAGAACTTCCAAAATGCAATATTAAAATATTTAGAAGAAAACAGTAAGCATATATTTTTTGTCCAGAAAACTAACCCCTAACATGATTCCCAAAGAGTAAGATGTATTACGGGAAAATTTATAAATTATTAGGCACATTCAAGAGATTGAATTTCTTTTCTATTATGCTCAATCTAAAAAAATTCTAATTATAAAAATGTTCTATTCATATTGCACATCTATCAGTATTAATGATTTTTATCTTTCCTCATCAATAACAAGGGCTTCTATAAAAAAAATAACTCTAAATTGGCCATAATTATTTTAATTAATGAAACTTTTAATAACTAAGGTTCTAAATAGTTCCTCCGATCATTCTGCTAAATTTGCAATGTCTTGTGGATAAAATTGAATAATATTGATCAGCAGTCTACCAATTATTAGTTAATTTACAAGTTCATCAATTTTTCAAGAATGTTGGTTACAAACTTACTACTAATGTACATCAGAATCCTAAACCTCCATATGTATTAGATATTTTTCAATTACCAGAATAAAGTTGAATACAAGCACATACTGTGTGGCACATTACTGACATATCTCATAAATTTTTTTAACAATAATCCGTACTTAAAATATTGTGTTGGAAGTGAGAAGATAAATAAAAACAGGAGCTGAAATGGATGCTGCCCGAGTGACTTAAACGAATTACAGCCAGAAATCACAATTTCCAGGCGCTACCACCCGCCGCTGTTGCTTCGGAGGACGTCGTGTTCCACCTTTCTGGATTATGAACGAGCGCCATACGTCAAAATGCACAACGGAAGCAGAGATGTCCGTTGCAACCGAGCAACAGTTGGTGGTAATGCAAATATAACATTTCCCTTTAAATCTGCTTAATATTTTTATATGATGTCCCATAGATAAACAACAAATTCAAACATTTCATACATTTATTTATGACTATAATTAATTAACTGATGTTAAAATTATGCGGACAAAATTAACATTTACATGAAATTAACATAACTGATTTACACTTTTGACTACCGAAAATTGGAGGAATTCAATTGTTTGATGATTGATGAATATACGAACACTCCAATCAATACGATTTAATTAAAATTTTAACTTAAGAAAAACTATAAGATTAAATAATCTGATTGTGAATCTAATAATAAGTATGAATGATAAAGGTGTGAGCTGCATTCGTGTTAACTTTGGCCCTCATTTGAAAAGTATTTATTAGATGACTAAAAATAATACCAAGGTTAAGGGCCAAAGTAAACTCTTTCAAAAACTACCTCAAATCCAACCTTAACGTACCCACAGACACACGTCCGAGACTCATCAGTTTAAAATCACCACCTTCGGGGATGCTCTCTTTCTGGCATTATTTGTAGTGAGGCCAACGTGACGTCATAGGTACATCATTAACACGCATTCCAGAACAATACGAACAAACACCATTGAGCAGTCAGATTAACTCGAAATTTTCGGGAACTTGAATATGTTCCTGTGTCCTTGATACATACTTCGTTTTGGAAGTATTTTCTTTAACTCAAATTTTCGGTTTCGGAGGGAATTAACAGGTACGAGTTAAGAAAGTCGACTGTATTTACTGTTCATGTTTATGTTTAAATTTTTGGAAAATAACCTTCACAAAGAAACCCCTAATTTAACTAGTATTGAGGATGTGTCAAAATACACGTAACGTTGACTCATTGAAACTTGGTTTTCTCCCTTCTACCGGCCTTACTCCAACTAATAATGTGAAAATACAGCGAGGTTCTAAAATCACCCCCCCCTGCTATTTTCTGAGCCGTTTGGAATTTTTATTGAAATTTGAGGACGATATTCCCAGTGGGCCTAGGTACATTTTGAGCATAAACTCGATTACCGATATTCCCAATATGGCGTCTAGCCGCCATATTGAATTTTTTCTGTAGCGTGGTACAGGAGTGTGTTGCATATCAAATTAAAGGTCTTTATGTCGCCAATATCGCTGTGAAATTTCATAATGATTTCTCAAACGTATGGAATTGGCAGCCTAATCATATTTGCGCGTAAAACATTAGTAGGTCGCCAATTCCAAACTATTTAAGGAATCGTCATGAAATTTTAAAGCGACATTGACGACCTTTAATTTGATACGCAACACACTCTGTACCACGCTGTAGAAAAAACCAATATGACGGCCAGATGCCATATTGGATTTTCATAGTGTGGTATAAGGGTGTCTTACGTATCAGATTAAAGGTCTTTATGTCGTCAATGTCGCTGTAAAATGTCATGGTGATTTTTAAAGATTATGGAAGTGGCAGCCTAATCATTTTCGTATATAAAAAAAATGATTAGGCCTCCAATTTCATACGCTTTAAAGAAACATGAATTTCTAGAGAGATATTGGCGACATAAGGACCTTTAATTTGATATATAACACACACCCCTGTACCATGCTGTAAGAAAATCCGATATGGCAGCTAGGCGCCATATTGGATTATCGTCCTCAAATTCCGAACGGCTCAAAAAATAGCAAGGGGGAGGGGTTGACCTTAGATCGCACTGTATATGCAACGATTAATGTATTCAAATAATATATTGAAAAGTATAAAGTAATAATAAATGTTATGCTTCCATGTCGTTTACACGTAATCTTCATTTACTCCTGTTTATTTGTGACTATGTTGGTATTTCTATATGCATGAAGCAAAAAAAAAACTTGAACAATAGAAGAAAAAAAACGAATTTGTAGAGATCGATTCAGCGGTTCCTGAGCCTAGCGCCTTGGTCACTGAGCCACTTATGACTCGTTGTAGGCTATCTGTAGCTATCCCAACGCCTTATAAGTCGAACACTAAATTTTTAGATGCTTATTTTTCAAAAAAACACGCCCTACTACTTGGACAAACAATTATTTGTATTGAGGACTGCAAGCTCACGAAGTTTTCGTTGAAATGGGAGACTTTTATACTCGGACATTCCCCTTGTTAGGTTTAGTTCAATACATAGATATACTACAGCCATATTTGCTACTAAAAAACACAGAGATGCCGTCACCATGTCGGCATACAATAATTACGTGTGACAGTATTTTAACTGTTTACCGCCAACATATTTCATTCACTTTTTTTGTTTTACGGTAAGCATTTAAGGAGGTCGCTTTTAGAAAAAAAAAAAACTTTTTTTAAATTCAAGATGATTATGTATGTCGGTACTTAAATAAAATATCGACCGGCACTGCATTGCAGGTATAAATGTTTCGTGGACCATTTTCAAAATTCCCCTTCGTAAAATACATTTCTCAGTTTTGAACGCCGATTTTGAGGTTATGCGTGTATTAAAAACACAGTATACCTCAATCGACAGAGAATTTTATGCTCTTTAAATTCATAACGACTTCCTTTTGAAAATTCAATAATTTTCGACAAAATTACAAAACATTAATAACGTGTACTTTTGAGGGAGGTTTTTAGGTAGTTTTTGAGGAGGTTCACTAAGGCCCTTACCCTAGTATTGTTTTTAGTGCCTCAATAAATACCTTTCTAGTGAAGGCCAAACTTTAACAGACACAATAACTCTTAACTCAACTTTATCTGAGATCTCGCACCTACTATAAGCATTATGTTTGTTTCGCTCAAAACTCGTAAATTTGTTAAAAGTCCCTTAAAAATAAATAAGATCAAACGTCCTTCATACCTTCATTCCTCCATAGAGGAATAATCAGAATGGGAAGACAAAATTCCAACACTGAATCATTGCCAAAAAAGAATTCATTATTCAAGTCGTGGCTGCATTTTGGGTTTTCACTACATACGGATTATATTATGGGCAAATTCTCACAAAGGCAACAAAAACAGGGAGATAACATTCATAATTTATAATATGGAAACAATGAAATTACTCGGTTGAATATCAAACAAGTATATATTTACAACACACAGATCGTATCCAGTAAATATTTAGATTAATAGAACCAGTTGGAATAAATTTACATGAGAATAAAAGATTATTTTTAGATCTGAATTAGATAACAACGTAAAATTAAACAGTCTCTTTTTGAATTTGGGAGAACATAAAATGCTAGTATAAATGAATTTTCAAAACTTGTGAAACAATGCAAATTGTATAATTCAAGAGGGATACACCAAATCTCAGAATTAAACCACTTGACTAGAGCATTAAAATCTGGTCCCGGATCAATGAAAAGTATTAATTTCCTAACCGGCCTTTGGTAGAGTGTAATGAGAAAATGCCAACCAAAAGGGTCTAGAAACCTAATAAATGTTTAGTCTGTGTAGAAATCTACTTAGAGCTTCATATGCTGCGGACCCCGGCGCTGCCAGTTTATATCTACTGTTCCCCTCCGGTCGATAAATAAAAAGATTGAGCGCGCAAATATCGGCAGAACTCCAGTAAACTTAGCATTTGAATCGGAAAAAAAAAACATAAATATGAAATTTTCGAGGTAATTCGTTCTACATGGATATACATTTCACATAAGAAACAAAAAAATCGACCTCGTTTAGCTAGAGGAAAATAATCCCAAGAAGTGAACATTTAAAAAAAATATCTTGGGAGGTATATTATTGTTGAAAGGCTCTTAAGTTGTAATTTGGAGTGATTTTTTAGTAAAATTTTAAGTTTCTGCTGTGCAAAACTGTTCACTGCATTTTTTAGTTAAATATATGTGTTGAGTGTCAACTTTTTTGGCACCAAAAGTTACAGCGTAAAATAGAAAAACGAGAGATATTGTTTCCCAAAATGTTTATATTTAGTTAATGGAAGAATATCGTTTCTTTATTTGAAGTTATATATTTTTTAAACACAACCCTAGAAATAATATACAGGCTGTCCCAGGACCTCATGTCAATAATTCAGGTGCATGTAGAGTGGAGTCAAAATAGTACTTATTATTACGACACAAAAAAATTCTACGGCCCTCCTATACAGAGTTACGGGCTCTTAAATTTACGGCTCAGAATGTTTTTTTTGTTAATAACTTATTTTACATGAGAAAGAGTGGGATTTCTTAAGAACATTTCACTTTGGGTATTCTATTGTTAGTATTTCTAGTCATTTTTCAAGAGGCGCTCTCACCCTGATGACTCATTGGCTTTGCTGGAGAAACCGTTTGTTTGTACATTGTACTAAAAATAATTATTTATGCAAGGATGATTTACATTACTCTCTAAATTGTATTAATGAAAATATGTATTTAGAGCATAAAATGAATGTAATAAGATTAAAAAAACAAATAACATGTGATGCCGAAACCGTGTTGTAATACTACGCAACATAAACTGCTCAACACTCGAAATGTAAGTACGCATGAGTTCGTTCAATTTTGAAACATCGTAACTTATCAGTTCCTAAATGCTCATTTGATTGGGTATATATCCACCAGATTTGTTTTCCCGAAAATTCTAAAGCAAGATAAGGTGAGAAACCAGACTGGGAAAAATGTACAGAATTTCGAAGTGCCCCGTTGGAAGACTATATTTTACTTCCTCACCCTTCAAAGTGAGGAAGTTATGTATTCGTGAAAGAAATTTTTAAAATTTTTATTGCATTTCTGGACGAATCTCGACGAATTATGACGATACACAAAATTTCAGACAAAAAAAATGTTCTGTCTGTGTGTCTGTATGGTTCGCGATAGCAGCTGAGATAAAGCTTTCAAATTTGGTACACACGTTCTAGAAGTCAAGGAAGAGATTGAGCTTTTTGATGAGCAAAATCGGTCCCAATGTCTAAAAAAAATATTAGTGACATTCCACCAATGTGGCTTTTTTGAAACGTCAAAATGTGACTTTTTTGAAACGTCAAAAATTATTTTCATTATAAACTCCACCACACGTCGCGTTTTACTACGGTGAGAAAGTTCCTGATGTCCAAGTAATAATTAGCAGCGGTTTTTATTTTATTTCTGTAGAGTGATGACGTATTTAGAATTTTCCGAATCATAAACTTCTCTAAATACAAAACAGAGTGTGAAATCAATAATTTGGCGATTTTGGAAAAATAGGAAGCTATTGCCCAAAATTTCATGAGCTATTTGGTTCAGAGTATGCGCAGAAGAACCACATATCTAATGCAAACAAGGAATGGCCCAACTAAATATTGATTAATTCTGTACTTTTGTGCACGTTTATGCTAATTGTTCTATTTTATATCGATTTGTCATGGTCTGTTTGAAGTTTTTTTTTATTATTAGGGGACCTATTTTTATTGAACAAAACCTGACTGGGCAACTATATTTAGAATTGAGAGAATCATATAAACCCACTCATCATCCACTCGCTAGTAAACCAGATCGACGAGGAAGGGAACATGATGCTCGATAAACACAACGGTGGGATTTCTCGGAAATGGATTGAAAGATGTGGTCAAAAATGGCCGGCAAGATATCTGCATTTAACGCCCCTTGATTTTTTCTGTGGAATACTTAAAAATGGAGGTTTACACAATTTCGCCAGATGGCATTCGTGATCTCAGGGTTAAGACAACTCGGGAATGTAGTAGGTAAATTTCCCGAGAAACATTTACAAGTATGGTGCGAATCCGAAACTAGGTTTCATTTGTGTTTGCCGTGAGTCCTTTAATCGTCATATATGTTTCTGTGTACTATCTAACCTAACCTAAAGTATTTGTCTATTATTGTTAGAAAAAATAAAATGAAATTTCATCTGCAAGGGAAAAAAGGACCAACAAGTCTGAAGCACGTATCCACGATTTTGAATTCTTCCATCTTTTGTATTCTTTATGCGGGCGTATTCGGTAATTCAAACATATTTCTACTGTAATGTATATAATTCCGCGATACTCCTTTTTCTGTAATTATAAATAAAGTCAGTTTACGAAAATCGGCCTCGCTCGCCGCTCTAAACCTAGTAATTCCAATTATTTCTTCAATAAAAAACAGAAAAACTTTATTTCCTATTTTTATTTTTAGAGGACTTCCAGCCAGGTATATGGACAATTTATCCTACGTCTCGTCCGAGTTTTCGGACTTTTTCAAAGGTTAAAAGCTAAAAATAATGGTTTTACATAAGTTTTAAATTGGATTAGTGACAGAATACATATCTAAAAAGTGTTTTCTTACCTAATATAATAAAAAAGTGATGAAAAACAAAATAAAACCAGCCCATATAATGAAGTTAAAATAGAAAATTTATATTAGGTAAGAAAACACTTTTTTAGATAGGTATGTATTCTGTCACTAATCTAATTTAAAACTTATGTAAAACCATTATTTTTAGCTTTTAACCTTTGAAAAAGTCCGAAAACTCAGACGAAACGTAGGATAAATTGTCCATATACCTGGCTGGAAGTCCTCTAAAAATAAAAATAGGAAATAAAGTTTTTCTGTTTTTTATTGAAGAAATAATTTCTACTTTAACAGCCAACAACTTGTAAAATATCATCTAGTAATCCATGTTATAAATTATTAATTATTGTCACATACGTAATAAATGGTAAATTCACGCTATTTATAGCTATTCGCGCGAAGGAAATCAGTCGTTTCCTTGCTTAAATAATAGCCACAATGTTATCATAATGGTGTTTTTGTTGATGTAGGATGTTCAACAATATTATTATTATTACATGGGCAGCAGCCATTGTGAGCGTGACACATTGTGCTTAGTCTGGTGGGTTCACTTTCGGACGCATAATAAATCCAGTGGTTCGGTTCGTTGCGCTGATATATTTGCCAATTAATTCTTGGCCTTGGCTCCACCAGGAGACGCCATTAGTTGACTCGATAAGTCGAATACGTTCACTGAATGCAAAACACTTATTTGCTTCACGCTTCACTCGTCGGATGAACAAAAACATAGTTAAAAATTTATAAACGCTACATATTTGTATTCAGTTTGGCGACTTGAAACGGAAATTTTCGTATTGTAATCTTGGCTAATTGGCAATCAAATGAAAGACGAGTGATTTAGCTAAATGCAATGTAATGGTTTCCATTTTACGGCAGCTTCCAATTTGGTGATATATCAAATTGTGAAGAGAGGCTATAGCTGACAGTGACAAGTATTGTTCGGTAATGTCATCATCGCACGGATTATAATTTCAATGTTCCTACAATTGCTTCATGTTTCCTCGAATAAATTCTCAGTCAGAAAGCTAAATTGTACGTTGAAGGGGCTGCCTGTTATATTAAAGAGTTTTTACAAAGGAAAAACGACAATGCGCTCTCTTAAATAAATCGTTTATATATTTTTAGGTCCATTACTTTTATCTTCGGTTCAACTACAAGGGGTAAAGATTTTCCTTCTATAGTTAATTTAAACGAAAAATGGAACAAACAAAATATAAATAAACTAAAATAGAAAAGAAAATAAATCTAATCTTTTTTTTACCACAAGAGAACAATTTCTATGTAGATATCCGAAATTTATTTAAAAATATACATGTGACATGTTCAAGGTGAAAAGGTCTATATTCGGAATATTTAAAAATAAAACAAGTTTGAATCGATAGCTAACAAATTTAATAGACCTACCCAGTCGGTCATCCATCAGTAGTCATCACATAGCTCACATATAAGTAACCAACTATTTATTTTTATAGAATTCCAAATATTTTAATTTTAAAATTTAAAAGTAATTTCTAGCCTTTGGCTTGTATTCCAAACAATTTTATTTTAATAATCAAATATTTGAAACGGCTTAATTAACTACACACAAAAGACCTTAAAAAACGTCAAGTTTGGAAAATGTGAACTTCAAAACTTTTAGTGAAAATAAACAGTTCCACATGGATCAATTTTAGGGCCATTATTTTTTATATAAATGGGATTTATTGTTTAATGTTACAACGGTCCATTTTGTACATATTTGTTGCAATTGTATCAATCTAAATACAGTTATAGCGGATGCAGATGCTAAAAATATTCCTAATTAAAAATCGTTTCACAATGGCCTCATCAAATGTTCACTAGAAGACTACAAAATATGAGTATTTATAATTACCAAAGAGTAAAACATAAAACGAATAAGGTACAAAAAGTTAATACTATTTAGAAAAGATTTCAAAGTTGATTTATTTCAGGTTGATTAAAAACACTATCTAAACATGTTACACTGGCTTCACTTCACTTACAACCCATCATAATGGATAAAGGGATGATATTAAAGGTGAGTAACTCGCGAGTGTGTTAATTCAAAGGGTCGACTCAGTCAAGGTCAATGAGCTAGCTGACAATTTTATTTGCACGACTCTTGAATTTTTTGAAATATACCTTGCTCGCTAGCAATTTGCTTCGCAGTTTACTTCTTGATCATATTGTGACACGTAGAGTTGAACGAGTCTATTCCACCCGGCATATCGGCAGCTGGCCGACTAAATTCGGTACTCGATCGTTAATTTTTGTTTTACATTGGAATGGATCTTGTATTCGTCGGAGTCGGTCGGTCGGGACCTTTGTGCTTTTAACGTGTGAGGTGTCACCTCCCCTCTCTCTTTCTCTGTCGTCTTGTTGAGAGCGGGTGATGTCGCGAAAAGCGTTTTACCGGTTCCGATACACAAATTTATTTAAAGGGCGCCAGCGTATCGAAACACAAAAAGAAAAAAATATATATAAATGTAGGCGACTCTCAGGGGGTGGATTGCTGGTACAGCGTTATAATACTGTTCACGCACTTATTTTTCACTGAGCAATAGTTTTTGTTTTATATTAAGATGTCCTTAAGCACTGAGGAATGCTAGCTACTCAGTGGCCCTATCTAGCTAACACTAATAAATATTTTGGTTTAACTAAAATAGAATTTTGTACATGTCACAAATGTTTATCTCACTGATTGTCGATAATTGCCCTTGCGCAATGTATGCCAAAAAGAATTAATTAAAAGAGTCTAGCTACCTAAAGAGTACGTAACAAACTTTACGACGACTCGTGATTATCGTGTCTATTACAATTAGAATGACAGGTTTCTCACTACTTGATTTCTATACAATTTACCTGCCTAACTGGCCACTGCAGTTTAGACACCTGTGGTTGTTAGAACGTATTCTGAAAGTGGGATGAAATAATTATGTCGCTTAAAATGAGATAAACTGTTTAATTAGAGGCCTAATCTGCAAGTGAGTGAAAGAAAAGGCGAGATAAGCTGAACACAATACAATAAAGCCGCTACAAAGTTTTGATCTATCTTATCAAAATATCAATATGCATCAGGGTCCAAAATAAGGAAACAAAACAAATCTAAAAGCAACACAGCACTAGCACACGATAATAAAAAAACACAACACTGTACGAGGGGAATGGGGTTCACTTAATACGTCTTAAAATTTCACGAAATAAAAAAAATGAATGAGTGAATAGTTTTGACGGTGAACGTGAATTTGATTCCGTAATTTTGAGTGTAGTGATCTGATTATGTAATTTTGTATGTGGCGGTATCGTGGATGACGCTAGCTTTTTTTTGAGTTTGGATTGGTATCTCGGTGTCTCGTGACTGTCGCGAAACTCGGACTTCACTTGACTGACTGGTCCTTTTTTACCGCCCTATAATCCGGCGTCTGTTTTCGGTCGAATGTTCTAGAAGCTTTCTTTAAGATTGCCAGATGGTTTACGATATACTGGAAATTTCCGTAGACGGTCCTAACTGTAATGTTTCTGTACCGGACTTTTGACGCGTTTTTGAATATTTTTTATTTATTTGTGTTGAATATTGTATTCTTCGGTAATATATTATGCGGTTCTATAACAGAGGCGAGCAGCTGAGCTGACAACAGTAGCACAGAACATCTTTGTGACTTGCGCATGAATTCTAATATCGTTCAACTTTTTTTTGAGCCAGCTCATTGTCAGCTCTTCAATGAGTTAACTCATTAAATAGAGTCACTTTGTCAATCTTTAGATAATGTCGCAATGATATTAGACCAATTCGGCTGCTCCACGGAAAAACACAGTATGTGTGAAATTAGAAAATGTTCTGGAAGAGCAATTTACTTTAGTTTATTGCCTCTAGGAGACGCGCGGACATATCTTACTTAAACCTTTTCAGTTAACTAACATAAATCAGTACTTTTTTTGTCACATTATCAAAAATTACTTATTATTCAATATGTACTATTTTAGGCAGTTACTGTGTTTGAAAATGCGTTTCCTTAAAATATGTATTATTATTTTTTTTACACGCAGTATCTCAATTAAAAGAATAGTTTCATAAATTATCATTAAAAGCCCGCATACCGAAATAACTTAGTAAATAACAATTAAATTTTGTTTTCATTGTCCTGACTAATTGCTTTTTGGATTTAAAAGATTTGGAAAGACCATATTAACAAAACTATTGAAAAACATAGTACATGTGCAGAAACTGTGTTTTATGTTGGAATATGTTCTCATTTTCTTTCACAATCCCAATCAAAATCACAGCATCTACACAGTCTTCATAACATACTGTGTTCCTCCTCCTGAATAGTAGTTGTATACTGTGTTTTGCATTGTGAAATCTACAAATTTAGTGCAGATACTGTGTTACTGTATTCTATATCTCCATATCCTTTGCAGATAGAACAACCGCTATTGAATAAAAAGACGCGGCACAGCACAGTATCTTCACATGTGTGAAAATCTCGATTTTTAAAAAAATGTTGATTACTGTGTTTTTCCTTGGAGCAGCCGAATTTACGTAGAAGTTTTTATGAATTAAAGCCACGGGTAATACAACGCGCCACCTCTTGATAAAAATGATTAATCCAGATGTGTATGTTTTACGGGTTGCAGTACATTTTACGCTCCCAAACGCAGTTAAATTATATGTCCATATAACAACGTTGTTCATCCAGAATATAACGCTAATATACTAAGAATGTCATAAATGATAAGCTAAGGTTCTTCATAGTTAAATAACCCTAGCCTGCCATTTGTGATGCTAAATACAATATTATTTATTATATTCTGGGCGAGCAATTTTGAGATGTGGGCAGATGTACTTAACTGCTAGTCAGTTGGAAGCGCCAACCCGTAAAACATACACTACAATGCGATTTAAATGTATTGAGCCTTCACATTAGGTGCGAATTACAAAAAAAAGTCTAAAAATTTTAAAAAAAATTAGGTTTTATTGCTTGGACATATGTTAATATTCTGTAATAGCTTTAACATTTCATTTTTTAAACTTACCAAGTTTCGAATTATTGTATCTAAAAATGTACCCTTTGTTACGCGATATCTGGACACATTAATGTTTAATTAAGTTATAACTTCATGAATTAATAAGATATTCGAACAGAATTTAGAGTGTAAATAAAAACATATGTTTATTGTGAAAAAATTTAAAAATAAAATAAAAACAAAAATTTTAAAAATATTTTGTGGTGTATCACTGTATATCTTAAACAAAGCAATTTATAAGTAATTTTTTTACAAAAAATAGGTTTCAACGTCAGTAGAATCAGTGTTTAAGAAATCTCAACGGAAAGTCCAAAATATTTGAAAAAATAAATAAATAAGCGAAAACGGTCAAGTTTCTCCTACGCCGACTATGTTTTTCTTGTGGTATTTCGTTAATTTTTGAAAAGCTATAATTTATTCATAGAATCGCTATTTGTTGTGCAACTGTTATCTTACGTGAAAATATTTTAATTATATTATTAATAATAATGGAAATATCAACTAGCAAAGTTTTTTAATAACTGAAAAACTAAGTCTCTTTTTGCAAAGAACGACTAGTTTACAGAAAGGTCCATTTTATAACTAAGCCTGGCCAAGCGATGGTAGATTCAGGGTCGGGTGCAATACCAATGCCATCGCGCGCTTGTTTACGATGACGATAACACGACACACTTCAGTTGTAATCTGTCGGTCGATGCATAGAGTACTAATAAATAATAAATAATGTTGAGCACAAAGAGTAGAAAACGACCGTACGCTAATAAAGTGAATAAATTTATCGGTGAATTTCCGGATTTATTCTATGATGGATGTAAAATAATTTGTAAAGTTTGTGATCAAGACATAATGTGCTGGAATAAATACGGCTGCAAAATTCATGTCAATAGTAACCGGCATAAAAATAAAAGAAATGGCGTGTCTTCTTTGGAACCTCAGTTTATGTTTGATTTACTGTTAATGCTGATTGCCTGCGATGTTCCCCAGCGCATATTAGATAAACCAGTATTTCGAGAGTTCTGGAATAAATACAATCCCCAGGTGAATTTACCAAATCGTTCATTGTTACGTAGATATGTACCAAGTGTTCGTGAGGACATTGTAAATAGGATTAAATGTGCATTAAAAAAATACACGGCTGTGGTTATGTGTTGACGAGACGACAGATTGTAAAAAAAAAATCTATTTTAAATGTTATAGTACGTGTACTCGATCCTGTTAAACCAACATTTCCAGTTTTACTAGCTAGCAAGACTAACTGCGTGTACTGGCGAAACAATTACGCGGGTGGTGTTGGAGCCTTTCAAAAAATTTGAACTGTCAACAAGTCAAGTGTTGATGTTTGTGATCGACGGTGCTGCGACAATGCGTTTGGTGGGCCGTTTTCTTCAGAGACGATTGTAGGTTTCTACATTTTACGTGTAAAGTGCATGCGTTCCATCTTGTAGCAGAAACGATTCGAAAATGTTTTCCAGAGGTAGATGCATTAATAGCAAATACAAAAAAAAGTATTTCTCAAATCTCCTAAACGGCTTCGAGCATTTCACACACTGTGTCCTGGTATTCCGGAACCACCAGAGCCGATTCTTACACGTTGGGGAACGTGGTTGAAGGCAGCTTTTTATTATGCTGAATATTTTCAACAAATAAAAGCTGTGATACTACAGTTCAACCCTAACGAGGCTGCAGTTATTAAGGAAAGCCAGACAAGCTTTCAAGATGTTTCCCTTGAAACATATTTAAAAACTATTTATAACAATAATAGAGGACTACACGACGCAATAGAGAAATTGCAAAATACTTCGTTGACGTTAGTGGAATCGCTGCAAATAGTGGACGACGTAAATAGACAGCTACAGACTATAAATGACGCAAAAAATAAACCCGTTATTGAAAAATTCGAGTGTATTACGGAAAGATCCTGATTTTACCAAATTAAGACAAATTTGTGATGGTGCATCCACAACTGCGTTAAGTGAGTTCACAGAGTGTTTTACTTATGCCTGTATTACTTCCGTAGATGTCGAACGGTCTTTTTCAAAATACAAACATATTTTTTTCACCACAGCGAACATCGCTTACTGAGACAACTGTAGAAACATATCTGATGCTACACAGTTATTATAGAAGTGCTCCAGTTTGTGATAACGACAACCAAGCTACTTCATACATCTGCTTAAGAATGCGAGTTTTGTACATATTTTTGTAAAGTGTACCAGTATTAATAAAATTTATTTCCTTTTATTTTATTTATTTTTAGTTATCACTTAGATATACAATGTACATGTGTGAACGTCATTTAACAGTTTAATAATAATGTGCAGCACTAAGCTTACAAAATATAAGGAAATAAATAAAAAAGAATTTAAAGCGAACGAAATAGTACAAAACCATACATCACAATATATAAAATATTTTTGATTTTATTATTGTACTTATTCAAATATTATGATATGATGCATACCCAGTACGTCTCTGTAGGATTAATGACCTTGTCCAGGCTTATTTATAACTCATAAATTTCAAATAGTTTTGTCAGTTAGTTTTTGAGAAATGAATTCGCAAATACCGTTATATCGAAAATGATACCGAAATCGGTACATCTTTTACATTATCATTCAATATTTCAAAAACTGTAAAATCTATTTGCATCAAATTTTGGCACACTATAGTAAACAGTATATGCACTGATATGTGAAGAAATTGTCTAATTCGGTCGTCTATTTGTTTTCTCCGTAGGCGTTTAAAGTTAGGGCTCAATACATTTGAATCTCATAGTAGTCTTTTCTATCAAGAGATGGCGCGTTGTATTACTTGTGGCTTTAATCACAAGAACTTCAAAGAATATTGGTCCGTTATTACGTTGTCATCCCTTTCTTCCAGCCTGTAGTTCCCACGAGTTCATAGCAGAACGAAACGTATCTACTGTATTCTCTTCGAAAAATATTTGGTGACTTAAGGGGCCTAGTCGGGAGAAAAAGCTTCGGATAGCTGTGTCACTCTCTAGAAAGTTTTTATAACATGCGCCGCTGAATAATTTTGCTCTTGACTATACCTTCACTGGACGTTTTATTCACCGACTTCATTGAGGTACGATTCCCGATAGAGGTAACACTTCCTTGCTCCATTTGTAGTGACAAAGATACTTATTTAGAAAATTCATTTTAACCAAATAGTACGGAATAAAAGTTTGAAACTTGCTGAGCGTAATTATGAAGGTTCATTCTAGAAGACATGTATGAATTTTCACCTCGAATGTTACCGATTGATATCATAATTCAGGAGCTAATCACCTTCAAATTTCACTTATATTTACAGTATAAATTTTCCCTACATAAAAGTGAAAAATAATTAAAATATATATACATGTACCCTCTAGTACACTTTCAACTACTGATCCTCCAAATTTGGTGTAATTTGACCAAACCGAATGGAAGAAATAAATTTTGAAAAATACAAACACTGGTTCGATTAGCCCTCTTAATGCAGATTTATAAATTTTCGTCAAGTTAAATCTAATTTAAATAATAAATAACTACAATTTGTCAAACACTTGCAGTCCTTTAAGAGCGGCAATCAATATATTCTAGCATTCATAGAGTATAATCACCTCTAAATTACTCTGCATAATAATTTGTAGCGTGGGAAGATAAAAAAATTATTGCCGTTATCTGTGGAGGCAGTTTAATGTGAACATAAAATATGCATAAGTCTACTTTCTGTCTCGAAGATAGGTTAGAAATTCAATGGGCAAATGAACTACTTCCTCAATTTTGCATTTAATACTTTTGTGTCGTAATGTAGCTATAAAATCTTATTGCTACTTGTTATTACAAGTGGGTAGTGGTCTTTGAATAACTTATTGCTGAAACAAAAACTAAAAATAACCGTCAGAGTTTCGTTCTTATTTATTTTAATTAAGTATTAAGTGACAAAATGTATTTTTTTTTAAATATTTTCTTACCCATTTGTCGAACTTTATACCGTTATTCGTCGGTTCATAAAAGGCATATCCTACAATCTAATTAATGCAACAACCTAAAAAGTAGAATCACCTGACATTTATTTATAGTTCCAGGATTTCAACATTGATTTTTGTTTATTATGTATGGCAAATCTTGCAGATACATCTTGAAGCAGATGTTTCACACGTGCATATTTATTTTTGAAAATGCACATATATTGCAATTTTTGACTCATACCTCAACTACATACAGCGTCATCAAAAAGTATGCACCATATGGAAAACATTTTTATTGTTTGATTACTTAGGAAAAATCGATTGTGGCGATCTCTTCTGCTTATAATGAAACTTAAGTTGTCACATGACCAGTATGCACAAAATCGCATACTACTTTTAAAAAATCGTCGAGAAAGGACTTCTTTATTTGAAAAATTTCATTAAGGAAGGTTGTTTGTAATGATATTTTGGATCATTTATTTTTCACTGGTGATTCATTCAGGATGATGATTTACATTCAGAAAGATGTAAAGAATGAAATTTTAGGTTGCCAAGCAAAATTTTCCGAAGTTTTTTTTGCACAAAAAACCATAAGGTTATTTATTATGAGAGCGCGCAACTCCAGCGGCTTAAAACCATTATAAAATAATTAGTGATTATTATTTGGATCTAAAATTTTTAAGGCATGTTTTTTAACGGTTTTCCACAACACTGTGGAAAACAGTTTTAAAATTTTAACACTAAAAAAAAAAGAAATAGATTTTGAGGTAAGGTTTGAAATCAAAAACAGCATAAATATCATAAAATGCAAGTCTAATAAGATAAAAATAAGCAAATACCTGCAATAATAATAACCGATTAAAAATTAATAATTGGTAAAGAATAAGATTAATAATAATTGATAAAAGTTAATATAAAATTTTATATTTCTAAAGATACATTTTGGCAATTATTATGAATGCATTTACAAAGAGAGACACTGGTTAAGTTATTTTTTTACAACTACAGGACAGGGTTTTACAGCCTGCATTCCATTTACATTTACATTTTTAGCAGGTAAAAAATCTTCTTTTTTTTTATTTGAAAAAAAATCATTTTTTTTTTATTTAAAAAAAAAAATTTTTTAAACGGTATTCCACAATGTCGTGGAAAACCGTTAAAATGACATGCTTTAAAAATTTTTGATCAAAATATTAATTACTAATTATTTTATAATGGTTTTAAGACGCTGGAGTTGCGCGCTTCCGTAATAACCCTATGATTTTTTATGAAAAAAAAAACATCCGAAAATTTTGTTTGGTAACCTTTAGGACTCATTCTTTACATCTTTCTGAATATAAATCATCAACCCGATTGAATCCTATGGATGTTTTAAACAGAATGTTTCTTGCGCCCGGTCTAAAACGATACGATGAAATATACACATACATCAAATAATTACACACAGATCCCTCGCAATGTCCCATATGGGTACAACAATGAAAACATGTATGTATATAAAAATAAAAACAAAGAAGAAGGAGAAGGAGCCTCATATTAATATACACTACTGTATTATTTTTTTTAAGTACTGGGGTATTCACAAAAGATTGTCCCCCTTTCATTTTTTTTTATTTTTGTCTTAGAAAAAAATGGTATAATCAAAGGTTGCAGGAAATTTTCTTTTCATCTCAACTAAAAAAAATAATAGGCAAGGCAAACTTTTTACTGTTTCTTTTCGTGGCAATCTTAGTTTAAATTTTGTTAAATTAACTTTTCTCAGAGTTCCTTCTTGAAATTGTGCTTTACTCTCACCATGCATTTATTGGAATTACTACATTATCTACTTATGCTCAAAATCTTTAAACTGTGATATTTGGGGTATTTTGGGCATGTCTTGTCTAATTTATGTGGCATGTTTTATGTTTATGTGTGGATGCTCAGTCTTTTTTTGCGAATATCTCAATTTTGAAATAAACATATTATTATTATATCTATTATATCATAGTAAATGGACCAGAGCAACGAATTAAAAATATCCAAGTTTGGTGTATATCGGTGAAACGCGATGCTCGATTCTTTCTTTGTTTAGATTACTGAGAAGAAAATTTCCTACAACTTTTGATTTCACCATTTTTCTTCTAGGAGAAAAAATATAAAATATCTGATGTGGCCAGCACATAATTTTCTTATAACAGTATATATCCTGTTGTAAAAAAATCATTCTATTTAATTCTTCATTTACCTCAATTAAATTTTAATAACATACCTTGAAATGTTTCATTAAAATTTTTAAATAATTAATTATCAGCGTCATTCGATACTGTCAATAATAATTCATGTCATATATTTTAATAATTTCTTTGTAACTAAATTATACATTTCAAATGTAAAACTGTTAAATTTATCCTAACCCCATTTTATGAGGTCGAATGTATAACAGAATTTAAGTTTACATCAGCTTTATTTAAGTAATTGTAAAATATATTTTATTGGCATGATATAGTAGACATGATTTATCTTTCATCAAGAATATATTTTTTTTAAAGACAAATACAAAAAGGATTGGGTCTCGTGGACCTCCTTTCAGCTGGCCAATTTTGCTCATCATTGAATTTATCATTATATATGTTTGGTATTTAAAACGTATGTACCAAATTTGAAAGCTTTATCTCAAAAACTCTGGCTGCTATCGCCATACTACAGACATGCAGACAGATTTTTTTCCATAAAGTTATGTTTTTTTCATTATAATTCGTCGAGATTCTTCCAAAAATGCAATAAAAATTTTTAATTTTTTTCCCGAAATTGTACTTTTTTTCTTCTTTCATTCAATGTGTCTCTTCTGATGGTACCACATTCACCAAATTTAATGTGTCAGCTAAAATATTATTAACAATCTTAACTGCCAAATTTGGGAAGTCTCCCATTAGTATTTTTTGAGTTATCGTAAATACACACACACATACACACACACACACACACAGTCGGAATGGATTCAGGAGGGTTCAAAACGTATAAATCAATCAAAATCTCGAGGTTGAAAAAAAATCTCGATTACTATACTTCCTTATATTAGGTATAAGAAAGTAAAAAAAACTCAAGAGGGGGACAATGTATCGTGAATACCCTGTACATAATGTAATACAACAATTTTATGGCAGATTACAGTTAACACACTTGATGACAAGTAGGTAGGTTCTGATGGAAACACTGTTTAATTCTGTGAAAACAAGAAAATGCAAGAACTTACCTTAATACTATCGTAGCAAGCTGTGACACGGCCGTTTTGGACTTCAACATTGGCTGGAGGATGTGCAAATTTACACTCAGTGTCCGGCCTGGAGCACTTGTTCCTTTGGAATTCTCTGCAAACTTCCAACTGGAGCCAGCGAGAGTCCTTTCCGTTTAACAAATTATTCATATTAACCATCGCCATTGTACCGAATGGAAATTTTCTTAACTGACAAAAACACTATTTAATACAAACTGGACGCGAGTTCACTGTGGACGTGGCGCGACGGTAGTACAATCCAAGGATAATTGAAATTCAATTGGTTTTAGATCAGGTAGAATTATTGTCCATTTCGAGTAATTATAAATACTATCACACGCTTCTTGTGTATCAAAAATAAACTCAACTCGGGATCACACACTGTTTGTTCCAATAATTAAGACGGTCTAGACAAACCAGAGATTTGTAGAGGAGCTTCGTTCTGAGTTATAAACTTGCACAAGCAGGTAGGCAAAAGCGAAGCGATTGTCGTTTTATGAGGTTCTAGCGCATGTTGCAGGTCCTGAGTCTACTGCTGATGCTGTCGACGAATGTCTTCTGTGGCGGTCTGCAAAGCAAAAGCAACAATTAGAACACTAATAATCACCCCTCCTAACTATTCTAAATAAGATGAGTGCTCGCTGCTACAGCGCAGCATCTCTACTCTAAGGAAGGGTTAAGGTCGACAGATGCACAGCTGGACCGGTCAAGATTATTATTACGTAACCCAATATTTCTGCATAACTGGAATCAAACAAAACGGCAGTCTCTACCCTTTCCTCGTGTTTCCAACATATTTAATCGATAAGAATAAGAAGAGAAGCCAACGCGCCGATTTAAATATCAATAGCATAAAACTACAATCTACATAATTACTTGTTCAGTTAACAAATAAAACTATTCTAAATTATGCACCTAGAACCAGACTTAATCTGCATATGCTGAGAAAATTCTATAAAATATTACTTTCTAAAAATATTAGTATAAATTTAATTACAAATACAGGTTATATAGAAAAACATTATTTGCTACATAGAATCAATTTAATTCTGAGAATTAAAGCAAGTTTTTTGTATTATATATGAGTATAATCTAAAAATGAATTGCAAAAAAAAGCACTTAACTTTAACTTAAAGGGCGTTTTAGTGACAAGAAAATATATACAGCATATCCAGCAACATTTAAATCGAGATTAAAATGCGACAGCTATTAAACCTAATTTTTATTTCAACTATAGTGATATTAATATTTAGTTTGTGATACATTCTCTTGTCACTAAACCTCCCTTTAAGTTATAGATCCTTTCAAACTGTTGATAATACCGGGGGTAAAAGTTACTAGTAGCATAGGGACTTTAAATCTTATAAGTGACTTTATAAGAATCAAAGAAATCCAAAAGATTTCACAAATTAACTTAATCTCTAACATATGTCATGAAATAATCAGAGGGTGATGTTGACATACATATATGTCAAAAATTAAAAAAATATTTTTCTGACGTTTTTCAACATCAAATTTTCATTCTAATTTTACTATTGAGGCTCTTCCCTCGAATAAAAGTCTATGTTACATTTGACAGTTTTGAGAAAATAAACAAGGAAACGATGAACGTGTTCAGTAAAATTGTCTAATCAAGTAGTTCTTGGCTTATATGAAAATATACAAGTTTGTGAATTGCTCAAGAGTGTTCCCTATTAAAGTTGTCTGTTTTTATAAAGTAGCGTTGATTTTCTGAATCTCCTCCATCGGGACATGGAAGTAAAAAACTGTCATTGTCCTGGGTGGCTTTGATTTAGTATAATAGGTGTATTTACAGCAGACATATTTCCTTCTGTGCGTTTCATTTTCAGCTTAATCTCGGAAAGAAGATTGTGTAATTGTAGAGGTGTATGCAAATTCGGGTTGCGGTTTCAGACTTTAATTTCTTTCGGAGATTGCAAATACCGGCTTATTGTTGCCACTTTTAAAGCAAACTATATCCTGAAATGGAACAGCGCCCCATTCGGGGAGAAATATACACAGGATGTTATTGCAACTTCTGTCTCCGTTTCTTAAATTTGTTTAGTCTCCGTTTCTTAAATTTGTTTATCCATTGATGTGATAAAAATGTCTATAGTCACAAACTGGTTAAGCTTTACGTCTTCTAATTAGTGAATCTTTCTATAAATCTACTCAAGATGTTTTTTGCGAAAGTAAGATTATTAACTCATGATAGGTACTTTTAGCATCTCCAAACAAAGCATTTTTTTATTAACTTTTTTTGTTTAAATAGTTGAATGCGTTCGTCCGTTTTGTGAGAACAACAAATCTTTTTGGCGCTTAGGTAATGATGATCAATTCACCCCTAATCCCCAACACCCCAACTCTAAACTATTAATTCACACAGAGCGCAGTGAAAATAAATGTTTGGGGAAATTCAGTGAAAATCAATCAATCATCAATCAGAATTGGAAAATCAAATCTTATTAATTAATTACCGGATTATCATCTGCATCTTGTTGATTTTCTATACTTTTCGTGAGTATTTTTTAAAATCCAAGTATAATTGACTCGTAAGATTTTCATTAACTCTATTTATTAATGAAAATCTTACGAATCCACTATACTTGGATATTTTAGAAAAATACCGTTGATCCGTTACTCACGGAAAGTATAGAAAATCTGCAAGATGCAGTCGATACTCCGTTAATTAATTAAGAACTGATTTTCCAACTTTGACTGATGATTCATTGTTTTTCTATGGATCATATTCTGCCTATCCACCTGTCTGGAGGCTCTGCGTTTAACCACTGCTTTACCATTTCAATTGCTGTACCATGCATTTTCATCACTGCTTTACCATATTCATGGTAAAGCAGTGGTTAAACGCAGGGCTTCCAGACAAGTGGATAGGCAGAATTTGGTTCATAGAATGGCCTCCTCGCTTCCCCGATTTATCTCTCCTTGATTTTTGTGGGCCCATTTGAAATCAATTGTCTACAATACTCCGCCTAGAGATATTGAAGAAAACTGAATCGAAAAAAAAAACATCAACACTTACTTTCGGTCAAATAGCGTGGTAATGATAGCGATCGGAAATTTTAAATCAAAAACACTTTATGGCGTATTTTGGTTGTACGATTCAAATCGGATTGCTTTCGGTGAAAACGAAAATTCAGTGTACCGCTATATAAATCGATTTATATACGGTATGTACCGTGACTCTCATCTGAATATTGCATACTTTCCGCTGATAAACAAAGGAATATTAATTTATTACTTTAAAATCAGCAGCGTCTAGGTAATTAGTTGTTTGAGTAGTGTAGGAGTATACGTGAATCACCTATTCCCACTACTGATCGAGTTTTCGTGGTTTATTCGCAGACGATGTCACTAGTTGACAAAGACGCGGACGATTTATAATATTTCTAATTTACACATGATTATCAGAATTGTGCGTGGGTCGCGTAAGTAGCCGTTACGTAACTCCGTTTATACAGAATTCCTTATTTGGAGTTTACATTAATATAGGAGATTTATTGTATTCAAATATATATATTGGTATGCTTTAACACGTTTGTTTGGGTTTGTTTTATAGTTACCTGCTGTTCCAGTGCTGAACAATCAAGATTTTTTTGTCTACTGTTTCATTCGTTTGTTTTCCCCATTTTCTTAACAACAACAATAATAATAATAATAATATTAATAATAAACGTCTTTATTCAAATATAAATATATACACATTTACATCTAAAAGGGGCGAAGGTTTCGTAGATATTCTGTATACGTGAACCACATATTCACAGTGCTGGTCGGGTTCTCGTGGTTTATTCGCAGACGATGTCACTAGTCGACAAAGACGCGGACGATTTATAATATTTCTAATTTACACATGATTAATTAACAATCATATTAGTTATCGTTATCAGCATAATGTAAAAAAGAATGAAAATAAAACTGATTTTCTAACCACTATGTTTTAAAAATTTAATCCGTTTGCCACTGGATTGTGTAGACTGGTTAGATGAGACTGGAATCGTACGAGAACGGCTGGGAATATTCTGGAATGTTCTAGACAGTGTGAATGGATGTATAAATAAGACGCATGGTGGGCCGAGAGTCAGTCTTAAGTTGAACGTGAACGAGTAAAGAAGAAATAAGAAAGAGACTTATAGGTGTTCAAGTGTGATTATAGTTAAGACAGTAATTAATCTATCGTTGTTAATTGTTAATTAGTAAATAAAGTAGGGAGTAAGTGTTACCTGGACTTTCAATCAACGAATCTACGAGTATAGGTGTTTGTGTGGATAGCAAACACGTAACAATATTTGAAATATACTTAACAAACTAAAATAAAGCATTACAAATTTCTATATGCTGTGTAATAATAACGAGTTCAACTATATCCTATTGGTCAGCATGATGATCAAAAGCTTTTTTTGTTTCTATTATGTTAACATAATAAAAAAAGTAGTCTGATGAAGATCATCTTAAGGCAAAAAACTATATGATTTATTCAGCTTATAGTGAATAGAAGTTAAAACAAAAAGTGCACGGTCATTTTTAATAATCATAATAAATGCTACTCTGAAATGGTTCAGCAACTGCTGTATCACCTATAATATTAACTATTTTTACAACATTACAGTTATTACTAGATTGAAAGTATCTCCAAGGTATATTGCAAATGAAAATTTGACAAAATTGTTATAATTGTGAAACTGTGCGGAAAGTACATTTTTTGTCACACGAAAACCAAAAACTACTCGGCTGCAAATGAAAACGACTTCCAAAACATTTTGTTTTTTCTTCTTCGTAAATTTGTTGTAAACGGATTGTAGATATTGTTTCTCCTGAAGGGGATCTATAACCAGGTCTTAATAATTCGATCGTTTTGTTCACTTGCGGATTGTCCATACATTTAAAGCTACTATTAGTTGCAAATACAGCTTTTACGATTTCTTGCTTTTTATCTGCAGGTGTTCGAACAAAGTTCTGTAAATTAGATGATGGGTCTGTTTTCCTTATTTTAGTGATAACTAATGAATCAGTAGATGTTGACAAACTTGCAGACAAAAGTGTGCTAGGCGCTCGTTTTTGACAATGTTGAGGAAAATTGATGTTTGAAGATGTTGAAGTCCCACTGGTTGCAATATTTGCATGAGTCTTCATTCATATACTGTCCAATAACTGTGCTTTTGACTTTTTTGAGACAGATCGACATATGCAAAATATGAATGCACAGAGTCTAGCGAAAACCTCAGATCAAAGCTTATAACAACTTTTCTCTTGTATTTGCCAATCAATTAAAAACAAAATCGGTTCGTGAATCTGGATCAAAAAGTCGTACAATTAAAAAAAAATGAAAAAGTAAAAACAATTTATTTTTTTCATTTTTTTAATGCCTACCTAATAGCCTAATTCTATAAAAAACTTGTCTTCAACCAATTGTTTGTATGAAAATATAGACCACAAATACAATTTTTCCAGTGACGTGAATAATTTATATGTGCAAATTGGTAGTTAGAGAATAGTGTATGGAAAAATCGTATTTGTTTTCAAAAAATTAGAGTAAAACTGAGAAAGAAATCAAAAACATTAAAAACCTGATTCTTTGATTTTTTAAATAAAAATCATTGGATTTTTTGTTTTTTTTTTAAATCATGATTTTTTTCCAACCCTGCTCGATAATAATTTTGGGTCTCTCCTGGCAAATTGTAACTAAGTCGTTCTCATTTTAATATCTGGCAGTTTTATAAACAACTTTTGTGGTGTTTTTATTCTCGTATTCTTGCAGTTTAACACAAAACGATGGGAACGCATTATTTTATATGAAAAATACCAAGCGTTACATGCGCTTGTTTGTTTACTACAACAATGACGTCACAGTAGCTAGTGACATAACGGCTCGTTTTCGTGAATTATATATTTGAATTTTTGAATGCTATTTTATCCTATAAAGCGACTTCATTTAAGCGAAATGAAAATTCGTACTAATACTACGTTATGAACATTTCAAGACAATTTAAAAATAACAGTCGAATAGCCAATTGTGTATTTATCTCGAAATCACTCTGTACCATCCTCGGTTTCTAAGCTATTTGTTTAGTTTCTACCTTCTCTGATTAAAGTAAAACACTTGGCAGCAAAGAGCTGTGCCAAGAAAAAACTAATTAAATTACATTAGCAACTTCTTCACAAACAGGTACGGTATAAAAAGATCAACAAGCAAGCAAGAACTAAAAATAATTTATAATTTAGTTAGCTTTACCCGTATTTTAAAATTTAACGCTCAGCAGGCCGCCAGACGTCTTACACATAAACTGGAAGTGACCTGAATATTTTCGGAATATGCTAAAAATACCTGAAATATAAACATTTTCATTACGGTTAAGTTATCTCATATTTTTTGCCAAGATATATCCTCGCGAGAAATAACGACTTGCATTGCTTCAAATATAGATTGCCATTATGCATTACGGACAGCTGACCACCCAAATTTCTAAGGTGACTGGCCGCACCTGTTTTATGTAATACTGCTGTTTTGAAACAACCAATCACCAATCACTCATAAACGGAACACAAAACGACTGCCATGTGGCGAAATATTATATTGTTTGGGTTAGAAATTGATACCTTGCTTCATGAAATTCGCAGAAAAACAAACAAATATTAAAAAAAAACTGCTTATGTATTCTATAGACACTGAAACCTTAGTATACTTGTATTTTACCTATATTAAATTGTACAAGCCAGTGACTAATTCAATTTATTCAAAGCAAAAAAATTAATGTGATTTCATTAACGATGTTATATACAAATTAAATATTTCAAATTAGCATTTCTGAATTCAAAGTATCTAATCTAAAATTAGGATAGAAAACATTCGGTAATGCTGTCAAGTAGAGTGTAGTAAGCTTTATTAATTCGTATTTATTTTGTCAAATATACATATACATAGGTATTTTTTTACATGCTGACAACAAAAAATATATATATATGTATATTTTTTAAAGCGGCGTGAATTGTTTCTATCAGATGACTGGCTTTTATTTTACAACATTAAGACGATTTGGTTCAGTATCCATGCAATAAAATTTAACGCATTTTTTGATACTGATGAAACGTATACAGTATGTATATTCAAATTATTAGACATCGGTCTCTGGTCTCTTAAATGGTAATGTAAACCAGAGGCTGACAACCCGTCGAATTAATTTTCCATCTACATGGTTGTCGTGCAGTCAACAGTGCACACTGCGCGCGATACGATTGTCAAATTTCAGTCTTCCTTCAATGTACTATGTCCAATAATTTAATACACATAGTGTACGTAACAAATCTCCGGTCTCATTATAACGGATGGATTAGTTTTATGAGTAACTTGCTTTTTATATCTGAAAATGGATGCGTCTAATATATAACCACGTGTAATTATAGGTAATATATTAGATATAAAAGCAAAAGAATTTACATTTATAAGATTAATTAAGATTTATTAAAATGAAAAAACTACCAGTTTAAATTATATGGTAATATTTATTGGGTCGATATATCGATGAATGAGTACGTTTTTCAACATTTCATTTCACTTCGACACGGAAGTATAATGATCACGCAAAAAATGCCGGTCGCATGGAATGTAAATAAAATAGGGCCTTATACTGTTCCTTGAGGAACTCCGTAACGAACAGTTTGTTTCCAATTTTAGGAACTGTTCTTGCATAAAATAACATTTATATTTTTGAGAGAAACTTTGTTGCCCAGTGTAATTTATAACAGATTTAACACGATTTAATTATTTTGAAATAAAATAAGAGCAACTTATTTTGGAAATAAGAGCAACTTATTTTGGAAATATGTATAGTCTCAATCTGATTCATTTTCAAAATTGAAAAAAATCTGAGTTATTTTGTAGACAATATACCTACAAGTAGTTTAAATTTAGATGACATGTTTGTCGGCACATTATAAGGAAAACTTGTTAAAATAAGTTACAAATAGTTAAAGTGGCAACCATTCATTTTCCTTTCTATCAAATACTTCAGCATGACATAAAACTAAACTGTCATAGAGGAGTTTTAAGATAATTTTGCGTTTATCATATGGCCGGTGATGGTGCCAATCCTTGTCATTTTTTAATTTCTGCAATTGATTTAATTAAAACCCATCTTAGATAGAGATGAAATATAAATTAGCTTACCTTCCTTCAACAGAAAAAAACAATATTTGTTTAAGTATTGCAAAATATCATTACCGCCTCTAATGGGTTACACAGAACATGAACTAATATAAATTGATTACATGGAAAAGCCAGGTTCTTATCAATAAGTGTAAATGATTAGATAGTATTATAGTGCTTGTAAATTATAAAAAAAACTCAAATACACAAGTAATACAATATATTACATAATTTATGCTAACAAAAAATACCGTGGTTTTATGAAAAAACATTTTTTTTTAATGATAGATGGTTGAATATTACTTTTTTTATTAAATATAATTTGAAGTAAACAACTACTCAGCGGGCAAATACCCCGACCTGCATTAGATTATACCTTCAAATCATGATAGATCGGTAGCCAATATCATTTGTCAATTCCTAACCAGACACAGACCGGTTTCGAACTTATTAGTTCTCTTCAGTATGCCATAGGTTATGGAACAGATAAATGATAGTGGCCAACCTGCTAGTCATATACTGACTAAGGTAAATTGAGTAGTGGTGAGAGGTATGTGAAACTTCCCATATGGTCCAAATGCTACTATCCGACCGACATCATAGATGTCTTTGTGGATAGCTACTTGTGAAGCAAGTACCGAGAGCGGCGACCTCTAGTCCAGGTGGACTAAACTACTATTATTAAATATGATTTGAATGAAACAACTATTCAGCGGGCAAATACCCCGACCTGCATTACCCTCTGAGTAGTTGTTTCGTTCAAATCATATTTAATAACAGTAGTTTAGTCCACCTGGGCTAGAGGTCGCCTCTCTCGGTACTTGCTTCGCAAGTCGCTATCCGCCACAGAGACATCTATGATGTCGGTCGGATAGTAGCATTTGTACCATATGAGAAGTTTCACTTACCTCTCACCTCTACTCAATTACATTTTTTAGTAAATCATTAATTATCCATAATTATTATTTATTAACGATTTAAAAGAAAGGCACGAACAATAATCTTGTGTGCCAATCTGCTTTATTAGTCGCATCTATTTGTGAACATTAAAGACATATGGATTACGGTCAATTTTAGTTACCCGATGTTGGCAAAAATATTTTTTTCTACGATTATCTTGAAAATGAAATTTTCTAACTTCAAAATGACTGCAGAAAATGGCACTTTGCCGCACGCCATGCGGTAAAGAATTTGCCACACGCCTCGATTACATCTTCACACACCGGAATAAAAGAGTGTGTTTACCTTAAAGAATTATATTATTTAATTGGTAATAACAATTAAATTCTATAAATGTACATTAATTACACAGGAATTGCAACTACTTTAAGTTAATGCTTGGAAAAACTGGAACATTTACATTGTTAGAAATACTAGAAATATTTACATCTGGACCAATGTTTATGGCATTTTCGTTGTCACCCATTATTTTCTTGGAGACACTTATTTTGTTGTTAACACTATTTTCTATGTATGCTTCTGCTGTTGTTGAAAAACGTCACCCACCGTGTCTTTTCAAACTGGTAAGATCTGCTCCAGCGTCAACCAAAAGAGTCGCTGACGTTCGGCGAAAGCAGTGCCCAGTAAAACTTTCAGGTTTAGGAAGTTTTAAATATTCTGCAATTTCTTTTGACAACTGTCCAAACGTGTTTACCTACCACTTGAACTGTACACTTGCCATGTTTGTATTAAATGAAGAATCGTTTATATCTTATGGATGCAGGTCTAAGTGGAACATATCGACGATAAAAATCCAACCAATTATCTCCTTTTGTAACCGAAAACTTTCTAGATTTATGAGTTTTAGAATCTGGAATGATCATGAGCAAAAATTCTCCATTGGCCTGAATGTCATCTATGGTAATACTACCAACTCCTCCCCTTCTGAGGGCACCAGCCACTTCAATAATTAACACTACCGAAAACAATGTCTTATTACAACAGATTGAAAAAAACTGAAATTTGTTCTCTGGTAAATACTTCAGATTTCTTTGCCTTGTATCCTACAGTCCTTTTAAAAAGGCAAATACTATCTACATTTCTTTCCAATGACAGAGTGCTTCTGAGCATTGAGTAAATTGACCACATCGTGGAAGATATCAACGTTTTAGCCTTTTCGGCGAAATAGGCGAGTAGGACCACCGTATAAACATTCAACTTCTTTTGACGGCATCAGTTTACGAAAAGAAGTTTTTCCTTCTTATAACGTTCTTTCGATTTATGTGGAAGGAGGTCGGAGCTCACACTTTCAGCAACTGCAACAATTTCTGCAGGTATATCTTCGTCTGAATTCATCACTTCCTCAAAAGCAGCAGATACAAGACAGAACGCGTCAGTTTAGCAAAACAATTTGTTTTGTTTGTTAATCATGACAACCGTTTGAGCAGTACTTGATCTTTATTATTTTAAATAAAACCTGACAGGCGGCAAATTTAAAATTTTGGAAAAACTTTTATGGGAGAAAACTTCACAACCGTAGAAAAAATAGTATGTAACACACATGTAGCAAGCTTCATTGCAAAACTCGTATGATAGGAACACTAGCTGCGTTTGTGTTCCTACTTTCATACATCGTTTTGCAATGAAGCCCTTGCCACACTTGTATTACAATGTACTATTGTGATATACGTATTACACTACTAGAAGAAAATAACATAGTCTCAAATCATTGTATAAAATTTTTTTGTACGAACGAAACTAAAACAGTATTGTACGAACGAGATTAAAACAGTATTTTACTGCCTCAAAACAGGGAGTAAAACGCTGCGCTGGAGAAACACTACTTACGCCAGGACTAAAACACTTATTTTACTCCCATGGTGCATAAATAACTATTATAATAATACATCATATGATTATATTGATTATAATATAGTGTATGATATTGAAATTGTAACACCAAAGAATTTAGGTGATAATCTTATAAACAATAGCTCTTACAAAAAATAATAAGTGATAAGATTTCGGTTCAATACTTTTGAAGGATACACTAATAACGGCCAAGACACAGCAAGCTATATTCGCTCTTAAGGAGTAGTCTAAATCACATATGATTAGTACTAATAGATAATTATTAACAATTCTTATTACCTCAAGGCAGTAAAGTAGTCATTAACAATTTTGTTTAATTTCTCTCATCCTATTAGTACATTAAATGCAAATTAGGTGTTTTCAGTCCACAAATATGTACAAAATAAGTTAATTAAGCCCATTTATTCCCAATTTGTGACACACTTTTTTTAATCATTTATTTTAGCTCGGCCCATTTTTTAACGTCTTATTTTTATTGATGGAGTAGTTGGCTAGAGTGCGCAATGGCCACTGTGACTAGATAATCTTTCCATCGTTGCTGCAGGTTCGAATCCTGCCACCGGCATTGGCTATGTTGGTGGGAATGGTTGTGTGCCACGTTTTTTCATAAGTGTAACATTCGCCTGGCAGATTCGGCTTTGGACTCGGGAGTTGTCTACTTTCTGTGGTGTTATTTATTTATTTACTATATTAACGTCCTGGCGAAGTTTTGCACACTCAACCAGGACAGACACACACACGACAACCGTTCCCTTCCATATTTACCAGATGACGCAACTGAGTCTCGAATTCAGGATAATTATTCAGAGGTTAAGGACATTATTGATATCTTTAATTATTGTAAAATAAAGAATATCAAGAACAAATTCTTTAAAGATGAACTACAATAATTGTAATTTTTTAAGAATTTGTTCTTGATTTCCTTTATTTGCTAATTGTTAGAAACTTACCTAACAGAATTGTTTCGATTTGTGTATTATTTAATAACCTGATACTAATTCTGTTTTTTTCTTTTCCTCCCTTTTTTTCTATTATAGGCTTTGGTCATTTCGTATTATTATTTCGTCAATCGTTTCTATATTGTACAGAGTGTTAACTAAGTACGTGGATAAACTTTAAGCGGTAATAACTTGTATGATTTTAAGACAAAAAATTCATATAACATGTCCTAAACGTCTAGATTTTCGAGATACAAGGTGATAGTTTTTTTACAGTTTCCTCAAATTTTTCTTATACAGATTTAAGGATAATAAATTCAAATTCAACACGTATAATAAATTTTAACGGTACCCATGAAACAACGTTATTAACTTTTGAAACAATCCACGGGGTCCTAATTTTGTTGGTATCATCCCCCGTTAAGCCCCTGATTTTTTTTGAGAATAAAACCTAATTTACTATTTTTTTTTCATACTTTTCGATCTCTTAATGTTTTTCATTACCTTGTACGGTTTAGAAGTTATTTGGAAAAAAATAAAATTACGCTTTAAGGATAATTTATTCAAATTCAGCACATAGACATAATACTTTTAAGAGTATTCATGAAATAACGTTATTAACTTTAATATAATATAATCCAATCCTTAAAATTAAAATTCCGATTTCTCATATATTTTGCGTTCTGAATTGAGGTTCTATAGACTAATGATTTTAGGTGCCCCAACGAAAGAAATCTAGCAGAATAATATCGGGCGACATGGGTGGCCAAGGTTTTAGTATGGCACGTTTACATCAACTTTTCGTCTTAAAATCATACAAAGAATAATTATCGCTTAAAGTTTATCCACACACTTAATTGACACTGTATTATATAGTATTATTTTAAAATAGTCTTTTATGTATTTTAAATGTGTATTTAATCTTCTTCAACAGATATTTGCTGCACTATTTGTTTATAGTTTGTTTCTATCCCGTAATTGGTAACCATGTTTCTGTGGGATAGTGTAGTTCAATAAATTACTTATTTAACAACCTCCGTAGCGAGTACAAACAGAAAAACTAAGAAGACGTCTCACCGTGGATGTTTCAACTGCAAAAAGCTGTAAGATACCAGCTCTTAATGAATAAATATTTATTTTTAGAAGTGATTGTATTCCATCCGTCTAATATCCATTCAAAGAAAATGATAAATATGTATGGTCATGGTGTCGTCTTTTGTGAACCTTGTAATTTTAAAACAAAACGATTTGCAATTTAGATTCCGAAGTCTCTGCAGACACAAATATAATAAAGCGAAACAGTGTATGTATTGTATACACTGTTTCGCTAATTGATTATTATTTGTATTAAGATAAGACTAACATGCAATATTTGTATTGGAAACGACCGTCTACAGAGTAAACATCAACTTTTATATTGCGGACTTTGACGTCATGACATATGAATATGCAATATTACTTTTTACTTTATGGCTTTTGGGATTATCATTAAAATTGGCAATACGAAGTGCAAAAAAAATATGTTTTGTTCTTGTTGAATACCATGTGTGTAACTAATAAATATACGACGTATATTAATTATATAAATATTAATTACAATAATTTAGGAATGAAGAAATATGTCAACGACCTAATGGAATTGTTAATGCTTTAACATTTTTTGTTGTTAAAATGTATGGTAATTTTGTATGTCAATACGCCACAGATCCTTTCTTTAAACATTTTTTTCGCAGTTTTTAACATAAAAAGAATGATGTAACAGTACTAAGAATATACTTACATAATTAGCATATCTACCATGAACAGGACAAAATAATGGATATTGTTTAAGTAGTAGAAAGGGCCATTCATGCTTGAAGTTTAAAAGTTTTTCAAAAACGGCATTATACAATTTCAAAAGAACCGTTTAATTAAAAACACAGTTAAATTTCTTTAAACACACGGAGTAAAATATGGAAGAAAATGTCTCCCAATCAGTTCCTAAAAGTAACATAAATTCTGTTTGATATTAAATTGCTTAAAATTCAAAAGACATGTAATATGGAATTCCTACTAAAACTGGGACTTATCCTTTACATAGCGTGTTGACTGCAGAGCGGTGTAAACTTTTATATTTAGAGAAACCATGCTTTATTATGACAAGGAGTAAAATTTGATCTTAGCTTTTTAATAATAAACTCAAAAATATCATATAGATACCAACACTGCGATGAACTTAAGATCCGACAAAGTTCGAGAGAATTTTTTTTTGCTCGGACGAACCAATGCCGGTCAGTCCTCCTGTGGCCTCCGATACCTTACGGGAGTCACGCCGGTGAGTTAACTGCGGCCACTCCCCATATTCCGCAGGGTTAGTGACTGTAGATACCAGAATCGTGAGCCCTAAGCAGACGCAAAGAAACTACAATGATATAATGCATTTTGCCTGCCAGCCACTCGGATGATTTTCGGGGAAATCGGTATGGTTTTCAATTTCGAGAGTAACATATACTTTATCACTCCAAGTATATCGATTAATAAGATAAACCGAGTAGCCTGGGTACGGCGCTTGGAGCTCATAGCGGAGATCGCGATATTTGGTCCGCCCTTCCTTCTCCTTTAAGGAGATGTTATTCTCGGCAGGGACCGAAAACTCAGTAATACACATCCACCTTAGTCTGATGGTTGAGGACGACCTTGTTAGTATTTAATCCAGTAAAATTAAGCCACATATCCGACAAAATTCGTCTTCACGAAAAACTTCTTTGGAACAGCAGATATATTAGGAAAGGCACCAAATTAACCACAAAGAAAAGTTACCATCCCTACCGTGGTTACATTATCCCCATTCCCCTAAAATTACGAAAACCACTCCTATATTCGATTTAACTTGTTCATCTGCTACACTGTCCACTTTTTGGCAAGCATACCTCTATACAAAAATGTCTTATTAATTTTTTGGAACATATTATAAATCGAGGAACAATATTAAGGAAGAAAACCGAAACAGGCATATTCTATACCCCATTTCCCGTTCTACCGTCTACTCTTACGTAAAATTAGTAGTTTTCGTGCAATTTGCAGTCAAAACCCGCGATAGGCATGTATCAAGTGGAGCGTTGCGACTTACCCTTTTATCTTCGCGCCACATTTGCGAGAGTACTTTTTATTCCACGGAAAAATGAATAGAACATTTTTTATAGAAAATTTTATAAACATTTGTGCACAGAGGTATTTTTTGTCAAAAAATGAACGGTTTAGCAGCTAAACGAGCTAAATCGATTTCGTAATTTTAAAGGATGATGCAACCACGGTAGGGGTGGGAACTTTTCTTTATTATGATTCTAGTGTATTTCCTAATATTTCTGTCAAGTTTCTGTTGATTTGGATTAGCCGGACCTTCGCTTCGGCAACAAGTAATTCCAGTAAATCCGGCATTTTTTAGTTCTCGACAACGGACTCGATACCTCTGGGACACATAAGGCAGTACTATTGTCTGGTTAACTCCATAGCAGTGCCTCAGATGGTAATATTGCACTCATAGTGCCGCGTTGTGTCGGTGAATATAGGCCAAAATATATGAGACAAGCTAAAAGTGCATGAGCGATTTCGACACGTGATGGCAGATTCTGCAGTTGGTATCAGGAACCTCTATACCACTCGCAGCTACGGTAGGCCAAGGCATTGGTAACACCTTCCTGACAAGCTACAATGAATCCCTCAGTTTCCCAACTTAAACCTGGTTGAACTTTGAAAGACGAATGTCGGCCCGGTCAAAACTCCCAATATCCTTATAAATGATACCATGCTGAGGTTTAATAAAGCACGTCGAAATAGATTTCCTCGTTCCATAGCTTTAGTCGGGCTCTCAGACGATTCGGCTAAAGCTCAGTAACTAAACGTCAGGAACCCACAGTTCCGTGTATTCTTTTCGACACATAGTTTTAAAATATGAACTTTCTAAAATAAACTAGTGCACAATAATTAAATAAATGCAGAACCAACTGCAGAATGATTCATGAGATATTACATAGTCGATTAATTGATTACATCGTTAATTAATTAAATGGTTTATAGTTAAATAGATAAACCGATTAACTATGCATATTAATTTTTTTACAATTTTTAATTTCATTTGATTATTGATTTTACCAGTAAAATTAATAAAGAATTGTTTAAGAGTGGGTATGCCTAATTATTACCAGTAAAAAATAAGACATCGAACAAGTACAATTGCGATAGTCCTTGCTCACGTTTTTGAACAAATTATTGTTTCTGGAAAAATTAAAAATAGTGTCATAAAGGTAAAGGATAAATACAGGGAGTGAAAACTTTCAGAATATGCTTTAAAAAATAATGCAAAATGAGCCTATTGCCATTTAGATAAAAAAGCACACTAATTTAATAAAAGATCAACTAAAATAACAACTCAATTAAAACACCTAAAAGAGCCATCAAATTGAAAGTATACAACAAAAGAGCCATAATCCAAAGTAGCTGCACATGATGAGCCAACAAACCAACATTAATACAAAAAAATCAAAACTGTACTTCTCAACTTACAAACTTATGTCTGTCCGTGCTGCCTCATATCAAGTCACAATAAATAAATGCAATAACATGGGACAAGCATTTGGTGGCTAGCCCCATGTATCATCATAACACACACTCGGAAGATGCAGCTGTTCCAGATTACGATATGATGCATCATCAGCACATACTCGGAAGACCTAGCCGTCCCAGATTACGATGATATAAAACAGACGATAATGAAATAGAGAACTTGCAAAAAAACGATGCATTTTCGTCAATTTGAGGAAAAACAGTTGGTTTTAAAATTTAAACTTTAAAATGAAGAATCAGAAACTACCAAATTTTGTAAATTTACATAGCTATATTGTTAGTAGAAATGTGTTAAAGCTTTGTTCATACCAGGGTACAATTTAGGGTACTTTTTGTATGACACCGATAGACGACATCGCTAAAATGAAATCCACCGTACATGCTATAGGAATTTTAGTTTTTAAAGGCACCAACAGATGGCTCATTACCAGAAACCTCTAGTTGACTAACTACATTTGGTATAAATAAAGGTTATCGTCTATAACTAAGAGGCTAAAATAATAAACTACAATTTTTATTTTGTAACTTTAAGCAAATGAAATTTTCAGGTTAAAAATACCTAGCTATAATACAACATCGTTCCAGTTAATATTGACTTCACGGCCCATTATTAATGTAACAAAAAAATGAGTGGGGTTTAAAAGAACTAAATAATTTTGTGATTCTAACTGTGAAGTAGTTATGAATTTATAAATAAACATATATTAATTAACTTATTAGCATCAGGATTACAAAGGAAGCAGACGATACAAACAGAATGGACCAAATTATAATGAGCACAGCCGTTAACATCAACTATTACTCAGACACCTATAATTTGCTGGTAAGCTGGTATGTTGCATAACCGTTAGTTTGCTAATGTACAATATGATTGTTCGACGGCGAATGACGATGCAGGAAAACCTACTTTTAAGTCAGCTTTTTTCTACCAGCACAATTAAATTTTATCGACTCAATTCACAACCTTCAATATTAGAAACGAGTTTTTGATATATCTTTCCTAGCAGGAATTTAATTTAAGTAAGTTTAACAATTTTATTATTAGCTACCCAAATTGGTAAGGTTGAGTTTTGGCTGCATGCAATAATCGATTTATTTGAAATTAAAAATTTAATTAGCTTTCAATCTGAGGTAAGTGCATTTTATACTAACCAATTATTTATCTTTTAAAATCGGCATTCTTTTATTACAGTCTATATACAATTTTTAAGATCCTAAAAATAATTGTTTGGCTAAAAAATTCTGCAATGATTTTTTAAAAATAAGAGAAAATTCATTACTTAGGAAAAATATGAATAATTGAAATGTTCTCTTCTATAACTTGGCGCCGTTTTATGGAACAAATTTAGTAAGTTAAATGAATGTTCATATATATTCAATACCACAAGAGCTTAATAGCAGGAGAATTTATTGATTACAATTAATTTTCATAAAATATGAACGTAATGGGCCTTTTCACAGATTTTTTTTATTGCTTTATTTGATAGTGTTTTATAAAAAAACTTGCCGTATTTTTTTTTTGCACGATTTCTATCGAAAAAAAAACAAAAGTGCGGAAATAAAGCGCGCGCTTTTACGTGACGTCACGCAACTCATCTTAGTGACGTCAAAGGGACTACGACCTTGAACATGACACATTGGTGTATTGCAAAGTTGGTTCTCTGCTCTTTGACAGGTGACGTCGACATTGACTTTGACAGTCGTTTCTTTTTAGTTTGGATTGTTGTGTGTGGAACATGTTTAAAAAGTGCTTTGTACCAACATGTCCAAATAACAACATGAATTGTCCAATCAAAATTTTCGTTTACGTTCCACCAGATGAAAATAGACGAAAAGCATGGTTTAAAATAGTCATAGTTGAGAAGCAGTTGACGAAAACCAGAAACATTTACTGTTGTGAAGATCATTTTGATGTAAGAAAAGTAGTTGTATTTAGGAATTGATGCTAAATTATTGAAATTTTACAGTTAAAAGAAGAATCAGAAAACTGGAAAAATATTGTAACAATTGCATGTTAAAATAATGGTAGTTCTATTATATTTATAAATAAATTACACGAAAATAAGATTACTAATTACCGTTCTGTTTTAATATTCCTGACTTCTGCTGATAAATAATCCAAATTTGACATGTAAAATTCGTCCACCATAATAAAGTCAACTTTCGGCAGATTTTCTGCATTTCCTTTAGAAAATCCTGGCTCCATTTTCTTCCAATAATGTGCAGAAACAAAGCAAAACACAATTCGTAAATGAACACGCAGAACATAACCACAAAACTAACCGTAAACAATGTAAAATATGTCAGTTGTGGTGTGATGTTGGTAGTATTAGGCGTTCTGACAAATGCTACCAACATGATTCCGGTTTGTGTGACGTCACTCAGTTTCAAGGTCAAATGAGTGTTCAAATTGCCATAATAAATGTTTATTTTTTTATTAAACAATGGGAGACTTATATTTCAAACAGAGTTGCGCAAGGTGAATATCTATCAGTTAGCTTTCAAATAAACAAATTTGTTTTGAGATTTAGGAAGTAGTGAAAAGGCCCATTATAGTAGGTTATATTATGCTATTTGACTTCCATGGCGAAGATGAAAACAATAAACGTTTTTATTAGCAACTAAATATGTTGAGGTTTTTTCAAAAATTTGGTTTAACAGTGTTAAGGACATAGAATCATCTTAAAATGAGATATGGGGATATATCCGATGATGAAATTGATGGGGTAGTTGGTAAAAGTGTACCTGCCACTACCATCAAATCATATAAATTAGTGTAAAATCAATATATGAAATTTTGCGAAGACAAAGAATACATACCAAACGAAGCAACTTCAGCATTAGTGTTGGATAGGATTTTGAAAAGGTGGGCCTTCAACATGAAGATGAGTTATGGCTCGAATTATAAAGAAATGGTGATTAAAACTATGTTGAACGTACCACTCAGATTAGTACATGAAGTGGTTTTTAAAAACTGGAATGTTATTCTCAATTCGTTTACCTATAGGATTTTTAAGATGGCCCACGGTGCTAGGGATGCAGAAACGAAACAGCTTAAAGTTAAACAGAATAAAAGCTAAGTGCTACCGTTACTGCCCAGCGAGAATATTATATGAACATGATTAGCATTTTGGATGAAAACTTGTCTTCACTTTTAGAACGGGTAGTTATATAAAAACGGAACGAAAGTTTTTGACGCCAAACCTCCACTGGAAGAAGAATCACTCAAGTTCTTGGTATAAAAATGTTCCTGTGGGAAGAAATGAAATTGAGAAATGGATTAAAACTACAGCGGAAAAGGGTGGATTAAATATTAAACATACGAAAATATGCAGTCATTCTCTCAGATATTCCGCAGTATCCCAGTTAGTAAAGCAGGCACTGAGGAACAGCAACTAATTAAAACAACGGGGCACAGAAACATCAATTCCATCAAATCCTACCTTGAAATAAATTAAGATCATCATGAATATATCATTAAAGGATTGAAAAAAAGAACAGACCAATATCAGAACTACAATTTTAAACATCACTCAAGTTTCAAGTAACAATCATGATGTGATCGAATATGATTATGCACCTAGGAAACCTAAACATAGTTATTCGGCCTCCCATTGCGAAAATAACGCTTTTATAAATTGTACTTTTAAGTTCGGTTGTAATAATAATTAATAAAGATAGAGTATAGACTTCTTTATTTTACAATAGCTAGAACTTTATTAAAATGATAATATATTTTCTTTAATAATTATAAAAATAATTTAAAAACAAATTAAGTTCCTCTTCTTGATAAAAGTTAAAATATAGAGTGGAATGAAAAATAATATTAACTGAAAATTTTTTGTTAATTATTATGTTTTTATATTATTTCATTGACCCTAAGGGGTATTTCCACTATATAATTTCAATTATTCTGTTCTCTGAAGCCATTAATGTTTATTACATTAAGGTTTACAAGTTTCCTTACTTTGGATTCTTTAAATGTGCTGGCTACCCTGATGATGCAATGCAAGCAGAAACATGTGTCGGTAGATATTTTGAAGTTTTTTAAAGTGAGTGTCAACTGGTGAGTACCTTGTATTTTATTTATTTTTGGTTTTACTAGACTAGTTTTACTAGAATAGTTGAAATTAAAAATAACATTATTGAGTCAGTTGTACTGAACATAATGTGCATATTATCTTTTTGGTAATCCAAGTTTCAGCGTTTTGGCAAATAGCCGGGAAAATAATTGTTTAAAAAGATATATGTTATACTTATCTGTGATAAGATTTGTAAAAGTTAGTAAATAATAATTAACAAAAAATTTTCAGTTAATATTATTTTTCATTCCACCCCAATTATAAAAATGTAAAATTTACAATTTTTAGACAGGATTATAAAAAAAATTGTGGGAAAAATAATTGCACACCCTAGAGAAATTTACATATTGTCCATATATCTTAGTAGACAGTAATTATACTATTGTCCGATATAGTAAAATTAATAATTAGAGGTACTAGGTATATTATAAAAATTTCTTTTAATGCTAAAAGTGAAACAGTCATATATTTAGAGCTTCAATAAATTGTTTATAAGCGATTATCTGTTGCTGTAATAAAACTATTAGAAAGTAATGATAATGAATCACTCAGACAGTCTCTAGACAATTGATAATTATTACATTACACACATACTAAATTACATCATAACTATTAGTATTATTATAGTTGTATTTATTATTAACCGTAAAAAAATATGTAAACAATTTATAACAATAATTACTTTATAAATAAATAACATAAAATGTCGGTACAATAGGTCGCCATTTTAACTGTTCTTTTTCTATCAATATTACGCACTGTCAGTCGATAAACTAAAGCCCCGAATCAGGTATATAGTACTACTTACCGGTTTAATTGAATGTTTTTGACAATTCACATAATCTCGAAGTTCTTTATTTCATAAATTTGTCAAAACTAAAAAAAATCTGATTGGTGTCCTATAGTAGTTAGTTGTTCACACGTAGTAATGTTAGGAAAGAAGGTAGGAATGATTCGTAACAGAAGATTTTGTTATTTACAGTTGCCACTCATTAAAATCAGCGGTAGCTTTTTTGGGCTTACCTGTAACCTTTAGATCAGTAAAATTAAGGGTTTTTCAAAACGGTAATTTCCAACCATTCCCGACCAATACCATTCGATTCAGTATGTTTTTGAATTCTCATGGTCAATTTTGCCGTACGTTATATGAGCAAGAATTTAATTTATAAACAATTAAAGTTGTGAAAATGATGAAAATCGATGTTTCTGAATGTTCAACTTCAAACGCTGCGAAAACGGCAACAGATAGAGAAAAATTGTTCATAACATTTTTTATAGAGCGTTAAATTCCCTTCAAAAAAAGTCCGCGACGGCATATCTCTACGATGAATAGTTAAGGCGTTACAATAAGTTAAATATTTATTATTTTTCTGCTGTATATCAGTCAGCTGTACAAGTAACGCGCATGCGCGATCAACAGACTCGTATGCCGCGTAATGGCCGCCTGCGCAGAACATTTGAAAGTAGACTTGCTGTAAATCTTTCATAATTTTCTTATTTTTACAACGTTAGCAAATGTATTTATCACTTTTTTTGGTCTAGATATAATTATTATATACTTTTATGCATACTCAAAGACCTGGAAAATTATTATTAAGTTATAAGATAAATTATTATTAAGTTATGAGCTGTTCAGTTTGATGCTAATAGTCGTCGCAGTTATAACGCAGTTATACAGTGTACTGGTTGTGAGCAATTTTTACATTATCATTGTGGTTGTGCTGTTGATTAATATAAAATAAACCGATCAAAAATGTCGCTAGAAGAAAATTGTTTTATATGTGAAGGAACTCTGCAAATGGGCAAGACTGTAACAGTAAAACAAAAGGGAATCGAATCGTTTATAGAAAACAGCAAGAAACGTGAGGATAAGAAATGGAATCAAATAGAAAATGTGAATGAAGTTATTGTTCATGATAAGTGTAGAAAAGCGTATTCCTCAAAAGATAATTTGAAGCCTGGCTCTGGAATTCCAAAAGAGCGATACCCACGTCGTTTAAGTGTGCCGCAATTTAATTTCGAAGAAAATTGTTTCTTATGTGGAAAAAAGTGGATACGCGTTGCGTATACAGCTGACCACTACGCAGTAGAAAAATAATAAACATAAGAAGGTTTAGTGCCATATCCCCAAAAAAACCAACTATGCAGCTACGGACACGTGTTTCGGAGTTATTGCCCTCATCAGCGTAGCGTAGCTAAAGAAATGGATCTAGGATCTTAGTTGTTTTTTTGGGGATATGGCACTAAACCTTCTTATTTTATTTTGACCCCAATAAATCTATATTATTTTGTTTGTATTTGCCAGGTGGAAACGGGCAGTACACATAGAGCTCTGTGTGTTGACTGTGATCATTGAGGCCCCAATTGTGGCACATGGGAAAATGAATGCACTAATTGAGTACTGTGTACTGTACTTTCCAGCTTTATTTTAGTTCTTGTTCCTGATCTATCCCATCCTAGATCCAATTCTTTAGCTACGCTACGCTGATGAGGGGCAATAACTCCGAAACACGTGTCCGTAGCTGCATAGTTGATTTTTTGGGGATATGGCACTAAACCTTATTTTATTTTGACCCCAATAAATCTATAATAATAAACATTTAACTCATTGTAACGCCTTAACTATTCATCGTAGAGATATGCCGTCGCGGACTTTTTTTGAAGGGAATTGAACGCTCTATAAAAAATGTTCTGAGCAATTTTTCTCTATCTGTTGCCGTTTTCGCAGCGTTTGAAGTTGAACATTCAGAAACATCGATTTTCATCATTTTCACAACTTTAATTGTTTATAAATTAAATTCTTGCTCATATAACGTACAGCAAAATTGACCATGAAAATTCAAAAACATACTGAATCGAATGGTATTGGTCGGAAATGGTTGGAAATTATCGTGAAAGTGGACCTGATTTTTGCTTAATTTGATTGGTCTACTTAAGAGGATTGCTGAATTGTTTCAACAATTCAAGATACTTTTAGTGAAAGGTCGGTTTGAGGCATTAACTCATTATTCGACTGTATATTCAATGACCGGCATTTTTTAAATTGTTACAAAACTTGAAAGTTATACTAATCATGTATGATAGAGTACCTAAAATTTTGTACATTAAAATCATAATTTCACACAAGTTTGTGTACATATTTTATTCTTTAAAATACCTGTCACATATGATTTTTTATATTCTTATAGATAAGATGAAATCAAAACTAAGATACGTGCTCTAAAAAACTTGTTGTGTTGTAATTATCCCGCCTACTTATTGGACACATATAATTTTCTTGTCAGTAGACATCAAAAATATGAAACCTAGATTTCTATTGTTTTACGAATAACATTTTTTTATGATGTACAAAAAAAATTACATAGAACATAGGTTCACAAAAGTATCTACTTTATAATGTTTCTCGTTTCTCGTAAAAACTCTACGCAGTACAGAAATAATTACAAAGCAATTTTTGAAAACGAACCAATAGCATATACAGTTAGTTATCAATTGCACTGAAATTACTTTATAAAGCTACATATTAGCTGCAATCTCTAAACTAATGTAATGTAAATCATTGTAACTGTATCTTATTAATATATTGATTGCGAAACAAATAATGTAACAAATGTATCTCCGGTGTTGATTACAGAGACTATAATTTATAAGTAAACAATGAAATAAAATTTGGAAAATTTGGGCCAATAAAAACTGAACTTCTGCAAATATTGCACTGGTTTGAGAACTGAAATGTCAATTGTTATATTTAATATGACAACCAAAATCACAGATGTTTGCAATTTTTTCTTTTAGTTTTCAGTAATTATTGTTATCAAATGAGTCGTAAAAGAGCGTTTTCCCTGGAAAACATCACACAAAGCAGCATATTTTAAAAGCGATTACTTCTATCGGAACCACTGTTGCAAATTAAGTGGCAAGTTGTATAAAAACGTACCTGTTGGCAGAAACTAACTTTCAAAAAAGACTTAAAAATACTCCAAAAGTTGGTCTCGATATTTCAACAAAAAAAAAAAATAATAATTTGTACATCATTTAACCACCGAAATGATAAATATTAAAACTCTATTATAAACCGTGACAACTCCCTTTCATCGGACCTCTCTGTCTAATTTGCATAAATTTTTGCACGTATAGGCGTTTTTCCAGCTACAGGTAGACGATCGAGGATTGCGAAAATCGAAAGATTTTCTTCAACCTGTAGCGATATTTTAATTTCTTAATTTCCGTAATGGAAAAAGACACGAATTTTTTAAGATGCATAAGAAAATTTCTTCACGTTGCCGGCTAACGTGTATTGAAAATTTATACAAATTTCGTGTGAAAAAACGGCAGCTATATTGCCTACAATTTTTATTGTAAACGTCAATTTTCGTTCGCTTCTGCCGCCTTTAATCTTCGAAATCCGGGTCGGTGCGAGCGCGCGAAGCTCCTTCCCATCCTTCGATCTGTACACAGAAATCAATCCCGAAAGTTTCGTTTCGCGAGATTCCTTTTTTTGAAATAAATTTTTATTAAATTAGAGAGTGGTATATGGTGGCCCGAAGAAAATTTAGTGTACCCGGTGTCCCAAATACGAAATATTTTTTTCGGATTCCGGCCATATGCGGGGCGGGGAATCGATTGAAGATCTCGAAAAAATATACGGGGTGTTTTTAATGTCAGAACCGAAAAAAAAGACTTCCGGAAAAATTGTGACGATTTGGGCTAGAAAGGGCCGAGGGCAAGGCCCTCTCCGTGAAGGTGTAAGGCCGGAACATGTCGACGCATCTCGGGAGACCCGGAAATGGAGAATCGGCCCGCTGGGCCGATTCGACATTTCCAGAGGGCCGACGCACAGTGGACCGTATGGCCGTTCTAACTGGACAAAATTAAGATCAAAATATCATACTAAAAACCAGGTAGCTTCATTAAGAACACATTCACTAAATCAGATTCGAGGAATTATCTACCTGCTATAAGTACTTACGAAACTACAGGTAGTCAAAGTGTCCTTAAATTTTACGCGCCTGTTATCAGTTCGTTTGCAACCGTAGCGAGAGGTGCATGTGTGCAAAGTTATTTTGTGATATAATATTCTAATGATAATTTGTGTTATGGTTATAAAGACACTATTAGTAGATTTGGGATTATACTTCAAGCATAATCAACAGGCCATGAAATAAATATTGATGAATTTGAAAAATATATTAGGGAAACTAAGGAAATGTATTTACGTCTCTATCCATGGTATTATATGCTGTTACTATGCACACTTCTTATGCATGTCGCCATTATAAATAGTAGTGTTTTACCCATAGGATAATTGTCAGAAGAGGCTCAGGAGGCCAGAAATAAAGATTGTAGAAGGTTTTGGGAATCGCACACCAGAAAAATATCTCGTATTACTACAAACAGAGGGCCGCTGGCCCTCTCATCGAACGCCAGTGGTGTTTGGCCCCCCGCAAAGCTAGAAAACAGCGCAGCTGCAACTAGTTCACCGATAAATTAATCGCAAATTAGTCTTCAATGGTAGGTCGATAGGTGTCAGTCAAAGTAAATCACTTTCCTAACTCGGTAGATGCAAAATGAAAGGAACAAAAAAATTTTTGAACTTGTGATTCGTTTCATTATCAAAGTTATAAATAATACATCATTATTTTAACTAATAAAATACATAAAAAAACAACTACGCAGAACAGAAATAAAATAATTTAATAATATAACGTAAATAATATTTTTTTTCGAGACGAAAAATAAACATCTCTTTATTCTCAGATTAATTCACAGTACTTGATAGTTTCTGTCAAACATACAGTAAGTACGCGACGAAGAAAAGTACTAATCAATGTGATTCATAAAAATCGATCAGTAGTGTTTATGCTACTTATATTTGTAATTTGCTAGTAATAACAATAACATACTTATTTCAGCACAGAAAAATGTAGAATGATTAGATATATGTAGTTGGCAGGAACATTTGCAAAGAATTACTAACAACACCTTTATATTTTGCTGCAAATTTTAATCACATGTTTTCTGCACAAAATAAAGCAGTGTGAAAAAATGTTATATAAAAAAATTCCCTGTTTTACATTCTCCTCTTTCATAAGTTAATAAAAACCTTTTTATTTAATTAAAAACTAGTTTGAAATATAAATACTGGTTGAACCTCCAACAAATAAAACAAACAATTTAAACACAAAGGAAACGTTAACATCACAATCAGCACCAGTCCTTTCGATATAGGTATGTATGGATACAAATTCGAATAAAAACTGCCACTCTCCAAACATTGGATTTTATTACGAAAAGTTTTTCTAACCATGTCGAAATGTAAAAAACCGGGCGAGTATTAACCAATCACTAAACCCATCCCTGACTGACATATCTGGGATAACGTTCATATAAATTTGATTCAAGTGCTTATTTGGAATACAAAGATATTGCCTGCTGCAAACGAAATTTACGATGTAATGGCATTATTGTTATTCTATTTATCCATTCATTGGTGCTATCGGGTGGAGATGATGGTTATTTAATTAGTATATACTGACTTTCTATATTTCCACGAGCCTAGGGCAGAAGTTAATCGCTTTATAATTGCCAGTTTATTTCGCAGCATTTCGTGCGGATGAAAAAGTTCGACGGTGATCAGAAAATACAAGGAAATGTGAAAATCTTATTTTCATATAAAAATACACAATAGAATTAGAAAGATACAAGTTCTAGGATAAAACTAATTTCATTTTATAAACCTCAACAGAAGTAATGTATGGTTTAGAAACCAATGAACATATAATTAAGTATAAAAAGTATGAATATCTCTGTACTCTCTTGGTGTGGACCAGTGAGTAGCTGTTTAAGGTATCTTTGTCCAGTTTATATTTTCTTCATTATTTTTTGGATAAAAATTACAAGTTGTTAACAAAGGGGTACAGCTTCTGTACCGAAATAGTATGCAAATATGCAATTAAAATAAAAATGACGTCTTTTTTATGCGTCTATTAAAATTGTGAATAAATATTATTTACATACGACTTAATAGGCCAGGCGACAGGTAGTTCAATAAGGAAATAATTAGTGGAAAGCTGGAAATTGCTTTAATCGCTTTATTTGGACCCAGATTTACTCTCCAATTTTCCCCCTCACAAGTCGGCGTTGGCCTTCTGGCCCTAAGAAGGAACCATTTTTCGGTTTTTTGCAAATATCTCCCAAACCATCAACTTTACCAACAAAATACGTTATAAAAAATAATCTAGAGTAAATTTGCTACAAACATGTTCTTTACCGTTTGTCTCTAAAGTGAACCGTTACGATGCTACGACCATTCAAAATGGAACCCTTTTTGATTCTTGCGGAAAAGTATCGAAATTATATGCCATATCAAAGTTTCTACATGTTATAAGTACCAAAGTTTACAGAATAAATAAAAGTACATTCAGTTCAGATTCAGTACATTTTACAAGTAGACTTTAGCTTTGTCATCGAGGGCGCTGGCAACACTGTGTACGTGGGGATAGATACACCTGCAGATGCAGCTGGCTTGCCGCGCTCGGCCTCCCATACAGCTGGCAACGCTGCTCCCACACCACAGCAGTGTCATAAACGATCTGGTTGAGTGTATACGTGTTTATGGACAAAATAATCAATCAAGATTGTAGTTTGAGAAAGTGCGGCAATGGCCGCGGCTGGTAATCCAACCGTTTGCTTTATTTGTGAAAAAGGTTTAGAAGATGGAGACACTATTATAGTGAAGGAGAGAGGATTAAGAACCTTACGTGAAAGTAGTGTGAAAAGACGTGATAATAGACATGTGCAATTACAAGGATTGCAGAATGTTACGGTTCATGTTAAGTGACAAAAATCGTATAACTAAAGACAAAAATATTGCCGCGGCAATAAAATCTTGGGAAAGGGCAACAACGGACTGAAGCTCGCGATCGTGTGAACAGTTCGACTTCAAGGTTAATTGTATTTTGTGCGGCAAAAATGCATCCGAAGAATGTCAATTCACATTCAAAGAGATATTCGAAGATTTTGAGGGCTATATTCCTAATGAGAAAACGTTGAAAAACAGTTTGCTTGGAAAATATGGTGCTGATATCATTGTCACAGCCAGAAAAAACAATGAATCGGTGATTTGTTTTCGCGACACAGGCTACAAAATACTCACGGAAAATTGGTACCATTGTCGAAAGATCGATGATCAGGAGGAGCGTCTAAGAATTATAAAAGCCGCAGCAGACATAATAAGGGAAGATATAAGATCCACGATCTATGATACAGAAACCTATCCTCCATCCGATTCATTTTTTGACGATGCTGCAAGTGATGTTCCCCAATCTTTAAATTATTTCCTAGGAGAAGTCATTCTAAAAAGAAACGCGCAGCGGAAAACACATGGAAGAAGAAGTGCACATCAATTGCACACGCTGTTGTAGCGGCAGTCAGGCCGAGATCATTTCTGTCTTCCGTGCAAATAGGTCTTGCGGCTGTTCTGTCACGAAAGTATGGTTCTAAAGCACTTCTCAATATCCTTTCGGGCCTAGGATATTGTGCTTTGTATGATGAAGCCAGGTTTACTCTACCGCCAGGTGGTGTGGAAAAGAGTGATTTTATGTCAATACTAGTCAATAATAATACTAATCGTAGGTACTTTTACCACAGCTGTTTACATTGAAAAGCTGTTATACTTGTAACAAGTTAACAGCTTGTGCACCTGGAATGCTGACAAATATTTATAACATGTAGAAACTTTGATATGGCATATGATTTCGATAACTTTTCCGCAAGAATCAAAAAAGGGTTCCACTTTGAATGGTCGTAACATCGTAACGGTTCACTTTAGAGACAAACGGTAAAGAACATTTTTGTAGCAAATTTACTCTAGATTATTTTTCATAATATTTTGTTGATGAAGTTGATGGTTTGGGAGATATTTGCAAAAAAACCGAAAAATGGTACCTTCTTAGGGCCAGAGGGGCCAACACCGACTTCGCTCGAGGGGGAAAACTTGGGAGAGTAATATCTGGGTCCAAATAAAGCAATTTCCAGCTTTCACTAATTATTTCCTTATTGAGGCTTTTTTTCGACCTGTCGCCTGGTCCATAAATAGAGAATGAGCAAAAAGTTTGGAATATCCATAATCTTTCGAAAAATATTGTACGCAAATGTGCAATAGTATCCATAGATGAATGTTAGACAATGGTTGGTCAGTATTATCGGATTGTAAGTAAAATATAGCGATAAATTTTTGAATCTTCTTCAGGATTTGAGTGATCTAAAATAACTGCATTTCGAAACCGAAATATTACAATTAAACAAAGACGGTTGTAGCACCTAATGGAAACAAACACAACAATAATTGTTGAAAAACTAACCTCAAAGTGAATGTCACCAAGTCTTAAATAAATACCATCACTGACCTTTCAGAACTATTAACAAACTTTAGATATAGTTAAACTCATTACGACGGGGTCCCAATTTGAAAAATGTGATTCATTGTTTTCATAAGAAATAAATTACATGCGTAATTAATAATTTTTGTTGGCAATAGGTCATAGATCATGCAACCAGTCGTTATATAGAGTAACTAAACATGAATTAAAAAAATTGGAACTAATGAGAAGACAAACGATAGGTAGCAGGCAAGAACACACTTCTCGTCCTGGCGTCAATCAGAATATTGTCATAACAACTTCGACAAAGAAAATTAATAATACTCTTATATATCTTCCTTGATTCAATTGGTCTCCTAAGACGTTGCAGTGTTGACAATTATCTGAACTTTAAATAAGTGGGCAGGATAGCTAGCATGGCCAAATTTTAAACGGTATCAATGTTTCAGCATATTCCCTTAAGTAAGGAAAATCACTGTGCCAAAACTTGTTCGGGATGTTAGTTTGGAATGAATTAAGGTGTACCTGGTGGGGTTTGTGAAAGGGAATAAATTGTTTCCATAAATAGGACTATTTATTTCTTAAATTAGATTTCAACATTATCTTATTTTGAACTGTTATAAATTTAGAACCTATGCTTTTAATTAATTTGTTAGCTTCAAACATATTTTAACTGCTTACAATACAATTACAATTAGAATTAAAATGTGTTATAATTTCGGTCATTACTATTTATTATGCAAGTATTATTTTCTTTTTTTAAACATTTAGTAGAATTTTGCAGTTTATATATTTTTATGAACTAACTCGTTTATAATGAAATGCGGTGTACATAATTTATCACCAACGTGTTCGTAACACCTTCTTGTTCAGAGAAACATGACAAATGCAATACGACTCTAGTAGTTGAGGATATACTTATATGCTTAATACTGGTGAATCTAGGACACGGCAACAAGATACAATTTAGAAAGCATTTATTTATAAACACGAAGTCTAAAGAGAACAAACAGTACTGCAATCAGATATTGACACCAAAAATGCGGTAGTCCAGACCTACTCTTACAGGATTATTGACTGAGATACTTCTCTTAACACCTCATTGTGGCTTTTCCCACACCTAGGTCATATCAACGCACATTTTTATGCATGAATCACATTTCGTACAAAACAAAAAAAGTGCAATATACCTGGTGTAACAGGATCATGGTACATCTCCTTTTTCTCCTTTAGTTTTGAAGATAATTGATTGAAATTTCGGATATCCTGTATACATAATAAGCGACACTTTTTGACATACAAGTGATTTTTTTCACTTCTGGTTTTTCGCCGGAAGTGACACTAACTTTCGATTTTTAAATGGAACACCTATATATTATTGCATTTTTGAATTCTGCGTAATTTTCTGAATCCAACGATATCAAATAATTGACATTTCAAACGTCAATATTTTTTAGAACACAATTTTTAGTTTTCCATTTAAGTGTGCCATGACGGTTCCCATTTATTCTAAATGACCCGTGTAATGCTAGGAAAATCGAAATCCCGTCGAAAATACTAAATTAGGTGATTTATGGAGCAAATAAGTTCACCAAAATGGTTTTGGGGAAAAACTCATTTTTTTCAAATGGAACCATATTGGTGCCGTGGTAGCATTTATTAGTGCTATTAATAAGGAATTTATTCTTATGTCGTATTAAAATGTGCGATAAATACAAACAAAATTACAGCTAAAAGAAAATAAGAAAATACAATTTTGTTCTAATTCAATGTTAAGAAGTAACTAAGGTGGCTTTGAAAACAATGAAATATTTAGCTTGTCAAATATTTGTTGGTTTACCGGTGTTTTTATTTGTCTTTAAAAATTGTTTAAAATTCTTGTTAATTATGTTCAAAATGCCGCAAATTTATACAAGAGATGAAAGAGTGAACATGTTAATTATTTATGGGGAATATAGAAAAAATGCCGTTGCTGCTAGACACCTTTATGCACAACGATATCTTGATAGACAATGTCCAGCGAGAAATTATTTTAATCGTTTTGAAAATCAATTCCGAGGTGAGCCCAAGAGTGATCTCGAAGAAAATTTTATTCTTGAGGAAGAAATGGAAATTAATGTCTTGGCTCGAGTAGAAGTTGATAAGACTGTTTCTTTAAGGCAAATTGGGTTTGAATTGGAAATCAGTCACCAAACAGTAAACCGAATTTTGCACAAATACCACTATAAACCTTTTAAATACCAATTGCACCAGCACTTCTACGAAAATGATTACGAACGTAGGACGGAATACTGCAATTGGATTTTGCAGAATAACGTGCAGCCAAACGATGAATTTTTTGGGAATGATTTTATTTTCGCTCGAGTCTAGGTTTACAAATTTGGGATTATTTAACCGACAAAATACAAAATATTGGTCACAAGAAAATCAAATTTATTACGGGAGGGTAACTCTCAAATGCGGTTCGGTTTCAATGTTTGGTTTGGAATAATCGGTGGTAAAATCACTGGTTCAATAATATTTGAAGGGCCCCTGACTGGTGCCAGTTACTTGGGATTCTGCAAAATAAAATTGAGGACAGTTTAGCTGAATTACCTTTCCATTTACGACAGAGAATGTATTTCCAACAAATGGCGCTCCTCCTCCTCATAATTCAAGGATAGTAATTGATTACCTTCAACGGATATTTGGAGAAAACGTAATTTCGACGAATGGTTCTGTGAGGTGGCCTTCAAGGTCACCTGATTTAACACCCCTTGATATCTTTGTTTGGGGTCATTTAAAAAAATTTTGTCTACGCAACCGCCGTTACAACGCGTGAAGACCTGGAGCTACGAGTAAGACGCGCAATTAATAGCACAACGACCCAGCAATTGGCGAACGTTCTTTGAGAAACAGTTATGTGAGTTCAGAAGTACATTGACGTTAATGGACGGCATTTTGAACAACTGTTGTCATGTTTTGTGTTCATTTTTTGTATTCCAAAGCCACCTTATGTATAACAAGGTAATTAGCACAAAATTTTATTTTCTTATTTTCTTTTAGCTGTAATTTTGTTTGTATTTATCGCACATTTTAATCCGACATATGAATAAATTCCTTATTAATAGTACTAATAAGTGATAGCACGGTACCAATATGGTTCCATTTGAAAAAATGAGTTTTCCACCAAAAACCACTTTGATGAACTTTATTTGCTCATAAATCACGTAATTTAGTATTTTTGACGGATTTCAATTTTCTAGCATTACACGGGCCATTTAGAATAAATCGGAACCGTCATGGCACACTTAAATGGAAAACTAAAATTATATTACAAAAAATATTGACGTTTGAAATGTCACTTATTTGGTATCGTTGGATTCAGAAAATTATGCAGAAATCAAAAGTGTAATAATATACAGTGTTCCATTTAAAAATCGAAAGTTAGTGTCACTGAAAAAGAATCACTTTTATGTCAAAAGCGCTGCTTATTATGTATATAAGATGTCCCAAATTCCAATCAAAATTAAAGGAGAAAAAGGGGGTGTACCATGATCCTGTTACACCCGGTATAATCAAAATTAGCGGCATTTTATCCATTTTGCTAAGAATTTAATAGACTCAACAATTCCATGAATTCCCAATCAATCTTTGCTCACATGATTAAAATTTGCCACAAAAAATAATGTCTCCTTATCATCCGGCAATACTGCAATGTTCGCCAGATTGTTGATAGACATTCCCATTTTAATTACGTGAATTGACGTACGAAATCCAGATGCATAGATAGCATTGGGGGTTACGTATGTGGGGTTCGACCCTGCAGCGGCGTTCGATCTTGCGGTTAAATTCCATGCGTTATTGTCATCGCTGCCAAGTGCAGACTCAATGGTGAATTAAGGCAGCAGGTAGGTCAATATGTGAAATACAATGAATGCCTCACGATTTTCGTTCCACATTCACCATTACTAAATGGATTAAATTATTTCAAGCGAACTTTAACCTGCTCTAGACGCTAGTTCGAGGGAATTCCTCTGCACTTCTGTGTTTTGGCACTATCAGAAGGATCAAATAAATGACGATAAATATTCAATGCATACCTCCTACATACAGCGCTGCTGTAAAACATACGAATGTGAAATTGTCAGGAGAAATTTATTCGATGAAATAACTGCGTAATAGTGTACTATTACGTAGTTATTTCATCTAAAAAAACTTTTTATATACCTTGACAGATAAAATATATATAAACTGCTCATAGAATGTTAAGGATATTATAACTTAACATAATTGAAGACCTTAAGTAAGAAAGGAGCTAAGGGCCAAAAACAAGAAACTGAGATATTAAAGAAAAACACTTTATTAGAATCTTATTTTCAAATAAAGAAAAACTAAACTACTCATTGACGTAAATTATTACGCTGAAACCCTTTAAAAAAACAGCTTAAAAATGTAAATTGATGAAAAAAAATAAATTTCGTTTATTAAAGTTTAGAAATGTGTTAAGTGCCACTTATGTTATCATCTGGGCTAAGTGCCACTTAAATAATGCTTAAATAGAAATCTTTATGCCTTTGGGCATTTAAATAAGAAACCATCACACGCAAGTTTTGCTTCTTCTTTTTCACTAATCTTTTTATTGACTGCTGGTCCCAAAACTGCCATTCGAATTTCTTTGATAGTCTTTCCTTTTTCCAAAATTTTCGTTTTCTTTTTCCAAAATTCTGCTGAATATGCCTCTTTTGTTAAGACGACAGTTGGATATTTAGTTTCATATCTCAAGGTCACCACTTTAGTGATATTTAATTTAGAAATCATCTGCAGCAGCTTTAATATCGTGAGTTATTCTTGTTTTCATCTCAAAGACTTGAAAGGGTGTTATAACTCTAGCCGATTTTACAACAGCAATTAGAACTTCCGGAACGAACGACTTCCTACCTCTTTTCCTTTTTCGACATGGGTAAAGTCACGGTCACAGCTCAAAAAACTGTGGGTGCTTACCAAATATTTTTGCTCAATACTTTCAAAGATATTTAAAGATACCAAAAAAAGTAATGTGAACACCATCATGCGGTTTTTATTTTGCCCGCAACAGTTATCACTCCATATAACAAGATGTTTCTTCTCAGTAAAACCTTTATTCAGATCCTTTACCAAACACGAACTTATATCATTGCCACCACGATTGCAAATGCTTTCGTTCCACATCCACATAATGGGTTGACTATATCTTCCAGTCTTACTTCAAAATTAAAACAGGACTATTGTCTTAGATAAAACATCTCTCAACGAGTAAGAGTAGATACAAAAAGTACCTGTTGTAGATCCATTGATATACAGCAAGTATATTTCAGGTCTTTGGGACTGGCAGATATCTTCATTCAATTAATTTCGAGGCCTCTCAGTTTTGCGATGGTGTAGGTCTAACTGCTGTTTCGCCATTGCACTTTCTTCATTTTTAAGTTTAGTCTTGCAATCTAATAAGTCGCAAGTTTTGCAAGTGTCGGTTCTGGGTCTCTTAAATGACAACATAGGGAAGTCTCTCTTAAACACACGTCGATAAAAACTTTGCGGGATACGACGCTGGATATTTCTCTTTAAAGATCTTGTATAGTCGACTTATATTCAAGTCTGGACTTAAGTACACTTTAGATGTTTTGTTTCATGAGTAATGGCCGATATCTTTTGGTGTTGACTGGATATGACTTCTGATTAGATCTGTATCACTTCTACCAAATTTTGATGGTGCGGATCTGGTCCTTTTGTCTTTGAAATGAATTTGTCCCATTTTCTTTTTATGAATCAACGTTTCAAGCCTTTTTTACGGGTTACCGCAAATATGTCCATAAATGTATTTTTGCAATACAGTATTGCCTTTTTCCTTGGAAACACTGAACCACACACTACATTGTCTACGACTATGTTCTGCTTCTACATATGTACCATGTCTTTGGCGTTTTACATTACTTATATGAATTAACCCCATGATGTAGGTTCCTTGGCATTCCTTTGTTTGATGGTAAATATCGGTAAAGAGTTGTAGTTTGGATTCATATAACACCATTTTGCATTGGAACTTACATTTGCACGTCCTAAAAATATTAGTTATATCTCTTAGTGTCATCAAACAACAGAAAAACATGTTAAACGTACCATTTCAGTTGGTTTCTTTTTTTCTGGCCGCGTTACATTTTTATGAGTTTTATAACTTTTTCTGTTCATCAGAAAATCGGCCAGTTCCTCTATCCCTTTTTTTCTTAGATTGATTGCTAGCGTCCATTATATATTATTATATTAGCAGTACGTATTAACTTGTAAATATTCAAGATACACGAAAAAACTACTTTATAAATTAATAAACAATGAGCACATGCACATTTCACGACACATTTGACAAACACTAACATGAGATGGAGCATAGCACATTTCTAACGTAACATCTGTATTCCGCGATTCCAACCTTCTTAATCTATTTGGTACTTAGCCCATTTCATATGTTATTCTGGATGGTACATAACATCTTTCTACCGCAAAATATTGAAAATAAATTTTTTGGCACTTAGCCCCTTTCTTACTGAAGGTCTTCAATTATTAAAAGTATTAAACACCATAGTTAATACAACGTCCCCGTATCCCTGAAGGTACCTCAAAATACCTTGTGTGCAAAACATGGAGGGCATGCAGTGAGCTCAATCGGTCACTTTTAAGTACTTACAATACCTACAGAAATGGGTAGGATCCCCTATGTTCATAAACCACGTTCTGAAAAGAATTTGAGATATAACTTTAAATGATTTAGGTTGTTCATTTATTGGAAATATTCTATAACAGTAACCCATAAGCGTACCTGTCGAAAAATTTGTCGCAATCAATCAAATAATTATTGGTAATAATACTACAAGCATAACCCAAAACTTCATTGAAAACTGTTGTTGACAAACTCGTTAGAATTCCTGCATAATTTTCCCTCACAAGAAGCGGTGGATTGTGGGCCTTTTCATTGTTACAGAAACCAATGATATATCGCTAAACGGACTGCTGAAACTATATTTCCGGAGGCTTGTATTAGTAATAGGGGTACAGTTATCCGTGGATACTCCATATAGTTCACTGTCTTAACTCATTCATTAATTTTCTATGGTAGTCTTATCAGAAGATGCACACTTGAAAACCATATCAAACTAGCTGATTTCCAATTCACAGTGCTGGCAAAGTTAGGTGCCGCATTAACAAAAATGTTGCTAAAAGCTGATTCAAATCAACATTAAAAAAATATGATGTCGGAATACACTGTAATGGTAATGGTGGGGGAGGCTGACGACTGGCAAGTAGGCCACAGACGGGCCCTTTTTACCAACCCCCAGCTGTCCCCTCAGCCATGTGCTTCTCTTGCTCCCTCATCGAATCTTTCCGACCTTCTGATGAAGGTCAATATGTCACTCATTGCGAGGGAGCTCATCTCCTCCCTTAGAAGCGCCTCAGAACCGAAGATACTGTGGTTCAGGCGCCCAAACGCTTCACATTGTCCCAGGAAGTGGTAAGATGTCTCTTCATCACTCCTGCATCTTGGACATGTAGGGTCTTCCTCAATACCTATCAATGATAGATGCCTCTTAAGTCTGCAGTGGCCTGTCAGAACACCGATTAAGAGATTCAGAGTTTTACGACTCCGTCCCAGCAACCAGGCCGATCTCGATTTGTTCGGCCCCGTCACAAAATCTCGGGTTTGCCTGCAGGCCCTGTTGGTCCTCCAGTGCGTCCTCAGTGTCTCGTGGGCCCACTCATTGAGGGCCGTTGTGACCTGCCTTCTTGAAATACCTAACATAGGCTCAGGCCGTGACAAAGTTCCTTGGCTCCGAGTCTAGCCAATTCATCGGCCTTCTCGTTGCCTGGAACTCCCATATGTCCCGGGACCCATACCAGTCTCACTTGTTTATGCCTGGCCAGCTCTTCCAGGGCATCCCCACACTCCTGGACGAGAGCTGATCTCGTCCCTGGGGGGAGCACACCGCCTTTAGAGCAGCCTGGCTGTCGGAGCAGATGTATATTATCTGTTCCGCCCCATTCCTAACCTCAGCCCTACCTGCCACCGCTAGGACGGCGTAAACCTCTGCCTGGAAGACCGTGGTGTACGAGGCTAGAGCAAAGCTCTCCTGTACTTCTTTGCCTTCCAGATATATTCCCGCCCCGGAAGACACTGTATTTTTATGTTATGCCACTTTTATCGAAATATAATTTAAATGATATGAATAAAATGATTATTTAGGAGTTAAACTGACAATTTTAATTTAAAAAATAATATTTTGTAACACCTGATTTAATAATGTCATTATTTGTGGACCAAATGTGTTTGAGAGATGTCAGTTTAACATTTATATTGAATTTATAAATTTCATAAGTCAGTCCACAGTTAAATATAACAATTTTTACAAGGACACCACGACTACGCAAACAACACTATATGAATGAGACATGATTTGGGCAATTTAACTTTACAAGCGCAAATAGAAATTCTTGATTCACTTAATGTAAAGTACCTACCTAGTAATGTTTCTAAAGTTAGTATTAGCCTAGTTCATTGCTATACTACATGTGTAAATGTCAGATATATTAAATAAATAATAGTTTGTTTCCCGAAGAAAAGGTCGGGAAACGATAGGTAGCATTTCTTTCATTCTCGTAAAATTTTGAAAAGCACCAAACTCTCTGTAACCTATACAATTTATAAAATTCAAGTTTAGACAAACATTACGTACGTGTGCTTCACAACATGACATTTTCAAAGCAGCAAGCACTATAACATAACTGGCCTCTCTTTTATTAGACGCTCGTCCGCTTACTGTTGAAATTTCTAAACTTCGGTGTCGCGGCGATAAAGTGCAGCCAATAAAGGCATACTCATTTCTCACGTGACCGGTTTACTGCTTGATGCTGTAGTTCGTGTAAATGCACTGTGACAATCGTTTTGCATACGTTGCACCCGTGAAGCTTTTAAAGTGCAAAAAACGAAAATGTTTTACCCAAAATAAATAACATGAATAAAAACACTGACGTAGTTTTCCACGAAACACCAAAACACTACATACTGCACTCGACGCACGTTTCGCCAACCAAGTTGGCATCTTCTGGAGTTGATTAAAACTAAACTTATGCTAACAATCTACCCTATTTAAGCCTAAACTATTGTCACGGTTCGGTGAATAGTGACCCATTAACCAATAAAGCGGGCTATTTGGGATAGGCCCTCTATCACTATTCATGCTATTTTTACACTTTGATTTCTAAGCTTTCAAATACATTTAAAAACAAATTAAGTTCCTCTTCTTGGTAAAAGTTAAAATATAGAGTGGAATGAAAAAATAATATTAACTGAAAAATTTTTTTTGTTAATTATTATTTACTAACTTTACAAATCTTATCACAGATAAGTACAACATATATCCTTTTAAACAATTATTTTTCCCGGCTATTTGCCAAAACGCTGAAACGTGGATTACAAAAAAAGATAATATGCACATTATGTTCAATACAATTGACTCAATAATGTTATTTTTAATTTCAATCATTCTGTCCAGTAAAACCAAAAATAAATAAAACTTGTATTTCCACTATATAATTTCAATTATTCTGTTCTCTGAAGCCATTAATGTTTATTACATTGGGGTTTACAAGTTTTCTTACTGTGGATTCTTTAAATATCCAAGCTACCTGATGACGCTAGGCAAGCAGAAACACGTGTCGGTAGATATTTTAAAGTTTTTAAAAGTGAGTTTTAACTGGTGAGTACCTTGTGTTTTATTTATTTTTGGTTTTACTGGACAGAATGATTGAAATTAAAAATAACATTATTGAGTCAATTGTATTGAACATAATGTGCATATTATCTTTTTTGTAATCCAAGTTTCAGCGTTTTGGCAAATAGCCGGAAAATAATTGTTTAAAAGGATATATGTTGTACTTATCTGTGATAAGATTTGTAAAAGTTAGTAAATAATAATTAACAAAAAAATTTTTCAGTTAATATTATTTTTTCATTCCACTTTTTCAAATACACATCCTGCTGCCTAGTATTTGTTACATTCCTAATTAATCTTACATTGCTAATAGCTATTTTATGGTTGTTCTCAAACGCATGTTGGACTACACTAGACTTATCTGCTCTACCATATTTGAGTTGGGCCATATGCTCTTTGAATCTAGTTTCAATTTATCGTTTAGTCTGTCCAACATATTTTTGATTACAGTCCTTACAGCTAATTTCGTACATCCCCGACTTTTCGTTTGATTCAATTTTGCCTTTTGGATTGCCTAAAAGTTTAATTGATAAAATAATTAGGAAACGAGAGTTTATAGAGTCGCTTCGAAACTCCTCGACCTTTCAAAATGAAAGAGAAAATCCAAAACTTGTATCGATTCCATTCGATCTTCGATTCACCCGTGGTATTGGTAAGATTTTTTAAAGATGTAGGTATGACAGTGGTTCATTCATCGGGAAACAAACTACAACAACTTTTAGGCAATCCAAAAGACAAAATTGAAACAAACGAAAAGTCGGAGATTTACGAAATTAGCTGTAAGGACTGTAATCAAAAATATGTTGGACTGACTAGATGATCAATTCAAACTAGATTCAAAGAGCATATGGCCCGTCTCAAACATGGTAGAACAGATAAGTCTAGTGTAGCTCAACATGCGTTTGAGAACAACCATAAAATAGATATTAGCAATTTAAGATTAATTAGGAATGTAACAAATACTAGACAGCTGGATGCATTTGAAAGCTTAGAAATCATAAAGTGTAAAAATAGCATGAATAGTGACAGAGGGCCTATCTCAAATAGCCCACTTTATTGGTTAGTGGGTCACGGTTCACCGAACCGTGACGGTGCGGTGAACCGTGACAATAGTTTAGGTATAAATAGGGTAGATTGTTAGCATACGTTTAGATGATGCCAACTTGGTTGGCGAAACGCGCGTCGAGTGCAGTATAGTGTTTTGGTGTTTCGTGGAAAACTACGTCAGCGTTATCTTTACATCAAAGGTTCCAACCCACTCCAGAACATGAATAAACGAAAAATATATTAATATAGACAGGACGCCGTCCTCGTTTCAGACACGTCAATAAGTTTTGGAATTCTACATAAAAATGTTTCCAATTGAATTAGAGCTTCGACGAAATTGTTTATACAATACACATAAAGTTATCAGATTCATTCCCCCTCAACGGATTGTTTCTTTTCTATAAATTTCAACGACATCGGCAAGAAAAAGCTAAACGAATTGACATTACAAAGAAAACTAATGTCCAATTTCTTTAATTGTTCGAAACACGAATTTACTATATTTTATTCAGTTAGGTTTACGTTTTACTTTTCGTACAAATAAAAAAAAGGACATCTATTTTGTCTGTAATTGCATCTATATCAAATATTCATTTTTAAACACAGATTCAAATCCCAGTGGGCCTAAAATAAATTACGTTTTTATGTTGGCCGAGCTTTGCCGTATATCGGATGTCACCATCTTTTTTTGTGTAAATTTTAACTTAGAAAAATGATATCATATATAGTCAATACGCATTAAAAAAATATTTATTATTTCAGGTTTCAACAGAAGTGAGAGCAACTTTTTTTAATTTTTATCATGACCCCCTATATATTTTTACATTTTTAGATAGGTCATTAAATTCTGAGGTTGGCAATGTGACATACTTGAGTGTTTGGCTTTTGTTCTTCATTATTATTAGCGATATATTATTAAATAAATAAATAAAAATTTGAAATACACGTTTCAAATGAAATTCTACCGTTTCTCTAAGGACTATTTTACTGTGCTATGTACAACGATATTAAGTACATGGCTTGATATTAGTTATTTTTCTCTGTTTCTACGAAGTACCTTTTTTTAAGGGTTCTGTAATTTAAAATTACAAATAATTTTGATATGCACATACAAACCTACATAGATAAGTTCCATCTTACATATTACGTTCAGTATAGAACTTTTCATCTAATAACCTCAAGGATTTGAAACCTTTTAAATATTTTCCCATATTCAAATTTTTTTTCTATTATTTCTTAAACTAATAAAATGACTATTTATTACGAGCTTTATCAAAATGCACTTAAAATTTATAATAATGATAGCAGAAACAAGTAGTGAAAATAAAAAAAGACAACAATTTATTAGAAATCACAGTAATTATAATATATTCTTTATTTATCCATAGATAGATAGTATGTACTTAAAAATAATACATATAAAAATAATAGTTACAAACTGGTACTAGTTTACATAATATAGACATATAATATATAGAAAAAAGAAACACAAACCTCAAGCAACATCAATTTGGCTGATATGCATTATCTTTTATAAAACATAAAAGTTGACTCTTAAATTGGTTAACGGTAGGAAGAAGATTGAATTGCACAACTCCTTTGTGGAACAGACTTCTCATTGTACTACTCCTAGAAGTACTTTTAACATAATAGTTATTTGCTTCAAATTTTTTTCTATTATTTCTTGAACTAATAATATGACTGTTTATTACGAGCTTTATCAAAATGCACTTAAAATCTATAATAATGATAGCAAAAACAAGCAGTGAAAATAAAAAAAAGGACAACATTAGAAATCACAGAATTATAAGATAAGATCTTCTTTATTTATCCATATATAGATAGTATGTATTTAAAAATAATAGATATAAAAATAACAGTTACAAACTGGTACTAGTTTACATAATATAGACATATAATATAGAGAAAAAAAAAACAAACCTCAAGCAACATCAATTTGGCTGATATGCATTATCTTTTATAAAACATAAAAGTTGACTCTTAAATTAGCTAACGGTATTACTAGTCTTAATTACGTGAGGAAGATGATTAAATTGCACAATACCTTTGTGGAAGACTTCTCATTGTACTACTCCTAGAAGTTCTTTTAACATAATAGTTATTTGCACTAGCCGTTCGTGTGTTACACATGTGTACGTCTGTAATAGGCAACAATTGTCGTGTGAGATATTCCGGTAGAATATTATTAATCATTTTGAAAATAAATGTCATAGTTTGGAAGAAGAGGAACTGTTTAATGTTAAGCCATTTTAATGTATTAGCTCACTGCCAGTGAAGCGATTGCATCTTAGTATTATTCGCATTGCCTTATTTTGGAGAACCTGGAGTCTACTAAAATTTGTACAACTTGTATACAACACAGAACAGCAATAGAGAAAATGAGGTAGTATTAAGGTATTATACACAGTTACTTTAGTAGTAATTGATATAAATGGAGCCACTCTGCTAAAAAATCCGATCTTTTTGTCGATTTTCTTTGAAATATATTCTATGTTTGTTAAATTTCAGTCCACGATCAATTATTAGGCCTAGATACTTTATTTCCTGAACAATTTCAACTTTTTTATTATTTAACTCGATACCAAGATTTAGAATAGCAAACTGTTTATATAGATAATTATTACCCACGAACATAAATTTGGATTTTATTTCATTTACTTTTAGTTTATTGATCTTAAATTTTTCTGTCAATAATTTTAGTTCTAAATTAACAGTACTTACAATTTCCTCAAAATTGGTACTCTCATAGTAAATAAGAGTGTCATCAGCAAAAAGATGGATTTTAAATTTTTGCAACACATTGCCAAGGTCATTAATATAAATAATAAATAATAATGGACTGAGTACACTGCCTTGAGGAACCCCCAAGTTGTTTAACTTGGCTTCTGATAAATTCCCATTCATTTCTGTTACTTGGTACCTATTTGTTATATAACTTGTAATCCAGTCTATAACGGTGTTCTCAAATCCATATATCTTTAGTTTTAATAGTAGTATATTACGGTCAATTGTTTCAAAAAGCACGCTTAAGATCAATGAAAATTGCGCAAATCCCATCTCCTGCACTGTCCAAGAACTGCTTCCAATCTGAAATTACTAATTGCAAAGCCGTTTCACATGAATGTTTACCACGAAATCCCGATTGATATGTGCATAGAATATTATTTGATTTTATGTACTTGATTGGTTGATCATAAACTATTAATTCTAAGATTTTTTCACAAAAAGGCAACATATTTACTGGTCTTAACTGTTCGGCCAGATTCGTATAGGTACCACTACAGATGTTTTAAAACATTCAGGTATAACAATTGTTCATTAACATCTCTGCACAAACGTGTTCTTTTAACAAGTTCATTCATCACATTGTTTCATTGCAGCAAAGTAATATTATTAAAAGCGTCTCTTACACTGTTCCTCAAAATCTCTAGGGCTGTTAAAAACTCCGAATTTTCAACAAAGCGGCAAATATTGTAGAAAAGTTGTTATGGTAACAGTTCTTTTTTTCACCTACTAAACAAGTTTAATTTTTAACAAAATAATATTAAGGGGCCTAGTCCGGAAAAAGCTTCGCTGAATAATTTTGCTCTTGACTATACCTGCACTAGACGTTTTATTCACCGACTTTATTGAGGTGCGATTCCCGATAGAGGTAACACTTCCTTGCTCCATTTGTAGTGACAAAGACACTTATTTAAAAAATTCATTTTAACCAAATAGTACGGAATAAAAGTTTGAAGCTTGCTGAACATAATTATGAAGATTCATTCTAGAACACATGTATGAATTTTACCTCGAATTTTACCGATTGATATCATAATTCAGGAGCTAATCACGTTCAAATTTCACTTATATTTGCAGTATAAATTTTCCCTACATAAAGTGAAAATTAATTAAAATAGATATACATGTACCTTCTAGTACACTTTCAACTACTAATCCTCTAAATTTGGTGTAATTTGACCAAACCGTATGGAAGAAATAAATTTTGAAAAATTACCTTACAAACACTGGTTCGATTAGCCCTCTTAAGCGGATTTAATAACAAAATGAGGGAACGTAATAAAGGATGTATACAAAAATCAGTTATTTGTAATTTAAAATTACAAACCCTTAAAAAAAGTTACTTCATATAAACAGAGAAAATAACTAATTTTAAGCCATTGTACAATATCTTTGTACATAATACAACAAAATAGTCCTTACAGAAACAATAGAACTTCATTTGAAACGTACATTTCAAAGCCTACTGACTTTTGCATTTAATAATACTATATCGCTAAAAATAGGTGCGTTCTTTCCACCCAACATCTCAAATCAATATGAGATTAACTGTGATGAGATTAACTAATATTTCAGTAACTTAAAAAAAAAATCAAATTACAAATTGGGATATTCCCCCTCCTATTAGTATTTATCTATTCGTGTTCTGTTGTTGGCGGTAACAAATATAACACAACCAACATTAAACATTAAGTTGCCAAATTAGAGTTGAAATTGCACGAATTTCTGCACACGAAAAGTTTGCTGACTGATCAAATGTCAAAGATAAAATTTATTCCTTCCATTAATGTGAAGTGAGATGAGATACTGAAATATAAAATGTATTGTGGGCACTGAGAATTATCAGCTCATATCATAATGAGATAACTAAAGAAAACAGGAACATTCCCACCGAAACTGAGATATTCTGAAATCTCTTGAGATCTCAGTTAGAAAGAACGTACCTCTTAACAAAAACAAAAGCCAAACACTGAAGTATGTCACATCGTCGAACTCAGAATTCAATGTTCTTCTATCCAATACTGTAAAGATATACAAGGGGTCATACCTAATAAAAATTAAAAAAGTTGCTATCATGTCCGTTGAAACCGGAAGTGATAAATACTTTTCTTTTGTGCCAAATAATGTCTTTTTATTTGTGTATTGAGTATACATAATATCATTTTTTTAGGTTAAAAATCAAAGAAAAAAAAAGGCGGATGAACCATATCTTAGTGACACCCAGTACACACTAGTTGTATTAGAGATCTAGTACATTAAAGGAAGGTTAAATTTTGGCATAGTATGGCGCACAGTGAGCATTGCTGACCGCAGAACAGCTACATGGAAAATGAATTATCTGCTTTGCTAACGCTGTCCAACGACGGCTTGTCTTTCTCTGGAATACATTGCAACGTTGCCATTTAATAGATCCATGTATAATAATTCAATACATATATTGTTTAAAAGTTATTAAAGAATACTGTAACTTACTGATAAATTTAATTTTCTACTGAGTAAATGTGATTTGCCGTGTATTCTAACCAATGCTGCTTACCTGGAAATAAAAAAGAAATATATTAAAATTATATTCATAAATACAATAAAACTCACACACAAAGCATATTATATAATATATAAAAAGCTGCATTGAGGCGTTTGATTATTTTGGAATTTCAAAAAATACTTGAAAGAATTTGATTCTTTAATGTTATTAATTTTATTTTTACACCTCACGTGTCTGATCCTTTTCAAGACTACAATAATGTATTATATATACCAACAGTATAACACAAACGACATTTGTACCGTACATTGTACTTTTAAAAAAGCCACAACACGTGTAGAGTGAAAATAAAATTTAAGGAAATATCAAAAAGCTCAAAGCGAAACATACAATTTTCAGTAATAAGGGGAAAGAAACATAAATTTTGTTAAACTGAAATTAAAATGCGTTCGCTGTATCTTTTCCGAGACATTTTCTTCACATCAAAGTATATTAATCATGTATTCACATGTGTGGTATAGTTTTATACATAAGTAGGTACAGGCTTCAATACTTTTAAATGATCGGAGGACGCTGATATCGGATCAGTGAGGTAACTTGCTTGTCTTAGTAAATTTCAAAATGCTGTGGGGTATAGTATATGATATTTTTGCAGTGTTCGATACAAATGTCGCTGATATTGATAACTTTGTATCTAAATTACACAGTCGTTTCGCGTCACATATGAAACTGAAAACTCTGGACAATTACCATCTTTAGATGTACCTATTAATAATTAGAAATAGTGAAAATAAGTTAGAATTTGACATATACAGAAAAGATACCAGTACTCTAAGATATATCCCTAAGGACTCTCACCATTGTGCTCAACACAAAATGGCGAGTTTTAATTTTCTAGTCCATCGTCTATTAAGCTTCCCCCTCAATAAGGAGAGGTTTGAAAAACAAAAGGCATTGATGAAGGATATAGCTGCGAGTAATGGATATTCTGTAAGTTTAATTGATAAATTAATTAGAAAACGAAAGTTTAAAGAATCGCTTCGAAATTCCTCGACTTTTCAAAATGAAAGAGGAAAAAATTTGTATCGATTCCATTCGATCTTCGATTCACCCGTGGTATCGGTAAGATTTTTAAAGATGTAGGTGGTTCATTCATCGGGAAACAAACTACAACAACTTTTGGGCAATCCACAAGACAATATTGAAACAAACGAAAAGTCGGGGATTTACGAAATTAGCTGTCAGGATTGTAATCAAAATTATGTTGGACAGACTAGACGATCAATTTAAACAAGATTCAAAGGGAATATGGCCCATCTCAAATATGGTAGAACAGATGAGTCTAGTGTAGCCCAACATGCGTTTGACAACAACCATAAAATAGATATTAACAATTTAAGATTAATTAGGGATATAACAAATACTAGACAGCTGAATGCATTTGAAAGCTTGGAAATCATAAAGTGTGAAAATAGTATGAATAGTGACAGAGGGCCTATTGGTTAGTGGGTCACCGTGACGGTTCGATGAACTGTGACAATAGTTTAGGTATAAATAGTGTAGATTGTTAGCATAAGTTTAGTTTTAGTCATCTCCAGATGATGCCAACTTGGTTGGCGAAACGCGCGTCGAGTGCAGTATATAGTGTTTTGGTGTTTCGTGGAAAACTACGCCATTGTTATATGGACAATACTGTGATTTAAAACAGTTACCACAACTCCATCCCACACATGTGAGTGTTATTTTTATAATAATAGGTGATATATAACAAAATTATATACAATATATGTAACTTCAAAATTAATATTTAAAATACCTAGGTATTTCCTCGTAAAACTTTCTACATTATTGACAACTATAAATGTAGAGATTTTCTATAATCCATTATATTAGTATAAGATTTATGAAACTTAATTAATTATGAAACAGGTTTCAGCAATTAATAATTTGAAAATTACACACAAGGGAGTAAAATACGTAATTCATTACTATAGTCGCTATTATTATTTGAACTGACCAAACTAGATACGACTGAATTCAGCAAATTTTCATAAAAATGTGGGTATATCGACACTGAAAATGGTGCAATATACGAAATCATAATATCTATAATGCAATGCAGTTTTCTGCTCAGAGAAGCAAACAATAAGGTTTTGATAATAAATCAAATTTGGTACAATGTTAATTAAGAGAGCATACGTAACAGATAAAATTATAATTAAAATGACAAAATCCAATTTCACACAGCAAGGATTCGCAAATCTATAGCCCCCGATTACGTTGCCGGATCGGTCACAATCGAGCACTTTCGGATAAACCTTTCACGGCGACCAGACAACAATGGAATGGTGAAATACTCCAACTTACAAGTTGCAAGCATTCGAATTCACTGAATTTTATCTAAAATCGCCATTCCCTACCAGATTCACAGGGCAACTCATTTAAGTTTTAATCCGAGAATTACTCGTCATGTTCATGAACATAATACAGCCTCGAAAATTAATTCGTCGACTGAAAATGATTGCCACTTAAAAAATTGTGAAAATTTAAAACTCATTTAGATGTTACATAAATTTCATATTTGGTTACTACAGTCTGCATAATTTAAGGTTTCCAATTTTTAAGTCAAAGCAACACTGTAAAAAATTACTGTTGTAAAGGAGTCGACTTTGTCTGTCTTTCAAGTTTATGGAATATATAATACAAGGTACATCATAAAAACGAATCATATTTCAAATTCACTCCAAACATTCCTCCATTCGTGACCTGATGTTTTGCATTACATTTCTCAGCATATTAACCGGTATCCTTCTAACTTCTGCCCGTATATTATTCTTGAGCTCCTGGATGGTATGTGGACAATTGATTTAAACTTTGGAATTTAAACCCCACAAAAATAAATTACAAGCTGTATAAGATCAGGGGAACTGGTAGGCCACGCCAAATCTCCATTCCGGGGCAAGAAACGATGCGTGAACACACACATTTCGCAAACCACAAGGGCTTGCGATATGAACTGTGGCTTCACCCTGTTGAAACCATAATTCTACGAGATTTGAGGGAAACAACGCAAATTAAGTACTAAAAATATCTCCAGCATATTTAGATATCGAGCTGATGTAACGGTCTTCGCGACACCATGGTTATCCTTGACAAAATGAGGCCCAGTGATGCCAAAGGACGAAATTGCACATCAAACAGTTACTTTAACGCTATGAAGTTGCTGTTGGTGAATTTGTTTTGGATTCTTATTAGACCAGTGACGGTAGTTTTGCTTATCAACATTTTCTGTCAAATGAAAATGTGCTTCGTCGGACATTCACACATTAATAATAATTTATTTATTCCGTAAGACCATACAAAATAGGTATAGGACGACAGTTATAAATATGATTTAAAATAAACATGTAAATACTATTTATAAGTAAAACTAAGATCAAAACACTACGATAAAACTCTCAGTAATTTAAATAATCAGATAATTTATAGAAACATACTTGAAGCAAAAAATTTGTCACGTGTTTTAAAACATTTAATACTTTTAAAGTATACTGATATATATATAGAATTTCTTTCAAACATAGGCAAGTTATGTAATAGTGTGCATAATGTATCTACGTCCTTAATATCATAATTCTAAGATTCTTTAAATAATTTTTTTGCATGGTGATAGTCATGAAACTCCCATAATTGATTGATCTAACTACCCTCTACTGACGTCGGAAAACTCTAATACTATGGTGGGAACAACCCCTAGATATTATAACACATTTAATTCTTGAATAAAATTGAGCATAATAATTTGATAACATTACTTTTGTACTACTTAACTCCCTTAATCTATACAATACATAACATGTTGGAGACAATTTTGTACACAAAACAATAATATAATAATAATAATAATTTATTTCCAAAAATATGAAATTTGCATCTAATTTTTACATAGTAGGCTACATTGGTATATTAAACATCAAGATGTGTTTCCCATTCTAAATTACTTTCTAAGTATATTCCCAAAAATTTTACTTCACTTACTAGTGTTATAGATTATCCGTTATTTCTTATAAGATATAATTCATTCGCGTCTTATTTAAAAATAGTTTAGATCTGTTAAATCATAGTGCAAATTTGTTAAGTAGTAGTTGAGTATTTTCCACAACGTCATCTATATTATCATCAGGACACGAGACTTTTATCATCTGCGAACATCACCAAATTTTCGTCAGCAATATTAGGCAGATCATTTACAAATAAGAGAAATAACAATGGTCCAAGTACGGACCCTTGCGGTATCCTATGCTCAATATTTAATTGTTCAGGTCTTATTTTGTCAATATCGACTAAATGAGACCTTCCTAAAACATGTGTATTTACTATAGCATTAATTTTTCATTCCATAAACACTCAGTTTTCCTAATAGTATTTGATTGTCTACTAAATCGAAAGCTTTGCTCAAATCCATAACTCCAACGATTTTTTGATAGTAAATAATTACAAAACACTGTTTTTTACTTGTCTAATTTTCACTTTTTATATTTAACTTTACGATTAGTTTCATCTTATTCGGAAATCTTTAAGTAACTAAAAATACAGGTATAAAGGTAAAGGTATAAATTGAACAGCAATTAAGTTTATGACTGGTTTTCCTGTGTCTTAAAAGCATAGAAGGTGAGGTAGTAAATTTATATTTTGGGTTGAATTTTTATTATCTTAACAGCAATAAATTTACTGAACTAAATTTAATAACGGGGAATTATTTATACATATCTGATCGTTTAATATGTTATAATTTTTCTTTTGTACAACTTATTTATTTCCAAAGCTTCTAGTAAGTTCTTTACTTTTTTCACAAATATGTTTGACAAATGATTATTAATTTATAGTATGGCCTGAATCTACTAAATGTTTATAAAAGTTGAGGTATTGTTTTTGTGTGAATATGCTCTTTATATCTATATCAAATGATCTACCTGTTTGACCTATATATGTTGCATTACATTCTGGACAATCCAACCGCACACTTTTTGTAAATTTCAATTTTTTCTTCTGCGTTGTACAAAAGTCTGCCTATGCTTTTGTTTGAACTAAATGATGTTTTTATAATGAATTTTGAAAATGTATTACTGATCGAATTAGAGAGGTGTTGTCCGGCATATGGTATTGAAATATATGTTTTATCTTTTTTTGTGTAAATAAGTTAAAGGAGCCAAAATCAAATTTACACAGTACTTTAAGATGGTAGCACTGATGTCATCCACACCAACAGAATTAGAAGTTTTTAAATCAGTTGTTATATTAAAAATGTTCGTTTCACTAACCGGTTTCCTGAACACAGTTGGAAAATATGTAATACTGTTTAACACGATAAATTCATTGTTGTCAGGTAATTACCTCAAGAATTTTTTTTGGCATCTCAGAAAAAAATAAATTAAAGTGACAGGCAATCTCCCCTTTGGCGTATATTATTTTGTCTTCTGTTTTAATTTCACTTATTACAATTTCTATTTTTATTTTGAATTGTAGCGTTGATTATATGCCATGCCGACCGCCCGCGCCGCCTTGGATTTATTTTTAGCACTTAAATAAAGGTTATCCTTATGCATTTTCATAGCTGCCATAAGTACTATCCTGTAGATACGTTTATACTTTTTATAAAACTCTATTTCTTTAGAGTGTTTGGTAAAACACATTTTATTATAAAGTTCCTTTAATCTCTGACAGAAAATATAATTGTAATCCAGGGTTTTTTTTATCTTCAAGACATTCTTGATTAGATCAGGTGTATCGTTTAACATGTCATAAAACTACTGATAAAATCTTTATGGCTAGTAAGGTCTTGATTTCACAATTCCTGGACAATCCGAATCTTGTATGGCTGATAATATAAGCTCTTGTGCAATAAGATGGTATTGGATATATTTAATGACACTGAATGCAGACGAGCAGACCTCTAAGGAGACCGGTCTACAGTTCTCTCACTAAATGTGTAAAGTTCAGTATTTGCAACAAAAAGGCGCAGTTCGACGTCGCGTGGTTTGGCGAACCAAGAAACTGGAGCGCAGGTCGCGATGGTTCGTCTTCTGGCGAACCAGGGGTGTCAACACGATGTGTAATTCGTGACTCAGGTTCATCGAAACAATGTGGAACCTTTGTCGCGTCATCTGTACTGAATTGCGATCCCATGATCGCAATTCAGCACTAATTATTAATTTGTTGGCCTGCATCCATATGCAAGACAACAAATTATTGCGCCTGCTTACTTGTGTGTTGATTGTGATTAGTTGTTGCAAATCAGTTGAAAAGACGTAAAAAAAGTGGTGGATGGCGTCGCGTATGAAAAGTAGAGAAAGTACCTCATGGCTTATAGTGTTATCAACTAGTTTGAGGTTATGGATGAATTACTCGATTGTTTAATGTGTAAACAACAACAATGACAGCATGATGCACCTACACTGCGACCTGCAATGCAAGCGGTTCACGATACGCTGGACCTATGCGAACTAGCCAAACCTGTATGAACTTTGTAAAAAACCGACGTGCTCGTGTCGGTGGATCTGTGAAAATTTACCAACAAGCTGATGGATCCTGCGAATCACGCACTCACAATCCGTGAGCTAGCGAATTGTCTATGTCAACCGGTGTGCTTTTCGTGATTCGTCGAGATGGGTCTGCCAAATCATGTGTCACGTAACTGCGCGTTAAGAAAATGTCGGCGACTTTGATGTCTTTGCCGCTGTCAAACGTGCCGACGTTTTTTAGGTTGCAAATAAGTTTGAGGTAAACTTTACGTACTGCAGTTGATCTTCCTGAGCGCCTTTTTCATACACGCTGAAGCAGTCCCACGAAATTTCTTAATCAATAAATTAATATCACAAGATAGTATTGGTCTATTTCAGTGAATGTTAAAGTGTCGTCTAAATAATCGTTAAGTATTGAGTACTGCTGCGGATTCACTAAAATGTCTCAAACTGAAGCGTTGGATATGTTCAGTTTTGAGTTAATATATACATCTAATTTTACACTTGGGGCTTGTTTAATTTTGCACAAAAAAGCATACCAGCTGATGATTGCTAAAGGATACGTTAAATTTTACTCAGAAATAAATTCCGATATCGGTAGCGCGACCTCGAATCTATTCGAAGACATGTGTAACTCAAATTGGTCTTAATGTGGACATGTTGGGTTCTGCATGATTACTCCTCAATTACATTGGTCAAATATCTTAATTTTTCTAGGACAATGGAATGAAATAGTTAATTTGGAAAATGATTTTGAAATTTTGACGTAATGCCCATAACGTCTAACCAGCCATATTTATAATAAAAAAAGAAACCTTAAGTTATACAAACTATATTAACTATTACGTATGTCTAATTTCTGTGGTGTTTATTATTATTATTATTATTATATTATAAACTCAGCTGGCAGGGATTTATTTGAACGGCAAAGCTTATTTTATTTGTATTTATAGTAGTTATGACGTGTATTCAGATTTATTCAATTCCTTTTACTTGAATATAATCAGTTTGAACTAATTTAGGTAATATGAATAAAACATAATGCAAATACAATATGATAAGTAGCTTTAGAAGTCCATGCTCTTATGACGATTTATTTAGTTCTGACGGCTAACAAATTGTTAAAATCAAAATTACAATGTGGGTTATCCATATTAAGGCGGTATTTTCGGCAAGTGAACAATATAAATCTATAAATCGCTTTTGAACTTTTTCTATTCATATCAAAAACGAGACAATTATCTAATTTTACCTCATAAGCATCAGATGAATGGTCTAGGCGACCGCAGTCAATAGCTCAAGGCACATACAAACACACAGTCGTAAATCATATGCATATTAGTATGCGAAATTATGAACTATAATAATTATATTCTCTATTTTTTTAATGGTGTGAATTTAGTGTTTTTTAAAGACAGAGAGGTCAACAAGAACCTGAGGGCACGTATAAATTTTCGAACCTATGTCTTTGATTAGACTATTAACAGTAGTTTAATTTTTGTCAGATTGAAAGTTGGGTTATGTAATGTTATGTTAGGTTAGGTTATAAAAGGTATACGGAGAGAAATGTGTGACGAATGAAGAGTCTGGAAACATTTGGATACATAAGAATGTGTTTCATAATGTATCAGCACAAGTCTTTAGTTGGAAATGAGGTAACAGATGCTGCAATATGTTTCGAAAATGTCTTCAAACACTTGTTCTGAAGAAAAAATTTTACCTAAAGGTGGAAATAGTTACTAAATTGTTCCATAATATTGTTGTGATATGTATAAAAGTTAAAAAATCGGTACTAATTTCAGATAAATGTTGGAAATATATGTAAACCTTTGTTATCTCCCATAAAAATCGAAACAGTTAGAAAACTGTTTCCCCACTACGAAATGGTGTCTAAAAATGCAACTTTTTTTTAGTTTTTGGAGCGAAAATAGATAAAATACCCACTTGTTATATAAACAGTTTTTTTTCCAAGAAAAACATTCTGAACTCGAAAAACAATCAAACCAATCAGTAACCACTTCAACTAAAATGTTGACAACACCTACCATTTTAATCTGACAACAATGAAATCACAGTATTAATAGTCCAATCAGACATGCGTTCGAAAATTCATAGGTGTCCTTGATCGTATTTTTTTGTGAATCATTTGATAGTGTGTTTTCCCGAAAGTTACTTTTCGAGCTTCTTGATTTACTAAACATGCAGTTTGTTATAATAAGGTAATTATTATTTCTGTTTTTGGTTACTATAAATAAAAACAGTTTAATGTGGCGCCTTTATCAGAAAGTCAACATGAATCTGTATATCGCTTTAAAATTATTCTATTCATGTTACCGAAAAATAAAACTATTACCTCATTTTAAACATATGTTCACTGGATGAAATAATATGCAAAACTGATGTGTATTTTTCATCTGTATGATTAAAACTATTAATTATCTCCAGTCAACTTTGTGACGAAACGCGCGCGCGCGTCAAATATTGTACGAGAAGTTCCAGTATAGTTTGCGAAAGCTTTTTATGTATTACTCTCTTACTCATTATTGTGTTTTAATGACAGATTCGCGGTTTAAAAAATGGAATCCAATGACAAGTTTGAGGGCGGTATTCATTCTAAATAATAAAAAAAAATATTGTGAACTTAATTAAGTCCAAAGATTACACAATTACAGAACAAAGTCATTTGAATTTATTTAATCCGGGCCTTTTGAAATGAATCCCAGGATATCAATTAACAGAGCTTAAATTATTTGTTTAATATTTGGAGGCCATATAAATATTTTCATGCTGGTGTTTTACAGAAAGGCTTCTTATGTTTACCATTGTTTATTTAGCTCCGTTTAAAATTTCACGGCCTCGGATTTAATCAGAATTAATTTTAGAGTTAGGTACAAACTTGGTGAAATAATATTTATAATAGGAAATTATAAAGATTTTAGTCATCTAGATACCTATAACAAAATTTACTAGATTATTTTAAATTACACTTATTACAGTAGTGCGCATCAAAATGCTTATTGTGACTTCTGTGTGAGTTTCATTGTGACAGGCTGAGTTTTATTTACATAAAATCAATGCTCGAATCAATGCTTATTATAATGTTTCTAAGTCTCGAGGCAGTCAAAAGGTCAAAAGTGGTTATGTGCAAAAGGCACTAAAGTTAAAAAAAAACGAGTTAAGCATACAGTGGCAAAGAAGAGACAAATTGCGTTGCATTTAAGCTTAATTTTCAGGTTAATATTTTTTGGGTGCGAGACATTTTTTGGGTGGGCAAAATTCTTTTTTTTTTTTAAACCAGCCTCTGACTAACCCTTTTGGCGAATAGGATTATGTAAATAATTTATTATAGGGCAGTGGCTTAAGGCTGCGTTTGCACGCCCTCGTCGCCAGGATTGCCAACATAAAACTTTTGTTAATAAGAAATGCGAATATTATTTTGGTGTCATTTTATGAAACTAAATAATCGTACTTCCTATTAATAAAAAAAAATTATGCATCAGTTTTGCCTGTAATTGTATATATTAAATAGTATAATATGGTATTTAGGATGAACAACTTGTTTCCGATTTTCGATATTACTAACTAAAAAATTTTAACACCGATTTATACATTTAAGTTGGATACCAGGTGAAAATGCAGCCTAATATAATCCCTTCTAAAACATTTAATGAGAAAAAGTGAAAAGTAAGATGAGTAGTGGTGAGAGGTATGTGAAACTTCTCTTATAGTTCAAATGCTACTATCCGACCGACATCATAGATGTCTCTGTGGCGGATAGCGACTTGCGAAGCAAGTACCGAGAGCGGCGACCTCTAGCCCAGGTGGACTAAACTACTGTTATTAAATATGATTTGAACGAAACAACTACTCAGCGGGCAAATACCCCGATCTGCATTGGATTATACCTTCAAATCATGATAGATCGGTATCCAATATCATTTGTCAATTCCTAACCAGACATAGACCGGTTTCGAACTTATTAGTTCTTCTCAGTATGCCATCGGTTATGGAACAGGCAAATGATAGTGGCCAACCTGCTAGTCATATAGTGACTTGACATGATTTGAAGGTATAATCCAATACAGGTAGGGGTATTTGCCCGCTGAGTAGTTGTTCCATTTAAGAAAAGTAACATGTTGTTGTAGGGTGGACGCCTAGTACAAAACTTCATTATTTAGTCATAAAATTATAAATCGCCAGTACAAAGGATACAGAAAATGTTTCTTTAGAGTACAAAATTTCATATAAAATCAGCTTGTAACAACGAAACACACTCAGTACTTCTATGCATATATTTGAGCATCAAATATTACTATTAACGAAAAACAAGAAATAAAAACAGTTTAAACTTTCAATTAATAGATGTAAAAGACAGGCCACTTCGTAAATTATGTTCAACAAAGTTCTGTCTAAATTCAATCCTTTACAATATTATTTTGGCCTACTTAAGAAGCAAAGTAATTAAGGAAGGTTAGGTTAAAAATAACTTGATCGTTGGACCGAAAAGTATACCGTAGAATATTAAAAAAATAAAAAGGTAAATAACATAATAGAAATATGTTTCTTGATAAAGCCACTGACGAATTATGTATATATTATAATTAATTTTATATTTTCTTCGACTAAAAATAAATTTCACACCTGTCAACACACACAACTTATTTAAATTAATATTTTTATTGTTATTGTATATTATTTTAGACAGACGTGCGTCTGACAGCTAGATTGAGATTAACAACTAATTATGAAATGACAACGACGCGATACGGCCGAGAAAGCTATGGTATGCTGCATATTGATAGGTACTAAAAGTTCTTCAAGTTCTTCCCAGGCTCCAAATTGTTTTTCACGAAACAAAAATGTCTAAAATTTTCAAATAATTTGTTTAAACGGTGAATATTTCAAAAACGGCAGAACTTTTTTAAAAAAATTGTATCTCCAATCTGCATTGTCGGGAGATACTGATTTTGCACCAAAAGATCCCAGAATAGAACCAACAGAAGTATTTGCCCGGAAAAAATAAAAATTTATAAACGGGGACAGTTGTGTTGGTTAGTTTTAAAAGGGGGCAAAAGAAATCAAACTATCTTTCGGTATATTTATTATCCAATTGCGAGTTGATCAAATAACGAATTATAGGTTTAAAACGTGTGGATAACAATAAAGTCGTCAACTGTTGAAAAGGATATCTCATATTTCTTCGAATTCAATTGCTGGAAATTTAGAGGAACCTCAACTTTCAACCCAAGGTGCAAGAAAAAAGATGTTTTTCCTTAACTACTACATATGCATTATTTTCTTTAAATAGCATGGCATGTTCTTATTTGTTCTTTTTTAATTTTAAACGTGTTTTTTATTACAGTCCCCTATTGCAGTCAAATGAATAGTGTTTCATAAGCATGGCTATCACCTGCCAAATTAGCCATGTGGTGGGGTTACTGTAACAGCTGGTAGCAAAAAATAAAAAAATACATGCACAAAACTAATAATTTTTTAAATAAACTAGCATAAAATATGTAAACAGGACATTCCTAAGTTTACCCACACAAAATTTTAATTTGATATTTACAACAGTATCCGTGTAATCAAAGGACAAACATGTTTTTCCTATCAGAGTTACCCCCATCGACCCTACATACGAATAATTATAAGAATAAGTTTATCAAAAACATATTTCCAGTTCATCGAAACATATGAACATTATAATACACACATCAGTTAAACAGGGCAGAATTTTAAGTAATATTTCTGGTGAATCATATCCAAATAAAGCAGATAATATGGCAAAGTGAAGGCATTGACCTACTAAGGAACCCTTTTGGGGAAGCATTCACTTCACCTCAGTTGCCCGGCCAAATTTTATTCAGCCTGACCCGGCCGCGTACCACCCGTGGCCATTCGAAATCATATTAGGCCCTCGATAGAATAGAAATGCGTCAGGACTGTTATGGCATTTATATTAGGCAGAAATGAACAGCTTACTAAAATAGACAACTTTAAATTGCTTTTGTGGATAACACAATCGATAACATTCGGTTCATTGAAATTACGTAATGCGATAAAGCGAAGATCCCTCAGTTCTATTATTTGTTTGATCCGACCAAAACTAATTTAAATAAATGCACAAGGGCATTGTAAACTACGAATATTAATACGCAATAATAATGAAAAATATATATATTTTCAAGACTTTTTTGCCGCTCATGCTCTAAAACTGAAGTCAACTGATCGAAATAAGTTAAAGATATGGTGCATTCTCAAAGGAAAAATCAACCTTCTTAGGTCTGCACTGTAGGAGACCTGAGACGCCTCCTTTGACAGCAAATTAAACAGTTTAACGTTTATTTTGATGTAAACTGACTTTGAAGAACGGAGTAAACTGGCGTGATAAATGGAACACCGTGATGCTTTGGGATGAGAGCAGTTTTTGTGACAGCCGAGAAACAGTTGACGTCAGGACACCCCCATTTTTAGAGATAATGCTAAGGCTGGATACTTTTGGAGGTGCATCTATTATGATTTGGGGTGGAATTTTCTTTGGAGGTCGTACGGAGTTGTATGTTGTTTCTGGATGTACAACGACAGGGGAAATTTATGAAATAGATACTGTTAGCAACAATTTGAAACCTAATTTCAGACTTCTGGATAATGATCGTCTACATCCAGCTAGGACAATATTATAACAGCTAGAACTAGATGAATTGACATATGCTTTATCTCCACACTCTCCAGATCTGAACTGCACTAAACATGCCCGGGATATGTATGGAAAATTACTAATGAATCGGCAACCACCTGTTAATGACGTTAGGACCCAATACGAGTTCCTCTGGATTTATATGATATCTAGGAACAAAAGGAGATAAATCACTTGATTTCAAGTACGCCTAGAGGAGTTCAAGCAGTGATAGTGAATAGCGTGTAATCACCCGCTAAACATCAGATTGTTTGCTCTTAATGTTTAATTGACGACCTTATTTAAATTTTGTTACAAACATTTTCTGGTTCATTTATGGGAATGATGAAAGAAAACAGTCATACTATTATTTTTCTGGGATTACTTTCCCTGAGAATTCACCATTTCAGTTTAATTTCCACAAAAAACCAAACAGTGGTACTACACTTGATGCCTATTTTACCGACCAAGTTGGCATCCTTCGGAGACGATTGAAACTAAACTTACATATCTAGAGCATGATTTATTTATACATAATCTCTTGTCACTGTTCAATGTAGCGGGACCTCCTACTCCCATTCAAATACGTTTTTTTTTTCACAAAAAACGACTAAAGGGGAACACATTTTCATTTAAAATGTTTATTGGTATAATTACCATACTGTAGATTAGGTTTTGAATGTGACGCAACATATAAAAAATGCGTTATGGAGGATTAAGAAGCCTTAAAAAATATGTCATAGCATACAAAGAAGCTCCACAAAATGCGTGTAAAAATGTATGTGGGTTATAATATTGATTGTGTAAGATTTAGGGAGACCTAATTGAGACAATTTTGATAAATATAATTAATAAATAAAAGTGTTGATGTTAGAATTAATACACAGCTATAACGTTCAGAACGGTATACTGAGAGTCAGTATATACCTCCTGTATTTATAAAATACCTAGTAATTCGTTAAAAAAAATCATATTACGGTTACACCGTCTTTGGTATGGTAGATTAGGTTGGTTATCTGTACTGCTGATAAATACAATTAGACAGACATTATCAACCGTCAATTATCAGTATTTTCAAATTAATTGTTACACCACACGGTTATTAATTAACTTAATCAATGAACTTACGAGTATTATTGGTAACAGTTCGACTTGTTGCAAAAATTAGCTCCGCGTAATGATTATCGTACTTCCCCTTTATTTCCGTCAGTACATATTATGAAGCTTTAACGCGTAGAAATTGCATGAATATAGGAAATTAATCAGGAATTCTTGCCAGAATTCCGAGCAATAACACTGCAAAAGATGAATTAGGATCTCGATGACAGTGATCAAATGCGAAATTAGTTTGTAGTTGGTTCCAAATGAGCCCGGCCTCCGCGGTGCAAATTCCTCCTATTTTGATGTTGCTTGTGCTGTATTTAACTTGTGGTCTTTCGTCGTTTGGTGTGTGTTCATGTTCATTAATTACCGAGTGTCACAACAAAGATGGCTGCTACCCACACAAGCAAACAGCGGTGACGTTTAAAAATGATATGAGCCTCTGTAACACGGCAGATGCAGGACGATGGACACACAAGTAACGCTTTAGCCCGTCTCCATGCCCTGGCCCGCGTGTCAGAATATAATTAGTTCTGGTATGCCGTGATGCTGATGATTATTCCAAGCGGGCGAGATAATATCTACAGGGTGGCCAGTTTTTAGCACGTTTAATATATCACTACTGCCAGTATTGAAGGGGTATGCGTATTTTTATTTTATTTTATTGTTCTTTGATTTAAATGCTCACCGCAATCTGAGAATAAGGGTATAAGTAAATCTGAACGATTAATTTTCTTGTACTTGTAGCCTTTTTCCCTGGCAGTAGTAATATCAGTAAGTCTTTAAACTCCAGAGGAGGAAATTATCCAAAATCTACAAGACAATTACAGAGACGGAAATGTATCTATCCGTCATCTTCTATTCTTAATTAGTAGAGCAGATATTTTAATAGCCAGCATGGTCTTTCACATGTAGTCATGCAGCCGCCATGTTGTTTTCTTCTGTTACCATATTTCCCTCACATACCCTCATATTTTTTTCTATAATGCAAATGAACTAATTATGATGGCACTTTTTAGGTCTGATCTCACTTGCAGACTTCTAAATTCTGTATAGATGACAATCAAAAAGGAAAATGATTAATTACCTCAAAGTTCTAAATACAAATTTTGTATTGTTAATTTAGTGTCGTTTTCCGAAAATGACTTTTTGAACTAAAAAAAAAAAACTCATAAATTAGACAACCCCCAAACCAAAGCCGAAGCTGCTCGGACAGGGGTTACACAGCTGAATAATCGCGAACACCCAACCAAACCCTTCGACTTTGCCAAAATCGTAATCGAGATTTAAACCCGGGAGTCGATAGGCAGTAAACCAGCCACGTTTGTCACTTAACGATCTGGCCCACTGCTCTATAAAGTTTGGTAAAAAAAAAACATTAGTTTTGCCTATTTTGCATATGAAATAAAACGAAGTAATTGTTTTCGTTTTTTGTTATCATGAATAGAAAAGTTTAAAGACGATTTCCAGATTTAAGGCCACCTGGTGAAAAAGCTGTCCTTAAACCGTCCTAAAAATAAGTCCTATATGAAAATATTTTGTGATGAATATTATGTAGTTGTGACTCTATGACCCTAAAGACAACTCTGACATTTTATACGTATCCTAAAAAAAATCCGCTACCTATTAATTAAGTAAATGGGATAAAAATGGTAGACATAATCGATCTATAACACTGCAATGGTAATTCAAGACCTCGGGAAATCAAAAACTACATTTTCATAGAACTTAAATATAGGTCAATATTGTTAATAGGCTGCCATGGTTTTTCAACATACGGACTGAAATATTCCATATCTTTGTTTGTGCTGTGAAATGGTTACTTAATGTTCTCAGTGTTTTTTTAACGACGTTCTAAACATTTAAAATTATTTACCTAATTCTTCAAGCACTATTAAATCATAAAGTTTATAGGACTCCACATGGTATTATGCTATAGGTCCAAATTACAAATGTGAGTAAATGGAAGTGATGTAATCTAATACAGAAAGTAATAGGTACATATTTATTTCACGTGAGTGGTCTATTTATTCTTAATGAATAATAGAAAATATCATATTGTATGCCAACCATTTTCAAATAAAATTAAATAGATTTTTTTTCAGTATCAATCATTTTACATTTCTTTTATTTAAATAAATTTAAACCCAGCACACCAATATCTACAATTCTTTGTTCCATCACAATATTATCCAATTACATTGTAAATATTTCGGCGTGCATCAGTAAATATATGAATGTGAAAGGAGAAAGTTCGACAGAACACATGTTTTTTTCATACGCCGATCGAATCTAAGGCAGACCCAAAAAAATTTAACTTAACATCAGAGTAATTAAGAAGTGTACTGATGTGAAAACTTTTTTAATAAAAAAGAAGTAAAAGTATCTCCAGTTAACGTGTTCCAAAGTACGATCCGACGTCGGACGACCCCTTGGGCATAATTTATCACTATACACGGCTAATGAGGACCATTTTGTGCCAGCTTGCAACCACAATAGATATAATAGATGACCGTGCGCTAATTTGCCCTAGTGTACTCGCCGTACATTTTTTCGAAAAATTAAATTGAATAAACGGCCTCGCGAATGTGCATCTCGAGGGAGCTGTTATGTAGAACCCGCCACATAACTCAAAAATACCGATAATTGTTCTCTTAACCCCGCCATATACATACTTCAAATTAAAACTAGTTCCCATATAAAACTGATCGCGAATTTAAGCTTGCTTGGTTGAATTTTTATTAGTTTTCAGCGCGGCTTTTCCAGATTACGTGGAATAGAAGCTGAGCCAGCCGGAGAACGAAAATAATTAAAAAATGTCTTGTTATCGTCTTATGTGCTGACTTTAGAAAGAGAAGATAAATATATTAATTTAATATGGAAAAAGAAGTCACGAGCAATTTGGATAACAAATTTATTAACAACAATAAATTTTAATTACAGGCCATTAATTTAATATATAAAATTTATTCTTATGAAAGGGTATTATGCATTAGTTATTTATATACCAAGGGTCGTAAGTGAATTTTTATAGTCATAGTTTGCGGACCAAGATCCATTCGATGCCGCAAAAATACACACAACCCAAAATTAGTATTAATATAAATTTCATTACTGTTTTTATGGCTTTTCAAGTCAGATTTGAAGTAAATAAATTTAATATTGTTAGTAGTGTATAGGGCACCTTAAGTAACCCCCCACCACTTTAGAGTGAGGGTAATTGCTGCTCTCTGATTGGTCCGTTCAAATTTCCCGCAATGTTGCCCTCCCCAGGTGCAGGATGTAGTAGAGCCATTCCATCGCCAGATGACCCCACCGCAGAAAATTTTAACCTACCAATGGGGGGTAATATGGGTTGCCCTATTCACTACTCTTAGATATTGCAAATATATTCTACACTATTTAATGTTTAATGTTTATAATGTTATATAATGAAGTAAACTTGTTTGACAACTAGAAGTCCTTCATATATATAATAAATAAGAGGAAATATAAACCGACCTTTTTCCAGAAAAGCAGCATTTACACATTTTAAAAATATTCTGTATAACATTTTCTAAGTTAGAAAGATTTCATATAAAAAAGAATTTTAAAATATGCACTACATACATTATCGTGAAGTATTCGTGTTTTGAAAATCTAAAATAGTCCTTTTATTTTAAACGAAAACTTGGAACAAACTTGAACTACACTTTTCATTTGCCAAGACAGAAATTAATTAATTGTCATCAGACTTGTATACATGCTACTTTTTTTGTCAATATGTGTATTGCGACAGTCGTAACCGTCTCGGGCCTCGGATAAATTGCGCTGGTTTCCAAAAACAAGGCTGCACTAACTGTTGTAATAAAAAATGAATTAATCTAATTTCTTGAATGGTTTCTTAAATGAAGCGTGACTTTTATATACTTATATATTTATTGATTATAAACAATGCAACAAAGACAATAATTGGAAAAACCACACCTTTCTCTTTGTAAGCTTGAACTTTCATAATATAACCGTTGTGCCAAAACATTTTTAGACAAGATAAATAATAACTCTGACATTTATATTTACAGTTTTTTTTTTAGTTGGAGTAATTCAAATGACGTTTTCATAATAATTCTAAATTATGTTTCAGACAAGTTACACAACAACACATTAAATATGAATAATGTTTCAAAAATCAAGGTTTCACATATTTTTGGGAAAAAATTTGCAATGAACGCATTTTACAGATAACAAATTCTGGGTAAACAAATGACTTCATTGTCTATAGCCTCTATTTTATTTACTCGTGTTTGTAGAAAAAATACTTTAAGCTTTCAAGGCTGTTCGTTAGTCTGACTCTGGGACTGATAATAAATGCAAAACCGGCTGAAGGACTAACTAGCGCGAAACTGTGTATGTTAAAATAAGAAAAATCGAAGAAAAAGGAAAAAGACGACCAGATTTGTCATTAGGAAACGTAGATATAGTAAGGCCATGCTCCACTTAGTTACCGTCACACACAAAACCTATAGAAAAGTGTATCAGCAAATTAATTAAAATTTAAAAATTAGTTTAAAGCAATGTATTATTGTTGCATATTAATTAATTATATAAATAATATGAAACCGAAACCCTTTCGTTTGCTTATTAATAATAACGGTATCAAACAGACTACCACGGAAATGAACTGGTTATCGTGATTAGGCGTTTTCAACCTTAATGGTTTTTCTATTATGTATCCATGTAGAATAATGATTTTATAATTTATAAATGAAAAATACATTGTTGAATATTTTGGACTCTGGTGACTAGTAATCAATAAATTAGACTACTAGTCAGATAATACAAGTTGCAAATCAAATCTGTCTGTTGGCAAGTAAAGAACTATATGCAAGAACGCACCAATGCTTCAACTGCATAAAGTATTTTTTTTTACTGTTTGGGAGCCACCTCAAAACATAATCAATGCAAGACATTCCAGTGAGGTAATCGATGATACTGATCAACAAAAATCGATCGAAAATAGTCGTTAATCCCTGTACTGGCGCCTCTAGTGTTTTTCGTATTTGCGGTGTGAGCACCTTAAATATTCCTACCTTACGACAAAGTGAGAGTTCGACAAAATTTCCTGGTTAGGGCATACAGTCTATACTCAAGTATTGATGAGCGTATCTTTCTGTTTATTGTCATTGGTAGCTAAAATAATATGTCGACGTTAAATATGTGACAAAATAGATTTTTAGATTCGTCAGTGTGCGTATAAATGAGATTCATTTATGTTAACAAAGAAAACAGATTATGAGAAATGAATTTCACCGGAACGGGCTACCCTAGAAATCTGTCCCCATATTTGTAATGACTCAAGAAGCTAGAGCATGATAGCAAGCTATTAAGATTATCTTCTACGATGTAAGATTTGTTGTAACAGATATGGCTGGATAATTCATTTGTAACTTTCGAAGTATATTATAATCGTCTCGTGTTAATGGCCATTCTCTATCTCATAATTATTATCTATATAAGTTTCGTTTGATTTAAATTGACTATTTTAATGTGGCATTTATAATAAATTTTATATTATGTACATTTTGTAATAGCAGAATTGTGTGCCGAGCAGTATAGACGACCTTCGACTTTTCATTATGACATCTACATTGTCAATCGATACCAACGTCTATTTCTGCTCTATATCACCCCTGAGGCCATGGCCGATACGGAATATTAAGTAAAGTATTAAAAACATTTAAGCAGTAACTTCAACATTTTCAGTAACTCGATATAAACACTGTGGTGCACTTTTTTCTAAATGGCCATGTGTAAATGATATTTACTTCACATTAAGTAGGTAATTTTTATCTTCTGAAGTCATTTCTAAAATCGACTGCATTAAAGTAACGTGATTAAATATCTACCGAATAAGCTTTTTGATCATATCCATATCTCTTAACAAAATTGTCTTGAAGGTCTATTACTGTTTCTGCAATATTTAATAAGGTATAAGTCATAAAAGATTCGAAAATGACAAAGAAACCTAAATTTTTTATATACATATGCGTATAATAGCTGATTAACAATAGTTACAAACTAGGTGGTTAACTCATTTTAAAGATTAATTAATCCTTTACAAAAACGACTTGAATATCCATTGTCGTATCTCTAATAGTTTAAAAGACATAGAGGTTAATAACTTAACAAAAGAAGGAGGCACTTTAATTTCTGTAGAGTAGTAAAATTGAAATTTCTATAAAAAACAGAATTTTTTTTTGTATTGGTTAAATTATATAGTTGTTTTTAGTTTTTTTTTTTCTATAAAAAAATATTAATACATTCGACCATTGTTTATTACAAATTATTTATTAAATAAACAAATAAATTTTAAGCGAAAAAAAAAATTTTTTTTACTTTGTAGAAAATTGCAAATGATAAATTTAGAAAAAAATCTTTTGATAATCTATTATTTAAATGAAAAAAGTTAAAAAATGAATAAAAAAATTTTTTTAAGACATTTTTTTTTACAAAATAATTTGGCAAAAAAAAAATCTAAAATCTGCAACAATCCATTTGTTTATAGCATATTTTTAAACAAATACCACTAAAAATTTAAAAATTATAAAATCCAATAGTGTTTTGATATACAAAAACAGTGATAACAAATATTGATAAAAAAAAATTTTCACCTTTTTTTATCGTTTATTAGTTTTTTTGTTAACGTAAAAGATTAATAACTAATAAACTATAACAATTAAAAATATCGTGATGTGATTATTTCATAAAGTATACTTGTCACAATGTAGCCGGCATCGGTTATAATTTTCCCGTCTTTAGTTTAACAATTATCTGATTATGAACATAAACGTGAACTCCAAAACAATTTGTTAATTAACAATGAGCGCATTTTACGAAAAATTGATGAAACAAATTTTTTTTAAGTGGATATTGTTCCTTGAGATGTTTAGATGACCCGATAATTTCTTGAAATTTTTTAATAGTTTATAGCTAAAAAAAAATTTTATTGTTGCTACGGTCGGATTCTGCGGTCTGCGGCAGCGTTGCGTTCGCAGCGCGGAGCACTATTTTCACCATTAAATTAAAATTATTAATAATTGAGGTACAGTTCCGGGAGTTAGGACTTTTTTATCGGAAATTTCGTCCTCTTTAAGAATCTTTTTTTTAAATTTCTTAATTATTAATAGTTTCTGAATTATATGCGAAAAACTATGCCTTTTTTTATCTTAATTTGTTAATAACTTTTGCAATTTTTTATGTGCTAATAAACAATTTTTACACATTTTTCTAGACATCATTCCGAATTCAATGAGCTATCGCCCATATTTTTACGACCTTTATCACTGTTTTTAACTTGTGAACTAGGCTAATATTACAAAACAAGAATGTCTGTTTCGCCAAATTATTTTCGTTTCTTCAGAGCTTCTTTTGCTGTTTTTTTTTAATTATGAAGAAGTAAAAATAAAGTCGTGAAACAACGACATAAAAGAATTGTTGTTTCATTGTTCCCTACCCGATATTTCTCCGATACAAAAATAATTTAATTTTTAGAATTAATTTGGGAATAAATTTAAATACAATTACTTTGCTATACAATTACTTTGCTATTCTTAGAACACAAAATCACATATTCATACATGTACCAGCAAACAAAATATTTGGAAGTGTAAGTAAGGTGGCGCCTTAGGCGACGCATATATTTTGTATTGACAGCAGACTTGTATTTGGAGCATTTTCGAAATAATGAACTGTAGTATGACGGAAAATCATCAGTAGCTTCTTCAGAGATCCTTTCCAAAAATATTCCCTACTCTTACCCAGAAACAAATTTATGCGTGAAAAGATAGAAGAGGGTGAACGCAAGTAGAACCTGCGTAGTATGTATGTATACACATTGGAAAAATACTATTAAATATCCCGAAACACCTTTATCTCCTTTAGCCTAAGTGATAAGCCTCTGTGCCGAGGTTTTATTATTTCAAAATTATGAAGATTCCATTAGCGAGATTAACATTACGTTGTGCTTCAACGATTTAAACACGCGCCAAGTCTCTGTGCCATATTTTATGATAAAATGCGTTAAACTATATTCCTCTGAACTTTTAGACAGAAATTTTACGATTGTATAAGTAGTGGTGGACTGTAATTTTCATTAATTAACACTTTTACCAACACTTTAAATTTGCCACTGCACCGATTAACTACATTTTAAAACGCCGCATTCAAAAAATTAATGAAATGAATTTAATTGGCCGTTTTAGAGCTTTTCCGCAGGAAAGACGTAGTAATTATTTACTATTCCTACCTAAAAACATTTATTTAGATCTAATGAATAATTCATCTGCACTGGAATATGTATGTTTGGCTTAGGACATTTCACCACTTCCTACTTCCTTTCGTTTTTATCGCTCTTTTAGTACAATTGGAATGCATCGTTACACTAAAATATAACAAATAAAATAAAATAAATAATAATAATAGTATATAATAGTGTAAGCCATATTTTTGCATCGACAATATCTAAAATATAAAAATATAAAATATATAAAATATAAAAATATAAAAATGCTGAAAAACCATATTTATTGGTTAAAAACAGTAGGTATCCAGTTTTAAATACATTTTGTCCTACACCATATTTATAAGTTTAGGTTAAACTAAACATTAGAGGGATCGATGCAAAAATATGTATTTATAAGAAAAAAGTACTATAAAAGCAATGGAACTGATTCTGTTGCACAAACTTTTCTATACCGCATTTTTTCGTCATATAAACTCGACATCATTAATTAATAACGCAGTCAACTGTAAAAAGGGTAGTCAAAAACTAAAAATTAAGAAACAAGCAAGAAATAAAATATATGGAGAAAATGTTTAATGCGATCATCTCTCTTGCAGAACCACACAAGACTTTACATCTATTTACACAATATAACAAACATAAAACACACCTCACAAGATAGACAACCCCCCAAATCGATGAGTAGAAGCAATACGAGAGTGGATTACACTTTGAAAAAAAAGTGTTGCCAGATGACAGGGAATTTCCCTTTTTAAGAGGAAATTTAATTGCGAGAAAAAAGTCGAATTTGATAAAAATGCAGATTATTTATGGAATTCATAACTTAAAATTAAAAAAAAAAATGAGGAATACTGAGGGAATTTGACATCTAATCAGCAAAGGGATATATTTTGTTACCTATCTGGCAACACTGCTTGGACACAACCGTTTCCTCTCTCATTGATATCTGACTCTAAGACTCGAACCCAGGAGCACACTAAACAGTGACTAGTCGCGCATGCGGGCTAACACGCTCTATAGCCAACTGTAGAAAATCTGAATATTAAAAATTAATAAAAAAAAATTGTCAGCGAATCGTCTGATGCGTCCGATGTGTACAAATGCGCGCTTATTTTTAATGCAATGTTTATCAATTTCAGTTATTTTGTTCTGTCTTTTACAAACGGAATACAGGGTGAGTAAATGCGCAGTTATATTTTAACCCTCCATATATTTCGACGTTTACAATTGATTGGCACTGTCAAAAAAATTTTTTGAACAAAAAAAAAATTTTAATTTCTGATAATTTTTTCGTCCTCCAGCAACTGACATTTTGATAGTCACTGGATAACTTTGTAAACGCCGTTCACAGAAATGACGTAACTGAAGGCAGTGTTGCCACTACTAGAGTTCGTCATCACAATTATCCTATAATTGCATGCATTGCATGAATTTCAAATTTTGAATTTTTAAAAAAATTATTACCCTTTTCTCACGGACATTTTGTGAGACGATATTAGACTTATCTAATATCAGTGTAGACGCCGCACCAAAACAAATGTAATAGTTTACAAAACATTGAGCTATTTTTAAGAAAGCATGATATCTGTACGCACTGGCCGAAAATAAGAAATAAACCTCAAGGCGGCCAAGGCGCGATTGATTAGTCCTTTGTGGAGAGCGACACTTGTCACTTGTAGCTTGCTCTTAAAATAAAATATGTTAAAAGTATCTGTTTATCTATTTTTCCTTGTAAAATTAAGTAATCCTGACACTTTTTATAAATAAACAGAACTCGTCACGTAAGCACCAAATATTAAAAATATGCAATACTTTTTCTGAATATTTTAAATTATTATTATTATTGTCTCTAATTTATAGTTTAAGTGTAATATGGTTCATTTCTAAAAATGAATTAATCATTTTAAAAAGACGCATTTACTTTAAAAAGAACGAAAAAGGAAATTTGTTTACTTACCTAGTACAACAGTTACTACATGATTATATCATATGGGCTTGACGTATGGATAGCATTCCATAGCCGTTTTGCTTATCTAGCATTTTCATCTACTTGAAAATATGCCTTTAACATATCCAGCATTAGAATAATAAAATTAGTCGCTATGGTTAATCACTTTTCACAAAATAAACCACCAAAGGAACAAATTATAAACTATAAATTTCGGTACATGGTAACTCAAAACTTCGAATCACAAATTTAATCACAAAAAACTATAAATAACGGTATTAAACACATTTTTGTAAATGCCAATGCAGACAGGTACGCGAACTACCAATAACACTGATTTTTACATGGGGTGTAGTGTTGCCAGATGTGTGAGATTTTCACATAGGTTATAAATTTCATTATAAATAAATCATGATGCTTTTCAAAAAATTTCTATTGACGTAACTGACGGTTAATTTAGCTGAGTATTGAAAAAACGGGTCTTACCATCGCAACAGAAACAACAGAAAACAGCCAAAGACTATTATTTATTTGGGCTAGCGCTGTTTACGCGAGGTTCCGATTTATAAATATCTACGTACACGGTATAAAATTTAATTCAGTTTACTCTTTTTTAATGGAAGAACTGACCGAGGTCGGGGCTGACGACCTAAATTTGACTTTTTTTATTAACTTTTGCTAATGTTGGTGTAAAATGGCAGAAATTTTTAAATAGCTTTATTACTTAAAAAAAAAGTGCAAGTACACAAGTGAAAATAATGGTATAAATACCATGAAAATGGTATGTCTGGCAACACTGATTAGGTGCGTGGTTAGATGTGTGAAGATCATAGGTTACATACGCCACGCTAATATCGTAGTTCACATTATGGCGTGGTTGAATTTTTATCATGTAATGGCCTATCCCGAATAAAGTGCTGTTTTCTATAGAAAAAGTTGATCTTTTTTTATAAAAAATGACGTATACTATCCTTCTAACCGTCCAGAATATTATGGAGGAAAAAAAATGCAAACTGTTAGGTATGACCAGTGTAAAAAGTGACAGAAGTGTGTCAAAATACTGCAAACTATTTTCCATCACCTGATTGTTATTGTGTTGCACCTTCAGTGTTTTACTATTAGAGGCCTTAAAATAGTAGAGCTGATTTATTCCTTGAACCCCTACACATTTCAAATTATTGTAATAGCAGAGCTCACTTCTTAAAAATAATAATCCTTTTATAAACTTTGAAAAAATGAGATGGGAACATTAAATTCCTCTCGAGATTCCCTACAAACTTTACTATTCATGGGAAAATTTAGTTTTAGTTGTACATTCCATATGAAACGCTTAAAAAGAAATGTTGATTGGTGCAAGAAAAAGTCAAAACATTTCTCACATTGAAAGGTATTTCAAAATGTTTAAAAATTATTTCAAATGGAGCAATTAATCGTTTAAGTAGGTAATTATTTCATCCAATGTTATTATAAATTCGGGAATGAACTTAATGCTAGGGCTCGGTTTTTCAATCGTGGGTGAGCTACTCACACTTTTAGAATTTGAATTTTTTTAATTTTACATTTGTTTTGGAAGTGGTTATAGCAACAAATATTTTATGCTAAAGTAACGTTTAGTTGAAATGGTTTGTATTAGAATCTCATCGATTTTTGTGAAAATATAATGCTAGGTAACCTCCAACTTATGTTAACTCACGATTGTAAAATCGCGCCTAGATGAGAGAATTGCATAAGATATGCGGCAACGTTGCTTCAGTCCATTACATCATTTTAGCTAAGATATAGAATGTTTTCAGTAACCAGCAGTTCCAAAACAGTTTCATCATATTTTTTTGAAAGTCGATAACTCAGTTACACGTGGGAATTAAAAAAAAAATGTGTCAGAGGGTTTCTACAGATGTCAAGAATCGGTGGTTTAAATATAACTACACACTTAAGACTCACCCTGTATATCTATGCTAGGAAACTCAGGTTCCTCTGATGATTCTAACATTAAAAGACAACATATTTTTACTAGTTAAAAACGCACTATTGCTTCAATCACCCTGTATTATTATATAGGTAACGTGCAACTGTCAATATTTCATAACTGCTGGTAGACATATTAATAGGAAACATTACATAATTACTGAATTAAAATGCCGGACAGCGCAACTTGAAAAGTCTATTTTTAGTCGTGATTGCTGATTTTTATTGTTGTTATTATTTAAGCTGGTTATTTTAAAAGCATTTGTAACTGTGACGATTTATCTTTGCGTTAGTTACATCACAGGCCGTCCTTGAAATAAACAATGTGATGAAAATTTAAATAAAAAAATATCAATTAGTGGATTAGTGAGTCATTTAATAGTTCACAACCTCGTTAACTATATTTGATTATACACTTACAGTTAAGATATTACAAATATGAAAAATATAAACTATGTATGTACATAGTTGATAAAATATTGAATCGGAGTTTTAACTTTCTTGCGTCCTCAAATAAACAGAATTTTAGCGTCTTAGTAAAACTGTTAACCAAAAAAAGGACAGTACCGTGTAATTAAAGAAAATTGTTTTTCGAGCTTGACCATGACCTCAGCGATTTAGTATGTGATCCATATTAAAAATGTTTCTTTCTAATCTATATTAATCTATTTCTAAAAATATTTTAGCGAGCTAACACAGGAATGTGGTTTTACTAGAGATTACAAGATATTTGTTTTGCTATACCTATGTATGTAGGTGTAGGATATAACACGTTTCATAAATAAAAATTATCATTCCAAAAGAAGACAAACATTCTTAAATAAAAAGCAATGGATTATGGACATGTCGAAATTTTATGTTAAATAACAATAACATTTCAGAATGCTAATCAAAATTTAATCTGCAGTAAAACAACTACAACGTCAAAACATTTCTGCTAGAAACGTGAATTTTTTTTCAGCTGCGTGTAATAAATATTTGTAGACTTCAGATTTTGCAAAATATAGTTTACAAATTCTAAAATTAAAAAACGTATAAGGAGCTTAAAGATATATTTTAAACAATTACAAAATAAAAAACAATTTCTTTTCTACCATAAGAAATATTTTTACAGATTTGCCAGGTATTGGCTTCCTCTGAACGATCACGGATTACGTGAATTAAAGCATGTGAAGATAATGATCCTGTAACATTCCTAATTACAATACGTCAAGAATAGTCCTAACAGTATATTTCAAAATTAGTACTCATATGACTTTCTAACATTATTGCATTACTAATTTAACTGGATCCAAAGAGATAGTAAATAAATATGTCTTGTTTAAAGGCGGATACACATTGAGATCATATGCGTATGTATGTACTTTGTACGCAAACCAAGCCTCACGCAGGTTTGACACACAGTTAAGGGCAAGGCTGATCCAGTTAATGCCGACTGCCGACACATAAAAAAATTTTGCGTATAGGTGGACGTGATTTACAATAAACGTACTGTACAATTAGCTATAGTTTATTCACCTAATTCGCTTACTATTAGGGCGAATAGTGTAGATTACCACCTAAAAATAATGCCTCAGTGCTGATACGAACGCACCTGCTTACGTCACACCAGCTAGGCCTCAGCATTCGAGAATATGTGGTATTCATTCATCAACTAATTGAACAAGCTATATTTGGTCAAGGCCATCAGGAAAGTGGAAAAGAATATTTATGTCTACAAAATTCTATCAGCTATAAAAATTACGAAGAATTTCTCAATATTCTAAACACATTGCCAATTTTAAAAGGTAGGTACATATAATATATATTGATGATAAGGATAAAGTCACAATATTTAAATTAACACATATGCCAGGACCAACTATCTTATGCCGTTGTCATAATTCATAATAATTAGTCTCATTATAAATTTAAGTAGAGGAGGTTTGTTATTTCCTTGCGAAAAGTACTTGAAATGGTCTCGTCTAAGTATTTACATTATATTTAACAAATTACTACAAGGCTATGATGCAGAATTTTTGAATATTCATAAGAGAGGTTTTGTCAATCATTTTGTTTTAAATTATTTCAGGAAAAATTTCGGTAAAAATGGATTTTAGAAACTGCAAAATTTGGACCATATTGCAAATTACAATATTGACTTGCACCACAAATTTACTTAAAAACTGTTGTGACCAAAATTACTGACCATTTAGGTAAAACTAAAAAACAATCATTGAATACATTAACAGACAAAATTATTCAAAATGGCCCCATACACAAAGTTTTTGCAATTCAATATTTTGGTAGTATATTTGCAATTCAATACCTTGGCAGGTAAATATAAATAAAAATAAATGCACGTAGGTATAGATTTTCTAAAAATTAAATTGTATAAGCCGTTACTTGGTGATTATTGATAAAATTCATCATTACGATATAATAAAACACATTTTACTTTGTTGACTTCAAAAAACATTCTTTTTCCAAACCATAATTTAATCAGGTCACAATTTTCCAAATTCAAGCAATCTTTAAATACTGTATGTACAAGAAACCATTAAGTTAAATTTAATAATCAACCGAATTTTCTAAATCTAACAATAGTCAGGGCAATTATTTACTTAATAACCAGTTAGAAATACATCAATCTTTAGTATTTAATGTTTTTCAACTGTAATTCTTGTTTGTTAACCCTGTGTAAGAAACCCTTATTTATTGACTTATTGCCTAATAAACTGTGTTTAAAATTTCTCGTTAAAATGTATTTTATTATATGGTATCGATTTTCTAATTTATTTATTTGACATTTAAATCTAAAAACTATGCTTATATTCATTTTTACAATAGTTTAACGCTCAAAAAAAACTAATGAGCGTGATGTGAGGGCTCAGTTTACAACGGACAACCCTGTTTTTACAGGAAAGCCCTTACTAACTGTTACAAATAATTCAGCGCTGTTTATTATTCGCTTTTACAGTGCCCACGCAAATTATGCTGGCTCGGCTGAGACTAGCAGTTGTGGCGTCACACCGTGGCACTGAGGCCTTGATTTTAGGTGGTAATGGAATAAGACGTATGTTTAAACTTATAGGGGAATATCGCCAACAAAAAAAGCAATTGCTTCATATTTAGTGAACTGGTCAAGCTTAACGATACCTCAACAGTTGAATAGGAGGAGAGGAGACAAAGATTCTTTCTTTATTTTTTGGATAATGAAACCCATCGTTAATCCTTACTCGCAAAATAACAATATTATCAAGGTACGATATTTCAAACAAAATTAATGATTTTCAGCAATTTGAATCAGCCATGAAAGAGTGGAATGTGAAGAATGATACAAAAAATGTGGAATAAGCTTCTTCGCTTCTCTCTTTTTAAACAGCTTTTTTATGGAATATTTGACACGAGATTTAACTGAAAAGTTTTTGGATAGGAAGTTTCCACTACATCGGAACAATTTCCTTCTCTTATCAATTCTACTTTTAAGAAACTCCTTTTAGAGGCTTCTCAGAAGTAATCTTGCGAGGACGAATAAATAGGTATAACCGATTTTTTTTTCAAAATAAATTGTTATCTTTATTGGGTCAGCACAACCTTATTGAAAATGGCGGTTTAAAATTTGTATAGACTATCCTTTAACATGCAAAAAAAGTGATGAAAACTTTCAACATACCTACCACAAAGAAATAATTATGAAAAATACATAACATGTTACTTTTACGCACATCATAATTAGTATCATCCTCACTAAAAGCCTAGCCAAGTCCTTATCCTCTGTGTAAGCACAGAAAAACTCCTTTAAAACATTTCTTTTGACTAGCTCGCCCATTCAGTGCATACCAAGTTTACCCACTGCATTCTGCGATTTTAATCAAATGCCTTGTACACCTATATGCGAGCGTCTGGAATAAATTTTATATGAAATCGACGTTTAGTGGTCATAAAATTAGACAAATGCATGTAAATCTATGTTTACTACTGCACCATGTAACAATTTCTCCAGCAGGAAAGCCACAAGAGTTAAGATACAATAAATTTTACTTCGCAAAATGCAAAGAAAACTAAAATAAGGAAAACCAATGAAATGCATAGGAATTACAAAACCGGCGTCTTACAGAAGCCATAATATATTGTAATATATTCCACTGACATTTAATAATATGCCATAGCTTCCTACCGCTTGCTTATTTAATTGAGGTTGCATTTAATAATCACTCGGCGTTTAAGATTCAGTTTCCCTGCTATTACGCCGTCATAAAAAGTAAAATTACAACAACAACCATACCAAAAATAAATACACAAAGGTTCCGCCAAAACTTGCAGTCGAATCGACCAGAACTCAAGTTTTTATGGTGCCAATGTACTGTGATGTAATAAGGTTACTTAAAAAAAAGTGCAATTTAATTTTATTATTCAGCATAATTTTTACATTAACGTTTATTACCTTAACGTGCGCTTTAAGATATCTATGACAATCAGTAATATTTCAAGACACAACATACCCTACACTAATGGTGTCTTATATCTGAATAATGATTAATTCTATTTATTATGTTTATACGAAGTCAATTGAAATTGGTCATTGTTAAAGCACAGGACTGTGCACACTTAACTTGATATTTTGTCCTATGTATTTAGCAATGGTATCGAGAATCAAATGGTAGTTGAAATTGTGCAGGTGAGTCCGAGACTGGCAATGTAATCAGCCTGAACGAACCATCTACGACTGCACGTGTTTTAAAGATAATAAAACGGACAGGCCCACTAGTATAAAAAAACTCATTAAATCGTTTCTTCGCAATTACGGAAACTTGTGAGATGTGCCGGCATTGGCTATGTTTTGAGGACGATGAGCGACGATTGGCTGGGATCAGAATATTCGTCAATCCGGTTGATCGGTGGGTGTTTGAGTTTATATCAGTCAGGAGTCAACGTGGACTCGGATGTTACCTATTTATTTATTACATTTGTCCAGTGCAGTGCAGAAATACCTATTATAATATCAAGGTGGTTCGGTTTATACTTAGTGTTCATATTGGTAAATATTTATTACTACATAAAAGGTATTTAAGATATTGTATTAGGTATTTACTAATTTAACATGGCTTTCTGGAGACCATTTGAAACAGAAGATAATATAATAACGCCCGAAAATCCCGAAATAGTTGAGCCTGTTAGTGTCGAGGAAGACGAAATAAATTTAGAGTTTCAATATTTTAAATATATATGAACGTTTAAAAAGCGAAAATCGTGAAAAATGTGAGAAAGAAATAATAGAACGTATTAACGAATTAACTAAAATATCAAAATCAACAATTTATAGTGTAATTAAATAAGGACATGTTATACATCACGGTACAAATAGGAAACGGAAAAATATGAAATTAAAAAATATTGATGATGCTACCAAAGATGTAATACGGCGTATAATTTATAATATGTATGAAAAAAATATAGTTCCTACGTTAAAAATGATTCTAGAAAAATTAAGCGATTATCCTGATTATAATTATAGTTCTTTAGATACACTACGAAATGTTTTATTAGAATGCGATTTTAAACATAAAAAACTTGACAGTCGTATGATAATTATGGAATCACGACGTATAGTAGCACTTCGGGTAGATTATTTGGAAAAAATCAGAGAATATCGTAAACTAAACAGGCATATAGTGTATCTAGATGCGCCTATTATAATTCAACCTGGTAATGATTCCTCTTCAGAAAGTGAAGAATCGGACGCGTCAACTTTTAGCCTTTAACTTTTTGAATATACATATATTTTCAGAACAAAATATTTAGATATTATATTAGGTATGAAGTTTACTTTTTTATATTTTATATTTATATTTTATTTAGTTGACAAGAAATTTTAATTTAAGTTACTTTATTCTAGAGACATATTTTAATTTTGTTTTTATTTATGTTTTATCTAAACAAATATTTATTTTTGTGGTACTAATTCTTTGCTTTGGTTAAGAAACTTACATTTTTATTTTTATTTTAGAAGAAACTTTTATTTTGTTTTTTACTATATAACATCCTTGCCCCTCGCTAATCTAACCTGTCCCATTCCCTCATCCTGGCAAGGATATGTTCATACCTTCTCGTTGGTCCTTGCAGAGCAATAACATATTTCAATATAGTATGGGTTAACTTTAAAACTAAACCCAATAAATTTAAATATTTAGACTTTATATCTAAAACTGATATAATATTTCAAAAATATTTTATTGGCGAAATGAACAAAAATAGCCTATCTAATAAACAAAAAATAATAAAAATTAATACAATTTTCAAACAAGTATAACATTTTCTTATGACAAGCATTTCTATTTACCTCCGTCCATGTACAATAAAGAGATGCCGACGGTTTTTGCAGGCTTTTAGTTTTTATACGATTTCAATTGACTTCGTACAAACTATAACGAGAACGGTCAAGTTAAACTTTTAACATTACATTGGGGGAATTAAACATGACTTCATACTATATTATAAATTCAATAACAATAATAAACGTCTGTAGTAGTTTTCCACGAAACACCATATACTGCACTCGACAAGCGTTTCGCCAAGCAAGTTGGCATCATCTGGAGATGATTAAAACTAACCTTATACTAATAATGTATCCTATTTATACCTAAACTGTTGTCACGGTTCGGTGAACCGTGACCCACTAGCCAATAAAGCGGGCTATTTGGGATTGGCCCTCTGTCACTATTCATACTATTTTTACACTTTGTGATATCCAAGTTCTTTTGATCCTTTTGATTACAGTCCATGCAGCTAATTTCGTAAATCCCCGACTTTTCGTTTGTTACAATTTTGTCTTTTGGGTTACCTAAAAGTTGTTGTAGTTTGTTTCCCGATGAATGAACCACTGTCATACCTATATCTTTAAAAATCTTGCCAATACCACGGGCCAATCGAGGATTCAATGGAATCGACACAAATTTTGGATTTTTCTTTCATTTTGAAAGGTTAGCTGCAAATTTTGAACAAACTGGGTCCACATCTGATAAACCACATATTGGCAGACCTCGTTCAGCTCGTTCAAGGGAGAATATAAACCGTGTACGTAGAGATGTGATGGAAAGGCCAATAACAGCAACAAGAAAACGATGTACGCAATTAACCATTAGCCGACGTTCATTATAGCGAATTTTAGTGAAAGACTTACACTTGTGCCCCTACAAGATACAGGCAACCCATAAAATTCTGCCTGTAGACCTTGAAAAACGACTTCAATATTGTAATGCTATGGTAAACTTTGAAAATGAAATTGATGAATTTTGGAACAAAATCATAACGAGCGACGAAGCTCATTTTTGCCTGAATGGAGCTGTAAATTAACAAAATCATCGCTTCTGGGGTAGCGAGAATCCACAAATTATTCACCAGTAACCGCTACATGAGCCAAAAGTTATCGTAGGGTGTAGTGTTAGTGCTAGAAAAATAATCGGGCCTTATTTTTTTGAGGACGATCGAGGAAGAACCACTACGGTAAATGGAGATCGCTTCAGAAGCATGCTGCTGAATTTTTTAGTTCCAGAAATGGCAGAACTTAATCAGGAGGATATGCGGTATCAACAAGATAGTGCCACAGCACACACAGCCCGTGAGACAATGGCCATTTTGAATAGAATGTTTCCTGGGCGCCTCATCTCTAAAAATGCCGATATGGCATATCCGCTAAGGTCTCCCGATTTAACTGTGCCTGACTTTTGGTTGTGGGGGTATCTTAAAGATAATCTCTTTGCAAATCATCCTCAAACCTTGGAGACCTACAAGGCAACATCCGGGAACAAATTGGCAGACTCACCTGAAATGCTGGAAAAAAATTATGAAAAATGCTCTAAAAAGAGCTCATTCTTGCATTAATGCAAGGGGTGGCCATTTGGTCAATATTATTTTTAGTGTGTAACAAAAGAAATCTTTAGGGTTTAAATAAATATTTTTGATTCATAATATCACTGTTTTTTAATTAATCTTAGTTTTATATAAAAAACAAATCGGGGACTTGATTCTGCGCCACCTTTAAGAACCGAGAGAATGATGTCAAAAAACAATCGAGTGGAAAATAATGAAGTGGGAAATGAAGAAAGATAGTGGATATTTTTTCGGTTAGATGTTCAAAGAATTTTGGTCCACAAGACGGGCACAGACTAACTAAGAAGTTGTTAATACTCGAGCTAACGCAATTTTGTTCAGATTGTAGTTATTTTAAATTGTTAATACTTCCAATATTTTCATTATATAAAATTCTAAGAATAATCATAAATAATAATTATATTAATAACAGGTAATTATTAATTAGCATCTATCTGAATCACTTTTCATTTAATTAGTTACAAATGAAACGTAAATTCACCCGATTCATATAAAAACATTTCCATCTGTGTTATTTAGATACACTACTTACATCAAGATAACCCTAGAATTTTATATGGTTTGACAGCTAGATTATAGGTAGCGATTGTAAGTCACCTTTCAAAGCAATTTTAATAACCATCATTTGCTGCTTGTATGTTTCTTTGGTTTATTTATTCCTGATATTTCATTAAAAAAAACATGTTTGTTTTATGAAATAACGTTATCTGCTGCTAATAACAGTATTAATAACATAAGCTGAAAACTGCCTACAACATTATCAGATAGAACAATATTTTTTATGGTTTTTCTACTTCTGATAATGCTTTTTTCAAAAAAGAACACAACGTATTCGAGAGAGGCGAAAAAAATATTTCACAGAGTAAACAGTAAATACATTATTATTACGTGCAAAAAAAAATTTTAAGGGAAAATGTCGGGAAATAGGTTATTTTCCACCATTTAAGGTACAAATTGTTGTTTTAGTTTGTAAAATTATATAAAATTTAGAGGCAAACACTTCGGTTAATACACATCTGGTATTAAACAACAATTTTTCTAGATTTTAAATTATGGAAATGCTGGAAGATAATGGATTCATATATCCTGTATCTGATTTTTCAGTTTTTTTTCAAAAAAAAAAGTAATAGAAGAAAAGTTCAAGACCATCATTAAAACGTGTGCGAATTTATGAGCTATGCTTTTTTACAAAGGCTGCCTGCGTATTGGTAGTGGAACCAATTATTTTTTCAGTAGCTTTAGATGCCCACTGGACTTTAATCTACAAAAAAAAAACGCATTCCTAAAGATTCAGAGTGGGGGGGGGGGATTTGGTGCATCCTGGCTTTCCGACTAATCTTTATATCAGAGATTAATAAATTCCACTTTGACGTTAGCCTGGAAATGTTTTAACATTATTAACTTCAGAAAACTGAACTGAATCGTAAATTTAACTTAGTCAAATGTCAAAGTCGTGGTCCCAAGTATTTTTTTTTTTTAATAAAAGTTATCTCAAGTGGTTACATCCACTTCAATCATACATACAAAATAATTATTACAAATAACAGTAGAATTAAGATTACACACAAATTGGTGGTTATTCCACGATAAAAATGTACTAATTTTTATCGACATTTTTATCATTTCTCGGAAAGGATATATAGACAAAATTGCTGAAGCCCATAAAGCACTGACTTCTTTATAGACTGACATTTGTTTGTAATTTTCATTTTAACATTTTGAAATAGGAGATCATTCATTACTTTCCACAGCGCTGTTTTGAGATTTTTGAATACTTTTTCGGAAAAAGTCTTTCTTCAAAGCCTACTTAATTTAATTCATTATTAATACTTACAAAATCTCATAAATTTATTTGTAAAATTATAACCATCATGACCAGCTGCATAGATGGTTTATCATCCAAATTTTTATACGTAAAATCTCATTGCGTACTTTTCGATATATGTACATTTTTCAAAGACCTGATAGGTATTTTGGAACTGCAACTCGAAAATATTTTGCAACATCAATGTTTATCTTCAAAGAAATTGTATTATTTAGTATTAACATTAATTAATTTAATAAGTCAAACCTAATTTATTTATAGATCAAGTACGTGCAACCACATCATTTAATCAAAAACGGCGGTTTTACGAAAAACATGAACTTAATACGAGGTAAACTTTACCTAGGCATAAAACAATTAATTACGAATTTCCTGGCATGCATAAGGACGTAAAGTATACTTTCATTTGAATATTTTAATGTCAACTTTGCAGACGGCAAATATTTTAACAACGCTATAAAATACACACTCTAAAATATGTTATGTTTACAAAAATTTCCTACTGACGCATTAAGTGCGGTATTCAGAATTTTAAAATGCAACTTTTATATATTTTTAGACAGCCAACGAAAATTCTCAAGCCCGAATATCTGTCGAAGTTGATGCCAAGACAAGCAGCCGGTCGAAAATGAAATCTTACTTTTGTGTTTATAATCATTGCAAACATTGGACGCGAGTAAAAGTAATAAAGTATCCGAGAACGTGTCCCCCATATCTCTCATAATAATAATAATAATAATAATAATAATAAAGATGATGATATGTTATAAGGCATCGACTTGCAATGAAAAATGTTTATTTTAAAAACATTTTAACGAATAATATGATTCCACTCTAACTCCAACAATTAATTTTATATTTTAATACACTGAACTGATTCTGCGGTTGGCTCCCTGTGAAACATTATTAAATATTTTAAATATATGAAGGAAATTTGCTTTTTAATGTTTCAAAAATATTTTTGAAACATTAAAAAGCAAATTTCCTTCATATATTTAAAATATTTTATATTTTATTCCGACAACCGATTCTGCAAAGAAAAGACAAGACGTTTTTCTTAGAACCTTAACTTTCGCCTCATGTTATTATAAATATTACAAGCATGGTTATTTTTAAATCCATAGGACGAGTTAGTTATTACTGTTATTAGTTAGCCCAAACTTTTTCATATTTTAAAAAAACAACCAATAAATTCCAATATTTAAAATGTAATAATCCCTCTATCGTAGTTTCTCGGGGGAGCCCTGCTTATCACTATTATCTCTTGCATATGGCTGTTTAGTGTTTATCTCGGATGTATTTTATAATCCCCGCTATTCATATGATAAAAATTGCTCAAGTCATTAAAAATACACATATGATGTCATGCCCGGCAAACATCCGACAGAGTAAATTGCGTTTATATTGCCGCACAACTTCTAGTAACAAAAACGAGAACAAAAATGTAAGTAGAAGAAATTACCCTTCGCTTTAGATATACATATAAATGGGCACGATTAACTTTTGTTAAGCTCGCTTAATATTAATAACGTCTAGGTCACTACTTTGGTGCAGGAGTGGTGCGTGCACCAATAGGAAGCTACCTTCTGATTTAAAATGGAGCGCTGCAATTGGTCCAATTGAAACTGCTGCAGCTAGAAGACCGGTGTAATTTTTGCGCAAACTTTTGCATAACAAACTATAGGTCTGTTCTCTTCGTCTGTACCACACTTTTCAGAGTTAACGACCAATAAAGGAACCTCAGATTTGAAACTGACCGATCACGGTGAATTTTCAGCTGCACATAAACTAAAGTGTAGACGAAAAGAACGAAGAGCTTGTCATTCAACTTACACTAAAACAAAAAAATTTTCGTTGCTTTATATATAGAAAGTGCCAACTTGCGCTTTGAATTTTGATTTCGCTTTTTTTACGACGTACTGCAGTTCAACAAAAATATGTTTTATATGTTTAGAACACAGATTTTACAGTGGATGCATTAATTAATAAGCTACCTACCAAACATTAATATATACAGTACTTTTTTTTATTCCAAGGCAATATTTAAAACATTTTCGCCTGTAAAACATGGCTTGTCTACACAAATGCTTGGATGCTGTAAATAATCTGTTTTAATATAACAGCAACATTGAAAGTAATATAAAAAAACAAGTAAAAATTGCACTCACACTAAATATTATCCAGTAGAATATTTTTTAAACCGTCCTCGGCAATATTACACCAAAAAAATCCAGTCACAGGTTTACAGGAATAAATCTGCTTCAAACTTAAAACAAGCTTAGACAATATAAAAACTCCCGGCTACCGATAGATGCACGTTGTTTATTTGCAGTTCTCGAGTACCAAACCAATACAAAGTTCTTAATTTGATGTGGAATAAGAAGGCGCCGCGACGTCCAATTAGTACACCTCGCAGTGAAGACGCGGTATACAAAGTTGTATAAATACAAGTATAGAGGAGGCTATTGTATAAGTATGCAATGTGTGCACGCCTCGGAACAGACACACTGATTCTGAGAAAGCTTCGGCGGGCAAGCTAAGCGTTCAGGCGATAGCGAGGGACTGTCGGTTCGCGGAGTCGAGGCGTCGCGCTTCACATTCGCGGATCGCGCAAGCCCTAAGGGGGGAAGGGGCGGCGGAAAGCGGATGGACGCGGGAGTTGCGCAATTTCTACAACCCCCAATATATCGCCACCGCGCTCCGCGACCCCAACTAATTACGTAAAGCCCCGCCGGCCCATAGTCGAGGCCGAGACGCTCCGTCACCACCAAGACAGAAAGAAGACACGCAACTGGAATTTCCTCTTAGGACAACAGAGACGGACTGGAATAATAAAATTCAACCTTTCAAAGCCCGCAAGAACCAGATCAGTTCGTTACAGGTCTCGATTTAGCACAATCTCGAGTTTAAAAAATCACAAATTTTGGATATACATCGATAGAATAGACTTTAATATCCTTCAATTTTGTTTATCTCAAATACTAACCAAATTTAACAGAAAAGAAAAGAAACAATTTCCGCATAAATCTTATTTTTTGCACAAAATATTAAAAAAAAACAACTAGTTTCGACGTCAGCCACATCCAGAGGTAACATAATTCTTGTCGACAGTGCACAGGTCAAAAATGAAAACGAGAAGGCTCTATTCCAGTGGGACATGCTATTCAGGTATGTGCATGTTACAAAAAAAATATAATTTTTTGTCCGGCAGTGTTAATAATAAAACTTTTGGACCTCGATCTGTTTATCTTGCGATCATGTCTCAATTGTTTATTTTACATTTTACCTCTCTTTATTAAGATGGCAACTTAACAAGCGTTGAATTAGAAAACAAAAGCTAGAATCAAAATGAAATTTGCTGGGCGCGTGGTTGGCCAAGAATTTAGAACAATGACTGGAACAAATATAATAGCTCTGGTCGATTTTTCCTTAAATTTCATTCCACGACATAAATGGCAACCAGTAACCAATATGACTAATACTTGTATTTATTTTGATATATTCTAAATTCTCTGAACATGGTTTCGCGTTTTCCTTTGTTCTTATTTATAATTGGATATTTTACACACTATGATATTAATTAAATAAGCAGCTAATTATAAACCATGCGGAATATGAGAATCTCCTCTCTCCCAAAATCTTAACATTTCAAAGGACACATGACAACCACACCAAAAACATCCATATCTTCATCGTAACTATCTGGTGTACCGCAAAGCTCCATATTTGGATCTGGGGTGGAGACGAGGTGATTTACCCCGGACCTGGGCTTTTTGGAGGAGATCGGTTTTCTTTGTGTTTTTAAACTTATTAAACCTTTCTCTTTTATTTTATTCAAATGGAATTTTAGAAAATAATTAGAAAATAACTTTTTCAAAACATTTTCAAGCCTGCCGTATTATTGTTTAAAAAAATAATATTTGTTACGGATAATTCTACTAATGGTTGTAATTAAAATACTAACTGAATAATGATAATTCTATTTTTAAAATAAGAACACAAAAATACCACTTGAGATTAAAAAAAAATGTAAACAATGCAAACTGAACATAAAAATACAATAAAAAAATAAAATAAATGAACTTCAATTACGTAATACAGAATTAACTAATATTTTGTCATTGCTCCATTAGCGTCTAAAACTGCCTGAAGTCTTGCAGGCATGGACAAAATCAGATTTCTTGCAAGGCCAACTTCTTGCGACAAGTTCTCCCAAGCGGCTTCAATTATCCCTTCCAATTCTTGGGCATTATTTGGATGGTTATTTAATTTTCTTATATGTTTCACCATTAGTCCCCATACATTTTCAATTGGATTTAAATCCGGACTTTTAGATGGCCACGGTAACAACTCTATGTTTTTATTAAGAAACCATTGCCTGACACGATGGGCCGTATGTATGGAGCAGTTGTCTTGTTGGAAAATAAAATTTTCCGGAAACACCTCTATTACTGACGGCAACATAATATTGTCTAATATTTCAATATATTTAATGGAATAGAAATGACCACCACTGTTCCAACACACACCTAACCCATTTAGGCTCATCCAAGCCCAGACATTGACTGAAAACCTTCCTGATATTTGTGGATCGAAAGTATATTTTTCGTCGTATCTAGTGGATGGAGGCCTATATACGCGAACATGTCCATCGTTACAGGATTTATAAACCTTTTCGTCAGAAAAGACAACTTATCCCCAGAAGTTTTCATCATTGATTATATAGTTCAGTGCAAAAATAATCCTACCCTGCTTCTTTTCTTCTGAAAGTTTGTATTTTTTAGCCGCTGAACAAGTCTTTAAGTCGCTTTGTAGTTTTATTCTTCTGCAAGCAGTAGATACCGAAGCAGAGAAATTTGTCTCTGAAATTGCATTTACTGCAGTCTGAAAAGGGTTTTCTATTAGGTAATTTATAAGATTTTCATTTTCTTGATTATTGCTCTTTCTGGGCCTACCGGAACCAACTTTACGGGATACCGTTTGGTTGGTTTCCCATTGTTTTTTAAAACTCATTATCGTGGTTTTACTCACATTATATTCAGCAGCAAGCCTTCTTATGGACCAACCATCTTCAATTTTAGAAACAATTCGAAATTTTTGAATATCTGTTAGATGTTGAACCATATTAAAGAATATTGCCATTGAATGTGCAAGTATAACGTTCTGTCTTTGACAAAAAGAATAACCGTATATTTACAGCTTCGTGTTAATTAAAAAGGAACCAAGCGTCTCACTAATGGTAGCTTTATCACCATTTACAAAAAAAAGTCATTTGGTGCCCATTACTCACTCAATATTTCTCTAAATAAAGTAAACGAATTTAACGCAGATATTTTTTATTCAAAACTGAGATGTAATCCTCATATTAATGCTGTTGTATCTTCTAGGTACAAACAACTTGGTTTCGTTATAAATAAGACGTTCACGACGGTTTAATAACACTAAAGTTTTGTTTCTACTGTTTCATTCTTTTGTTCTGGTTTAAGTTAAAATATGCTAGTACAATTATAATTTGAAATCCTGCGCTATCAAACATAATGGCAATTTAGTAAGTATTCAACGCAAATTTTTAAAGCATGAATTCTTCAGGATTGATGGCATTTATCCAATGGTTGAGCGTCACATCAAAAACTTACTTGGCATATGTCTAAATGATAGAAGTGAAATTATACTACGTAATATTATTTATAATAAGATAGACTGCCGTCCTTATATTTTAAGTCGACTTAATTTTAATATTCCTTCAATCACAACTAGCCACACTTTCAGTTTTTATTTACCAATCTCAAGGACCAATTTACTTAAATTTTCCTCTTTATTTTGTTCATGCAACAATTTTTCACTGTGTTCAAGACACTTTAGATATTTTTATTTGTAGTATTAACTCAATCAAAACGTTACTTAGAAAAAGCGATATCTGCTTAATCCTTTTTTTTTGCTGTTGCTGCAAATGCGCTGTAGTTATTTGCCAATTTTCAATTGCCTAAATTTTTATTAATATTTTTTTTGTGTAATTATGGTGTATTTCCATCCCATCCTATAATTGTATTGAAAATAAATTAAGGATGGTGTATCTGAAATAAATAATTATCCACTATTTTCATCTACAATTATTATTTGCAATGCACTGCACCCCTAAGGTAAGCGCAGAATTTTAGTTACACCAAGTGTGACAGTGTAGACATACAAACCAGATAGATAAGTGGAATTAAATTATGTTCCATGGTAAAGAAAATGTTAATGATAATCAGACGTGCGTCTCCGTGGATTAATAAGGAATGCAAAATTAATGATTCATAAAGTAAATTGGATTTATGATGTTTTAATTAATCTGAGAAATTTAATAATAAGCATTCCTTAGTTTTTAAGCTTTTGTGTATTTAATAGAAGATTTTTAAATCTCCTATCTTTATTTATGCAGCCTCACATTATTTTAGGTAATGGTACTACTTATTTTAATTTAAATTATTGTACATGATATTGTAATAATTTCGTTTGCTAATTTAAACTAACTTTCGGTTATTGTAAATTTTAGATTTACCCGGCAACAAATGTCGCCATTTTGTATCGTAGTTAGTTGTTTTCTGTCTTTGTCTGTTGATGTTTTATGTCACTTGGCTACGTTGGTAGCTCTGAGAAAAGTGGTGACTGGTGACATTTGGAGATTGGTACCCCTTTTTGGACTAAATCTATTTGTTTATAACCTTGTGAGAATTACCTAATGTGGTGCATTTGTTTTGTGGTGGATCATTTTATACCAGTGTATATATTTACCAACCAGACCTCAGTAACGTAAGGTTTTCCTTAATTTAAAATATCGAGTGCTTGAACGTTTACTTAGTATTTAGGAACGCTGCTCTAGTGGAGCCTTGCCTAGTTCTCTGGCAAAGATACCTGCCTAGTTATCTGGCAATTTATTAATTTTTGATTATCTGCAGTAAACATATAGTCAAGCTATATATCTTTATTAACTTTATCTGGAATTCATTATTACCTCTCTACGAGGAACAAATACATAATTTAATTTAAAAGTACCTTTAATTTGAAAATTATCATATTGTTTTATATTTAGCAAATATTTATTTATATTATCTTTCTAGTTGTCTGTCTGTATACAGACATTCTAAATTCTATTTTCTTGAAGATTACCTTCTTTTAGTAAAAAATATCTTAAAATATAGTGAATACCTATTTCACTTTGTTTATTATCATAGCTACACCTAGTTTATTTGTTGGACTATTATTTTTTTCTATTTAACGTAACTTTTATTGATACTTAAGTTTGTTGAAATCTTGAACTTCCTAAAATATTGTGGGACACCGATCCTAGTTTGTTTAGTTTGCAATTTACTCGGTAAATTTGTGTTAACTCTCATATTTTGTCTACGTAGCTGGACAATTCAAACGTCACAAATTTTCACTTTGTTTTGCCTGTAATACTGATCTCATAAAACTCTCCCCTTTTTATGTAAATACCTGGACTAAGAGAAGAGGATAACTGGTGGATCGAACTGATCATTATATACTGGGTGGAGCAGGAAACGATATTTTATACAACTGGCATTTCGTCTCAAGGGTAACTGCAGTACTGACAGTGGTGATTCAAACTGCCACGGAACCCATTAAGAGCTTAGCTATTGGTGGATTCTTTGCTGGACTAACCCATTTGAAGTTACGTAAGATCTTCGTCCCTAGTCAACGTTTATATTTGGTCAGAAGAATTTTTGTAAGAGATCAATCACCTTTTTTTTTTGTTTATTTCTTGGTCTTCAACCAAAACTATGTTTTGTACTAAAAAAAGATCATCTTATCCTATGTAAATTTTTGTACATATTCTTACAAGTTTATTATACTTTTTATTAAGGGGCCTAGTCGGGAAAAAGCTTCGGATAGCTGTGTCACTCTCTAGAAAGTTTTTATACATGCGCCGCTGAATAATTTTGCTCTTGACTATACCTTCACTGGACTTTTTCTTCACCGACTTCATTGAGGTGCGATTCCCGATAGAGGTAACACTTCCTTGCTCAATTTGTAGTGATAAAGATACTTATTTAGAAAATTCTTTTTAACCAAATAGTACGGAATAAAAGTTTGAAACTTATTGAGCATAATTATGAAGATTCATTCTAGACGACATGTATGAATTTTACCTCGAATTTTACCGATTGATATCATAATTCAGGAGCTAATCACGTCCAAATTTCACTTATATTTACAGTATAAATTTTCCCTACATAAAGTGAAAATTAATTAAAATAGATATACATGTACCCTCTAGTACACTTTCAACTACTGATCCTCCAAACTTGGTGTAATTTGACCAAACCATTTGGAAGAAATAAATTTTGAAAAATTTACTTACAAACACTGGTTCGATTAGCCCTCTTAAATAATATCTTTTTATTCGACTTCCCTCCCAACAGAATTCAAGTATTAACGTTATCTTCACCTTTTAAAGTAATTTTTTATTGATTTGGTACTTGTAAAAGTCCTGGCGCCCAGCCTAGATTTTGGTGAGAACTCAAATCAATCTAAGCCCTTATGCACGACCTGCTAACTGAGCTACCGGTCAATAAGTACAACCCCCAGTTAATTGTGTTATGCCAGCAATTGGACGAGGGGTGTTGCAACTCCCAAATAATCGGTCTATAGGCAATACAATTAATGAGACTTAAAAAAAAATCCCACATGAGGATTTCCAAATTTAAAACCTTCTATGTCCAAATGATGTGTTCCAGTTATTGCAAATCGCGGATATTTCATATGATATTCATCCCATGAATGATTGTTATGGACATTGAAGATTATACCTCTATCAAAAAAAATTCTTCTATGAGGGAAACAAAAATTTAAAAATTTTGAGTATCAACACGCTTTCTCAAGAACCATCAACAAAACTTCCTTGAGCAGAGAGTAATCGCAATCGGGTAAATGTGCCTGAACTTGCTGAAAATTGTATAGCGTAAGATCCTCTATCCAGTTGATTGTGATTTGCCAAATTGACGATGAACCCCAGTGAGTAGGGACTACTACCAAAATTTTAAATACAAAAATAATTTAGGTAGGTTAATCCCATATGAGTAATTATTCATGGTAAGGCAAACAGAAAAATTTTTCTGTTTGTCTTACCACAAAAATAATTGTGCTATAAAAATAGTCTTTCACATACCTTTTCAATATTTCCCTAACGGGCTCATGTTCATAGGAACATTATTTATTTAGTCTCATGAATCGGGATATGCTGTTTTTTAAACACACTGTATTATTTATTATTTCGAAAAATTACCAAGTGACTTTTTGAAAAATAATCTTTTTTCGTAAATAAAAAATCCTTAAATATTATAACATATTCTGACCCTTGCTCGACATGATTACAAGTTTAATTGGTAAATTTGGCGACTTGTTTATACGTTCATTATAATTTATGACAGACTACAATAAATATTACTAAGTACACCCATAATTAAATGGACGACCATTAATAAATAATCTTAATTGGTCTATAATGACAGCTTATATATTATAGCCGAACAATTGACTACGATCCTTGTCCTTATAGGTTGCCAAATATGTATTTCACAATTCGCACTCGAAATGCCAATCGGAAAATTGACCCTCCTCGATAATAATAAGGCCACTAATAGAGGTTCTCGCACTTGCTTGCTGTGTTCATGGCGTTGAGGGGTGACACAATAATCTAATTTCTTTTCAGAAAATTAATTGACGACTCTTTCACCGATCAATTTGCAATATTTAGGTTTTTTAAACAAAGTTAAGTAATATCACCCAGACAAAAAGGGTAAATCTTATTATAAATACATTTAGTTCGAAACTGGTCGATATTCCCAAGGATTTTCTTCATCTTTTTTCATTTATCATTATACATATTATCTATTATCTATAGACCAGTCAAATTAAGGGTTTTTCAAAACGATAATTTCCAACCATTCCCGACCAATACCATTCGATTCAGTATGTTTTTGAATTCTCATGGGCAATTTTGCTGTACATTATATGAGCAAGAATTTAATTTATAAACAATTAAAGTTGTGAAAATGATGATAGAGATAAATTGCTCAGAACATTTTTTATAGAGCGTTAAATTCTCTTCGAAAAAGTCCGCGACGGCATGTCTCTACGATGAATAGTTAAGGCGTTACAATGAGTTAAATATTTATTATTTTTCTGCTATATATCAGTCAGCTGTACAAGTAACGCGCACGCGCGATCAACAGACTCGTACGCCGCGTAATGGCCGCCTGCGCAGAACATTTGAAAGTAGACTTGCTGTAAATCCTTCACAATTTTCTTATTTTTACAACGTTAGCAAATGTATTTATCACTTCTTTGGTCTAGATATAATTATTACATACTTTTATGCATACTCAAAGACCTGGAATGATTAAATAAATATGTTTTTATAAAAAAAAAATATATCTATAATTTAAACTGTTTTAAGAAAAAAAAATTGAATGATTTGAAGCAAGTCCATTTTGAAATGGTCTGCGCAGGCAGCCATTACGTGAGAAATGGGCCCGTTAGTCGCGCATGCGCGTTGCGTATACAGCTGACCAGTACGCAGTAGAAAAATAATAAACATTTAACTCATTGTAACGCCTTAACTATTCATCGTAGAGATATGCCATCGTGGACTTTTTTTGAAGGGAATTTAACGCTCTATAAAAAATGTTCTGAGCAATTTTTCTCTATCTGTTGCCGTTTTCGCAGCGTTTGAAGTTGAATATTTAGAAACATCGATTTTCATCATTTTCACAACTTTAATTGTTTATAAATTAAATTCTTGCTCATATAACTTACGCCAAAATTGACCATGAGAATTCAAAAAAAATTGAATCGAATGGTATTGGTCGGGAATGATTGGAAATTATCGTGAAAATGGGCCTGATTTTTGCTTCTACTAGTACAAGGGATACACAATCATGATTGTTTCAACTACAAGATACCTTTTTAATCCCGCTGAATGCCAACCGTTTTATCTATTATATACATATGTCTATCGATCTATGCAATATGCATTCATGATAACTAGAGCGTGGCAAATCAGACAGCTCTCAGTAGCGTCTCATGTGGATACTTATGTTCCCGACAATTATGGCACATGGATGAAATAAGTAGTTTATTTCAAATAAATTTGCGACATATAAAAACGTCGACACCTTTGACGGCGGTAACGAAATCAAAGTCGCCGAAGTTTTTTATGCTGCAAATAAGTTTGACCTGAACTTTAACATTGCTTACCTTTTACCTGTTAACGACCAGCCATCTTTAGATATATCTTTGCACATTAGCTGCAGACTGATTCGGTCTGCTAAAATATTTATCACATGATTTCCTTTTGAGTCCGTGGTCTCGTCCACTGTTATCCAAATTTTTTATTGTTCAATACATATTTAAGTTTGTTTTTCTTGAGGGTAAATAAAATCCAATTTGGTACATATTTTTCCAAAATGCTCTAAACTGTTCTTTCTTCAATACACGTGGAATATTACATACACAACACATACATATAAGGTCGCATAAATTGATTCCATATAATCCTCGATTCACCCGTGGTTTGGTAAGATTTTTAAAGATATAGGTATGACAGTGGTACATTCATCGCAAAATAAACTACAACTTTTGGACAATCCAAAAGACAAAATTGAAACAAACGAAAAGTCGGAGATTTACGAAATTACCTGCAAGGACCATATTAAAAGTGTGTTGGACAAACTAGATGATAAATTCAAACTAGATTTAAGGAACATACGGTTCGTCTCAAATATGGTAGAACAGATGTCCTGTTGCCCAACATGCGTTTGAGAACAACACTAGACAGCCGGATGCGTTTGAAAGCTTGTAAATTATAAAGTGAAAAAATAGTATGAATAGCGACAGAGGGCCAGTCCCAAAAGGTACACTATAATGGTCAATGAGTCACGATTCGCCGAACCGTGGCAATTGTTCTGGTATAAATAGGATATATTATTAGCAAAAGGTTATTTTAAGCATCTCCAGATTATGCCAACTTGCTTGGCGAAACGCGCGTCAAGTGCAGTATAAGGGGTTTTGGTGTTCTGTGAAAAACCACGTCAGTTTCACATCAAAGGTTTCAACCTAGTTCAAAAAAAAAGTAGGCATAATATACATAAATTAATAAAAAAAACTATTTTCCAAAATAGCTAACTGCAAAATACCTCCTTACAACTTTTAAGTCATTAAAAAATATCCGCAAATATAGCAGGTAAGTCTCGTACTCACGCTTTTAAAGAAAAACTAGATAAGCTGACCCAAAAGGCTCTCTGACTTATCTAGAAGGCAGTGAGATCGAACGTAAACACACATAAAAGGTGATTTATTTACTGTCCCCAGGAATTTAACAAGCAAACTAAAAATATTAACGATAAATTAATAAAGCTAGCCGAGGTGGCTGGCGTGCAGCCACGGTCTTGCGCTGGCGTCACACGTGCCGATTTAGAAGTGAATTATGCTGCAGTCTTATTTGAAAGGTTAATGCGTGAGGTTGTACCTATAAATTATACATAATGTCAAACGCGCCAAAGGGTAAAAAATGACCGTACGCGGACACAGTGAATAAATTTATCAGTGAATTTCCGGATTTTTCTATGACGGATGCAAAATAATTTGTAAAGTTTGCAATCAAGGCTTAATGTGCTGGCACAAAACAGATTGTCGTCGTCATATCAATACCGTGCAACATCAAAAAAAAAATGGCATGCCTTGGACAACTCTGTTTATGTTTGATTTATTGTTAATGTTAATAGCCTGTAATATTCCGCTACACATACTGGATAAACAAACATTTCGGGAGTTTTGGAACAAATACAATCCCCAGGTGAACTTACCAAGTCGTACATCATTACGTAGATATATTCCAGCTGTTCGTGAAGACATTGTAAATAGGATTAAATGTGGATTAAAAAATACACGGCTCTGGTTATGTATTGACGAGACGACAGATTGTAAAAAGAATTCTATTTTAAATATTATAGTACGTGTACTGGACCCTCTTAAACCAACATTTCCACTTTTACTAGCTGGTAAAAGACAACTGCGTGTACTGGAAAAAATAATTACGCATGTGGTGTTGGAGACATTCGAAAAATTTGACTTTCAACAAGTCAAGTATTGATGTTTGTGACTGATGGTGCCGCGACAATGCGCGTGGTAAGCCGTTCTCTTCAAAGAGACAATTGTAGGTTTTTACATGTTACGTGTAAAGTGCATGCATTACATCTTGTGGCAGAAACGATTCGAAAATGTGTTCCAGAGGTAGATGCATTAATAGCAGATACAAACAAAGTATTTCTCAAATCTCCTAAACGGCTTCGAGCATTTCACAGACAGTGTCCTGGTATCCCTGAACCACCAGAGCCGATTCTTACACGTTGGGGAACTTGGTTGAAAGCGGCTTTTTATTATGCTGAATATTTTCAACAAATAAAAGCTGTGATACCACAGTTCAACCCTAACGAGGCTGCAGCTATTAGGAAAAGCCAGACAACCTTTCAAGACGTTTCCCTTGAAACAGATTTAAAAACTATTAACAACAATTATAGAGGACTACACGACGCAATAGAAAAATTGCAAAATAGTTCATTGTCGTTAGTAGAATCGCTGCAAATAGTGGACGACGTAAGTACACAGCTACAGGCTATAAATGACGCAAAAAATAATCGCGTTAGTGAAAAATTCGAGAGTGTATTACAGAAAGATCCTGATTTTAGCAAATTAAGACAAATTTGTGATGGTGCATCTACAACTTCGTTAAGTGAGTTCACAGATTGTTTTACTTATGCCTGTATTACATCCGTAGATGTCGAATGGTCATTTTCAAAATGCAAAACATATTTTTTCACCAAAGCGAACATCGCTGACGGAGACAGCTGTAGAAACATACCTGATGCTATTATACTATAGATCTTCCCCACTTTGTGATGACGACAACCAAACTACTTCATAAATCTGCTTAAAAGGGTGAGTTTTATACAAATTTTTATAAAATGTAACATTATTGTTAAAATTTATTTCCATTTATTGTACTTATTCAAGTATTATGATATGATGTAAACATATGAGTCATATGACGGCTCAGTCGGCCAGGTGACCTCGGCCAGCTTTATAAATTATTAAAATGTATAATAATTTCATTTTCAAATATAAACCTTTCGCTCCGGTTAAAAATCATAACAATGTGAAAGAAATGAAAGAACTTGGAAAATGATTTTTTTTGGATAATGTTAAAAATTATACTCGATTGTTTGAAATATCACAGTTTTTAATAAACAATTTTGTAAAAATTTCATGTTGATTTTTCTAATAAAAAGATTGATGTAAGCGTTTATCAACATGCACACATTAGTATTTCCCAATTATTTTCTGATATGGTGATAATTACAATCATCACTGTTAATTGCACAGTCTATTTACAGAAGTAATCAACATGTAAAAATTGCTAGACATTTTTAAAAACGTTGATGATTCAAATATGACATACAGAAAAAAACATTGCTATCTCCGCTTACGATTAGATGACTTACTAGGAAATCTTCCTTTAGCAAATAATATACTACCGTTATTATTTGCATTTCGGCTAGAAGCAAAATAATATACTTCCTACATTTCCATTAAAATATTATCAGCCTGGGTAAATAGACGCTCCACAAGATTGAAATCAATGAAATTAAATTTACAACTATTCCTAATATTTATCTACCTACTCCTGTTCTCTTAATGTCACTCATCTCAAAGCATGATTATGGCAGTACAGAGCAGATGTGATTCATAATCATAACTAAATAGGTAATTAATATTAACTAATAATCGCCAAAAAGTTTTATAATTTTTTAACGATAGAAATGTTTTTCGTTTAATATTTACTTTCACCTACAAAACGAACTGTTTGATTCGGAACAAATTACGTTTAAGGCTGATTTATTTATATTGGCATTACCAATATCCACTGACTTACCAACTTGGTAAACCAGTGGAAACGTATTAAAAATCTATGAATCCGAGTGTCAGAGTGGTGTCTTTATGTACAAGGGCACTTAAAATTGAGTTCATGGAGGCAAGACGATAAGGAAATAGGAATAGTATACCAAGTGTTCCATTTTTGACGTTACATTTACTTCAAACTTGCTTAAGTCAAATGTAACACACTGTATTTTTTTACATCAGGTTATGTATAATTAAATTCCTTTTTTTCTGATATAGGCATTGTGGGGGTTTAAGTTACAATTTTTAGAAATATTTGCGATTATCTTAGAAATTCAAGAATTTTTAGTAAAAATTTTATCAAATTAGCCATGATCAGAAACAGTCAGTAATGTCAGTCATTCTCTTATGTCAAAAAATGCCACCCCGTTTAAATTACACCCACGAAGACTTTTTGAATTTGTTTATTATTTATGGAGAATGTGATAAAATAATATCGAGAACTTGTAGTATATTTGTAACTAGATATCCACAAAAAAAGGAAAATAACACTAAACACTGTAACATACCTATTAATTGGATTGAAGACACTTTGCATAAACTAAAATAGCTAAGATGAAACCAACTAAAAACATGATTCCATTTTAATTTAATAATTGCTAGAAATTCCGCCCACGAACCTCCACACATTTTCGTACCTTCGGATTAGTTCTTCATGGGTAGCTCTTCTAATAATTGAAACCTGTGATAAGTTTTGAAATGCATTTCTTACTCTCTGCATACAATCTTCAATAGTTGTTAATGGGCTCTCATAAACTTTATTTTTAATAGTTCCCCAAATAAAATAATCTAAAATTGATTAATCGGGCGAGCGAGGAGGCCATAGGAAAGGTCCATTATTGGCGATCCATTGATGGTAAAAAGTTTCTTGTAAAAAATTATTTATCAAATACGCGTTATGTGGGGGAGCACCGTCGTGCTGATAAAAAATGTTTCTATGTTCGGCGAGAAGTAAATTTTCTAAATAGTTATTATTCAAATTTTGTAAAATATTTAGATCTTTCACCTAATAAAAAAAAAACAAAAACAAAAAAAATTAATTATACATATTAGTAGAAGAAGAAACCTTTGTAACTTACAGTTTTTTGAAATCCCCACAAAAAAAAAAACTATCAGATATTATTTGATATTAACGGTCAAGAAAAGAAAAATATACTTATAACTTACTGTTTAAATTTTCCTAATAAAATTCTAATGCCACCACTCTATCGTTTCTTATGGCACAGTAAACATTAAACTGCCAACTTTCTTGAAAATTTCGCTCCCTGAAACATGAGGATTCGAGTCACTCCAATAATGCGAATTGTGTCGATTAAAAAGTCCATTTTTGGTAAATTTAGCTTCATCTGACCCTATAATATTTCCCAAATGAGAATAGTCGCCTACAGATCTTAATAGAATTAATTCACAAAAATTTTCTCTTCTTAGGAAACCTGTTTCTTTTAATCGTTGAATCATTTGGAACAAAAACTGGTGAAATTTATGTTTAATTAAGATTCTATGAACTGAATCCTTGCATTGTCCCGATTCCAGAGCAGCTTGTCTTAATGACATCATTGAAAATATCCCAGAATTGCTATTTCTACGTTTTCGTCATTAACAATAGGCTTCCGCTTTTGAATTCTTGCCTTGACAGAGCCATAGTTTTTAAAATTATCCAGTGTGTTTTACAGTATTTGGTGACGGTTTCCGTTTTTGTGGATATCGAGTAGCAAATGTCAAGTTCTTGATATTACTTTATCACATTCTCTATAAATAATAAGCAAATTCAAAAGTCTTCGTGGGTGTAATTTAAACATGGTAGCATTTTTTGACATAAGAGATTGACTGTCATTACTGATTGTTTCTAGTCATGGCTAATTTGATAAAATTTTTACTAAAAATTCTTGAATTTCTATGAAAAGAGCAAATATTTCAAAAAAGTTGTAACTTAAACCCTCACAATGCTTATATCAGAAAAGAAGGAATTTAATTATACATAACATGATGTAAAAAAATACAGTGTTCCATTTGACTTAAGCAAGTTTTCGCGGTTTGAGGTTTACAAAATGTAACGTCAAAAATGAAAGACTTGGTATATTATTATTAAATTTCTTTAAACTGTAGAGCGTAGCTCACCTTATGGTCTTTCTGCATGCTAAAAAGCAAATAAGTATCGTTTACATGAAGAAAGTTATAAAGGTTATTGTAAACCATTACACGTCGAAATTTTTTTAAAATGTCAAATATCTCTGGAACGGCTGGGTTTAGGCACCCTATGCCTAAACCCAGCCTACATGTTTTTGACTCACAACTTTATGCTCTTTTTGAAAACCAATATATAGGGTGTTCCATTTTTAATAAGCAAGTTGGTATCAACTTCCGGTATAACAGGAAGTAATTATTTCAGTTGGATTGACCACACTGCTGTTATTTCCTAAATTTTTAAAATTTTCTGGTGCGTACTTTTCCCTATATCGATTTGATGCAGTTCCTGGTGAGACACTGCATAGGGTAACAGTTCAAATCGAAAGTATAGGTTGTTTAACAACAAATAGTTTGAGACCTAAATCATGAAAATTAATTCTATTAGAAATGTATGTGCTACGAGTTACGAGATGAAAAAAAATGTCTAACAGATGCCCATGTACTGAATCTTGTAGCACATTTTCTGTTTCATATTTCTGAGAGTATTGTGTGCAAGTTTTATATTTAACTTCTTAAAAAATAATATATTAAATACCTTATATTGAGAAGACTACTCAAAATATTGATGGCTGGCTGCCCTGTCCACAATACCTGAAAAAAAAGTATAGTTGAAGAAATATTAAACACTAAGTCATAGTCAGTTGTGTTTACGGCATTTATGAAATAGTTGATAATTTATTAGAAGTACGGCAAAGATTATGACATAAGAAGAATAATAACTAACATTCGATTTTTCAACCAATGATTAAGGAATAATATTTTTCTACGCAATACAATTTGCTATTTTAAACTTCGTCTTTTCATTGTAAAATAAATCAAAGGGAGTTGATGTGTACCTTCTCTTCAAAATTTCACTCAATTCCGAGAAAAAACGAGATTCTGAAGCCACCTATGGGAAGGTATGTATATATATTAATAATATTAATAATATTATAAATACATCGTTGAATAATGGAGAATTTCCAGAAATTCTAAAAACATCACTAATAATTCCTGTACCAAAAGTACCAGGAACAATATCAGCAGAAGAGCATAGACCCATAAATACACTACCTTCCATGGAAAAAATTTTAGAACTAGTAGTTCATGACCAACTTACTGAATTTATAAACAAAAATAAACTATTGCACGAAAACCAATCTGGATTTAGAGAAAATCATTCGTGTGAGACAGCGGTACAAAAAAATAATTAATGATTTTAAATATTCTGTATACAAAGGGGAAGTTGTGGTAACTGTCTTCCTCGATTTAAAAGAGCGTTCGAAGTAGTCGACAGAGAGCTTTTACTAAAAAAACTTCAGCAGTACTTCGGGATTGCTGACACGGCATATCAGTGGTTTAGGTCCTATTTATATGGACGGAATCAACAAACTAAAATAAATAATATAAGGTCTAAAAAGCTTAATAATAATAATGGAGTTCCACAGGGCAGTGTACTAGGACCTATGCTTTTCACATTATTTATTAATGATATCCTATTAATTAATTCAGGAGAGTGCAAAATGCACCTTTTTACGGATGATACTATAATCTACTTATCAGGATTGGATTTGAAACAAGTTATTCAAACAGTTAACCTAAAATTGGAACTAATTAATGAATGGTTTACAACAAACGGTCTAATGATAAATGCCAAAAAGTCAAAATATATGATAATAGGCTCCAATAAATATATAAGTCAAAATATTGATAGAGGTGTAAAGTATAACGGAGAGTATCTTGAAAAAGTAATATCTATGAAATACCTAGGAATTATCATAGATAAAAAATTAACATTTAATGACCACATAAATTATACATGTAAAAACATATCAAAAAAACTTGGATTCGCCTATCGTATTAGTAAACATTTAACTTTATACACCAGGAAAACGATTTACAATACCATAATTAAACCACATTTTGAATAGTGCTCAAGTATATTATATATGTGTAATGATACCAACATAACCAAACTGCAACTCCTACAAAATAGGTGCATGCGATTCATTTTGTAAAGCAAGCCAAGAATGTCATTCAGTTTAAAAAATACCTGTATAAATTCATGTATAAATAATTTTACTGATTATGTTGGTATGACTTATTGTTAGATATTAAATTATACCACCATAAATTAGCAATTATATAAACTTAAGTTTCGATTGTAATATACCATTTGTAAATTAATAGTGATAAATATTATACTGACTGTATGCTGTATACTATACCGATCATGTGTAATACATTTCGTGTAATAGCTGTTGTGCTAAATAAAGATTATTATTATTATTAATAAAGTTTATATGAGAAACCACACTTAATTTTTGTGAAGGAACTTACCTGTCAAATATTTCTGGAACACCCTGTATAACAACATATTTAGTTTAAAACAAGGAAATGTGTTTAATTTTATTTAATATCTCTAAACGGATACTCGAAGAATGTTAGAAAATAGCGAGCTATGCCTTGAAGTGAAGGTATGATGACTTAATATAAATATTTTTCAAAAGTTATATCTGAAAAGTATATTTTGTCCCCCACCAAAATGACTATTTCACATGTTTCATTCATTTACGTAACGTTGAATAATATATATTGCGACGCAAATGAAAATTGATCCTTATCGGGCCTCTCTATGATATCTGATATCGAGAATAATACAGTACATATATGTACATATGTACATGCATAGTTGAAGTTTAGGTCAAATATGGAAAATTAAAATCCATTTGAGGCATTGGTAATTTCCTTGATAATATATACATATAAATATTTAACATTTTAAAAACAGGCCAAATAAATTAATACAAAGATAATTTAAGCGGATAAAATATTTTCGCGACGCGGTTGTCTATGGTGTTTATGTACAATTTATAGTTGTAAAGCAGCACTTATGTAAATATGTCATGAATATATGTGTATATACAGTTTGTGCTATAGTTGAATGGTATTTCTATTTATATCAGTTTTTGTTATCACCGCGAGCTTTTCCTGTATAAATATTCTTATCTGGGTTCGCAAAACCGTTTACTTATGGAAATCGTTTCTTATCGCATATCTTAGGAGGGAAGTCCAACGTCAGTTTTGTCATTTATTTGATGTTTAAAATTCTATCCTCTGATAATACGAAATACAAAAGATTCGAAGCATTTCAATTCTTATTTGAATATTGAATTTTAGAGCTTTCCTGAAATAATAATAAAATATTGCAGAATGATCGCACAATTTCGATTTCTAGTTTATTGATACACATTAAATAAGCACTGTATCATTTGAACATTGATTTACACTATAATTTTTTAAAGAACTCATAGTACACACAGGAAACGTATTACGTTTCTTAGCATTAGTATAATAATAAATGTTCATGACGTTTCGTCAACCAAGATGGTAACATCTGAAAATTATTAAAGCTACCTAAATTAAGAATTATATGTATTAGACTTTTCAAATAACAGATTATAGGGAATTTCATGAATTTTATTACGATTACTTCATTGAATATACATGGTGTTTCAAAAAAGTGTGACCAACCCAACTTATATTGTTTTAAATAGAACACGAGCCAAACTGTCACAGTAAAAAGTTTGCCTTTAAACAATACTGAATTGGGAAGCGGGAATGTCCAACTCCGCTTATTTTTAGATATTTAATGATATTTCGTGTAATGTGCCGCAATTTACTGATGCTTGACTTATAATTTGGAATAAATTTTCTGGGGTATTTTGATAACAAAAACGAACAGAAAGAAAGGTGAGAAAAAATTGTAATTTTGGTGCCCCATTTATAATGTGAGTGTCGTCCCATTTTGTGGGAAGAGCGTGCTAAAGATGTTGTCTGAAAATTGGTAACGTTTGGGACGGTAATTTGTGTTTTATTCGAAAGCGTTCATTTTCAGTATAATATACGACTTTTGTTCGTTCCTTCTAAATTTTTTATAAATCAAATTTTTTTTATGATCTTGGCATCAGTTGAATCCATATGGCTTAAAAACTAATCAAAACTAAGTTAAATTTAGACGAATTAACAATTCCGATTAATCTCGCACGTACAGTGCACCTGGATTTCCCTGCGTCGTTGTAAAATTGCCAATAGGATTTTTTTGAAACTACCATTAACTACAATGGAATAACATTTATAATCTACCAGCTCTAAAATCCGGCTCGACCCGGGAAAATTTAATCCCTAGCTTTCATCACTAAAGTGCTAGCTCACTGGGGATTTCATCCCTTGAAAAATTATTGTGTCAAAATTAAAGTTTATAATATTGTCACGTTTTCTTTTGTTCGTTTATTTTAAATAGGGATTAACGGGGAAATTTCATTATTTCATACAAAAAAACTTAATAAATTAAATATTTTTTAATAAAAATTCCCTCAAGTTTTACAGAACTATTCGCGATTTTCCTACCAGTGGCGTGTTTACAACTGGCAGGCATAAAAACTATAAATTCCATTATTTTTCAAAAATATTGTTACACAAACACCTATACTCGTTGATTGAAGGTCTAGGTAACACTTACTCACTACTTTATTTACTAATTAATAATTAGCAACAATAGAATAATTACTGTCTTAACTATAATCACAGTTGAACACTTATAAGTAAAGCTGCAAATCGTTTCTGTGTATCATGGTCGTAGAGTACAGATGTACTTACTGTCGCCGGCATTCACCTTGACCGCGAAACTCTTTCTCCAGTCCAGTCTATTATTAGCTTTCGAGTTGTGTACACGTTAAGTCATTTGGGCGTATTGCATATTGTTTTTGTGTTTTTATTTTATTTGTTGTACTGTATTGTTGATATTAATTTAATAATAAAGCATGGCAGACGTACGCAGGGATAGAAAACGGCTATTTGCTGACAAAGTGAATAAATTCATAGGTGAATACCCAGATTTATTCTATGATTGTGCTAAAATAATTTGTAATGTGTGCGAGAAAGTTTTGTTGTGTTGGGATAAACGTGATTGTGGACTTCAAGTAAATAGTGTACACCATAAAAATAAAAAAAGCGTGCCTTCGACAACATAGTTTATGTTTGATTTACTATTAATGTTGATTGCCAGTAATGTTCCGCGCTGCACATACTCGATAAACAACCATTTCGAGAGTTCTGGAATAAATACAATGCCCAGGTAAAGTTACCAAGTCGCACAACGTTATGTAACTATCTACCAACTTTACACGTAGACATGGTAAATAAGATGAAATGTGAATTAAAAAATACACGGCTGTGGTTGTCTGTTGATGAGACAACAGACTGTAAAAAAAATTCTATTTTAAATGTTATAGTACGAGTACTGGACCCTCTTAAATCGACAGATCCACTGTTACTAGCTAGCAAAAGAATAAGTCAGGGAACTAGCGAAACAATTACCAGGGTGGTGCTGGAGACGTTAGAAAAATTTTAACTGACAAAAAGTCAAGTATTGATGTTTCCGACTGATGGCGCCGTGACAATGCGTTCGGTGGGCCGTTTTTTGCAAGAACAAGGTTGTACATTTATACATGTTACGTATAAAGTGGATGCTTTACATCTTGTGGCAGAAACTATTCAAAAAGGTTTTCCAGAGGTGGATGCATTAACAGCAAGTACAAAAAAAGTGTTTCTTAAATGTCCTAAACGTCTCCGTGCATTTCATAGTAGCAAGTGTCTCGGTATTCCTATACTACCACGGCCGATTCTTACATGTTGGGGAACATGGTTGCAGGCAGCTTTTTATTATGCTGAATATTTCCAACAAATAAAAGCTGTGATACTACAATTCAATCCAGATGAGGTTGCAGCTATTAAAGAAAGCCAGACAAAATTCGAAGATATTTCCGTTGAAACAGCTTTAAAAAATATTGCGAGGAACTATAAACCATTACATGAAAGCATAAAAAAATTAGAAAACAGTGCGTTGTCGTTAGCGGAGTCACTGCAAATAGTGGACGAAGTAAATCTACTGCTACACGCTATAGGTGACGCAACCAAATGAGCGCGTTAAAGAAAAGTTAGCAAGTGTGTTAAATAAAGACACCGATTTTACCAAATTAAGACAAATATGTGATGATGCAGCCCCAGATCCGTTAAGTGAGTTCAAAGACTATTTTACGTATGCGTGTATTACATCAATAAATGTCGAACGGTCGTTTTCAAAACATAAGAACATATTTTCATCAAAGCGTACATCACTCATGGAGACAACCATAGAAACATATCTGATGCTGCAAAATGGCTACACATCTTCTCCAGTTTGTGATTAGCAAGCCAGTTCATCAAGCTAGTTAAGAGGATAAGTTTTACATACATTGTTATAAATTGTAACAGTTTATTGTTTCTCGTATGTTAATTTCGCGTACGCCACTGTCCCACAGAACATTTTTGACAGCCCTAATTATAAGACTCTTTCTTATTTCTTCTTTACTCGTTCACGTTCAACTTAAGACTTAGTCTCGACCCACTGTGCGTCTCATTTATACATCCATTCACACGGTCTAGAGCATTCCAGAATATTCCCGGCCGTTCGCGTACAATTCCAGTCTCATCTAACCAGTCTACATAGACATTTACCGAACATTTTGTCACTTTGTGCATATTTAGATGTATGATACATTTAATCACATTTATTTTCTGACATACCTAACCATTTTATTCGTAAAATGAAAAGACTCGTTGTAATTCCTATCCCCATCATGGTCTGCGACAAAGGAAGAATATTAAAATAGTTATAAAATATACCACTAAAAATTTATGGTACTAAAGTCAACAGGTCCACTGTAACTAATTTTCATAAAATTTCACATACTACATCTTCGTGTACAGACTGCCCGCATATTATTTGATTGTGAATGTGATTTCTTCTGTGTTAAGGAGACTTGTATGTGCAAATCTGGAGGGCACCGCCAGAGAGCGTCCGGACCGGTCCAATAAATTTTTTAAAAGTTATACAGCTAGCTAAACTCCACCAAGCAGGATGTAAAAAGAGAGTAACAATGTTTCTTTTCCGCCAAACAATCTACTTTTTTCATAGATTGTGATTTTCATTTGATCATAAACACTTTCTTGTTGAATTATTATGCTGATGCCTGATATGCAATAGTATATAACAGAATGTCATATAATCTTTGCATACAAGAGTAACGTCTTTTAATTAAGAAGATAAATAAGATATGTGGAGAAATCCAAACAAAATTCTTGGGAACTTATCAGTACAATTACCGTCGATTTGTTTAGTTCACAATAAAAGATAACAATTTCTTGTAAGTAGAATTTACGTTCTAAAAATCAGTAAATTTATTATTATTGTTCACTAGAAATATAATCTTGGTAGAAGAGATTATTTGCTGGAAAATTTCAACCTACTTTCCCTACGTACGATATATAGAAAGCAGCTTTTTTTTTAAATTTCGATTAATGATATCTCACCAAAGATTGCACACAGGAGGCCCGTGAGGCCGAAAATCTTGCATATTAATGCAGTTGGTTTGGTTTGGCATCGATACTACCTACCACCAAATCCACTATTTTTGAGCCCAAAAAAATGTATCCCTTAGGTTTCCATTTATGGTTGTCGATGTAAAGCAGGGTTACTTGGATGATCCTGACAGTCGAGAACAAGTAACTCCAGTAAATACGACATTTCTCGTCCTCGTCAACGGACGCAATATTGTAAGGCAGCACTATTTGGTCCACCCAATAAGTTGCATGAGCCATTCCCCCGCCTCACGACAGGTTCTGCAGTTGATATCAGGGACCTCTCTCTATGTGCCGCACACGACCTCGGTTGACCCTCTGCAGTTGATATCAGGAACCTCTACGTGCCACACGCAACCTCGGTTGGCCTTCTGCAGTTGATATTAGGAACCTCTATGTGCCACACGCGACCTCGGTTGACCAAGGTGTTGAAGACAACATCCTGACAGGCTCTAGTAAATCGCTCGGTCTCCGATTTAATCTTGGCTAATCTTAGAAAGGCGAATGTCAGGCTGGTCAAAACACCCAGTATTTCTGTTCTTATAGAAGACACTATTTAGAAGTTAATCAACGTGCTACCATGAACAGTTCTGATTCGAGCTTTCAGGAAATTTCTGACTGACATCAGTACCTCGCCTGTTTTCAAACACAAGACCTAGTTCATGTTCAATGTTAACTACCGAAATCTATAATTGTAATAATAATGGCAATATTAACATCAACGTTCGTTCATTTTTAATAATAAAACTGTTTAAAAATGGCTAATGTATTTCGATACTTTAGATTACTTTCAATATATTCTTATAAAACAAGTGTGTGGCCAAATAATTTGCCGTTGTCATAATAACAAGAATCAAAACGAACTGTTCGAACTTTTCTGCATCGAAAAAGATTAATAAATGACTTAATTTCCATAATAGCTATAGAAAAATAAGTATTGTCGCTGTGTTGTCCTCATTGTCCAGATTATTGTTATTGTTCTTATTTTGTTGAACTTCTTGAGATGCATTGATTTTTGCTGCTCTCATTTTCATGGTTGCTACAACCCTTTCTTCTTGTCGCAGATGAAAGATGATATCAAATTTTAAAATATGGACTTGCTTATTCTGTTTTCTTCTGACATCCTCTTACGCTTGGTTTTAATTCTTCTGAGTATGTCTGATATAAGGTTTATATTTGGTTACCGATTCAAAAAAAATCCATTAGAGCGTTATCTTCGGTAAAACATTAAAAAGTCACCAAGTATCCCACTGTATCATCTCTTGAGTTGAAGGAAAAATAACTGTTTATTAACTTGGAAGGAAATTGTCAAATGTCACAAAAATTTAATATATGCCAGTCACATGCAACACTGGCTGAACAATGAACATCCAGTGAAATAATAATACACAAACAATGTTTAGAGAAACAAAATTAATTTCACAGAAATTTTGCGTAAAGAGTTAAATCTATTTGGAGGAAAGTACCTCAAAAGGGGACATATTAATTCATTTATTCACCACTCTTCTGTAATTCCTCATAATTTAGATTAGATTTTCTGATAAAACAAAATTCACGGCTCGCTGCGTTGGACTCCAATTATATCTCATACATTAAGTATTCGTCTAATTTTATGCTTTTAGGGCAGTTAGACACAATTTGCAACGACAAATGCAATATATATTGCGTAATTAACAGCAGGAATGTAATTATCAGTTCGGTATCCAAATAATATACACGGAGAATCAAAATGTGCGGAAGCAAATCGCCAACTAGTGTGCTTTCGAAATGGAATTTGCTGAGTATCTATATTATAGACCAGTTTAATAGTTCAGTAAATCCTTATTTACATTTGAACATAATCCAATATATAAAGTTGATAGAGCCTTTCAATACGAAGATGGTTTCATGGTACTAATATTGTGTGCCAATTACTAATATTGTTGTTTCATGTGTATTTACTTCTGGCGGTGCCACCCTCTTGTGATATAGCCACTAACTGCTACATGTCTTTTTTCTTAGGAGAATTTAACATTTTTGTTTAGTCGTTTGCTCAATGACATGAAAATTTACACCTCGAAATCTCGCTCTCAATTGTGTAAATTGCGTGCGTTATTACATACATGTATGTCAGTGTTACTATTCGTGTTATTAAGTGCGAATTGAATATAGAACACCTACAGAGAACGAATCCTCTTTTTAACACGCTTTTATTAGCTTCACCTGTATGTTTGTTTGTTTGTTTGTTTGTTTGTAACCAACTCTTTGGACTCGATTTTAACCCACTTTAAACGGACAGATTTAATTGAAACTTTGTACACTTACGAAAAACCGGTAATAATACAATAATTTGATAAGTTTATATCATTATCCTGATCAGGATCGCCAGTCCTTTCCTCACGTATCCTCTGCGTGAGAGCAAGACGCTTAATTTTGTAAGTATATTCCGTAATTCTCAGTTCGGTCGTTGGCCGAGCGGGCAAGTCTTAGTCGACGCGAAACGACGGACTCCTCGGGCGTGAGTTCAAATCCCATGGCTGAAATAAAAGAATATTTTTTTTTTCAGAAATATCTGTTGAATCGTAATATGTTATAATATCAGCATCAATAAGCAATATAAATATAGTTTAAAAAAACTAAAAAACACGCTTTTAAAGCACATCAAACTAAAAAAGTGAAAAACAATTATTAATATAAACTGAAAACAATAATGAACGAAAAATACTAGTATTATTGTGAAAAAAGCGTGGGGCGCTTTGTGCCATATTTTTCGTATATCGAGCAACCCACGATCTTTTTCACAATAATACTAGTATTTTTCGTTCATTATTGTTTTCAGTTTATATTAATAATTATTTTTCACTTTTTATTTTGATGTGCTTTAAAAGCGTGTTTTTTAGTTTTTTTTAAACTATATTTATTCTCCTATTTCTTAACTGTCGAAAATGTATACGGTTCCTCAATTTGCTACTTACTAACCTCATTGATAAGAATTTTATACATTAAATTAAAAACAAACCATTTACTTTTAATTTATTTAATCTTGTTTACTGTTAGATAAAACTGTAACAGAATGAATTGGGATAATAGTGTGCTTTTCTAAATAAAACATTCTCTTATACGATATATTTGCCTTTATCTCTTGATTCATAATTTTTTTTAATAGAAGAAATTTTTGTTATTTTTTATCATAGTAGATGGCTTTTGTATTTGAATATATCAAAATCTATAAGAGGGCACGATACACCTTTCAGAATAATACAACCCACAGAAAACCAATGTTTGCATTCCATAAAAATTATAAAGATGTTTCAACCTTAAGCGGAACATACTGTAGAAAAAAATTCACTTCAAACTTTCAACCGATTGTTATTTTTACTTAATTTTGTATTCATTTTATAGAGGACAGTAATAATTTAATCCTGAAATTAATTATCTACAAAACTTCAAATCGGTCAGGAATTATTAATAACTTCTCGGGTAAATGATTTTAATAATTAAATCGGGGGTATTAGGTGAAATCCAGCGGCATTAATAAAATTAAATGCCATCGGATAATTTGTAGCCTTCGCAAATTTATTCATTAAATGACAATGTAATGAAACCATAATTGGCTAAAGCGATCATAAGTTTTATAGTATCTAACAGTGGCATATTTATCACCAATACATACAGGGTATAAAAGAATCTACTTTTTTGTAAAAAATGCCATATCTGACACATTTGTAATTTTCATGCCATTTTGATAAAATAAAAGTCAACTATAACATCCATAAGAAAATCCAAAGTTGGTTATCTTGGTCTAAACCATTTTTAGATTCTCCACGTCGAATTACATCAAAACACCAAATTTCAGTCAAATCAGTTTGTAAATAAAAATTTTGTAAAGAAATAAGAAACTACATAATTTCATTTTTCCAAAATATTTTTTGGAAATTAAGGTATGTCAAATTTAAATAATGTCAAATAATGCGACTTTTTTAAAATCTTGCCGCTCCCTCTGACGGACTGTGAGATCACAATAGTGAGAAAATAACTGTCTTCAAAATTCTGCAGTAGCTGCGGTTGTATACAAAATGTCAGAAATGCATACACGGAAGCGGATATTACTGTGGTGTCCTTATCAACCGGGGTAATATCAGATTTGGCAGATGTTTTGTAAGAAATTTTTTTCATAATGTGGGAATTTCATATTGTAAAAATGCTTGTACAGGACTCTTTAAAAAATACGGCAATGAACAGATCCAAGAAAAGAAAACCAATACAAATGAGAAGCCAAGACATATATAAAATCAGTTCCATTGAAGAAGCTTTTATGGCATGTCAATAACCAAGGTGCGCTAACAAATTATTAAATAACAATCTTAAAAAAATTTCTATAGATAAGAATTTTACTGTTTTTTTACCGTGATGCAACAAATTCCTGGATGCTGATGACAAGTTCTGGAAGTTCTCGGATCATTTGGACAAAAAGAATCAATTCAAGAAGAAATAGATCTGTTCCATGTAACTGCGTGTGTCAAAATCAAAACGCTGAGTTACTTTTTTACAACAAACCAATACAGGCCGTTTTTGTCACTGACTCAAGCTGCAGTTCACCTCTTTAATCGAAGAGCTCACAATCAAGCGACAACATTGTAGCAAGTGCACGTTTATAAACCTTCTCCGTCCATCAGTAACAGATTTTGGATCACTAGTGAAAATGGATCTTCAGAGTGATATGTATTTCCTTGCAGAACTGAGAATATTCTCATTGATTGCGGTATTCCTGTGGTTCAACAAAATGTTTCCTTCTCTGCAAGTGCGTCATGAATTGGACTGTAATGTCCTGAAATGTGTTCTAGATCATAAACAGAAACTTCAATTGAGAGATTGAACCTCCTAGTTTCTAAAACATTTCTTCAAATTACTTTTAGTGACGACCTGGAAAATATATAAGTTATTTTATGGCGAAAATTACTTTCAATTTGAACCAAAATTTGGTAGGAATATTTCATCAAAAACTTATATACAGAAAAACATTTGAACATCAACTAAAAAAAAATGGTCGAAAAATTAACATTTATGAAAAATAGATCTTTTTAATTTTTCAGAAGTATAAGGCGACTGACTAAAGTATAAGGTTGTAAAATACACCAAGAGATTTTTCGTTATTATCGAACAGATAATGATATGCATATATTATTATATTTCTTTATGCAATGCAAAGGCAACTTCGTTAGGGAATTATTACAAAGACATTAAAATCTATTGGAAGAAAGATGAGCTAATAGGTTAATTAACCTTAATAATAAAAACTTAAGATTGATTAGATTTTCTGAAGAAATTTAAATTATTACATAAAGCTTTAAGAGGTTCTACCTATCCATAGAAAATAACATTTGTAATTAGCGTCTGTACAAGCAAGCCCATCCTTAATTTCTGTCGGTAGTGAAAATAACCAATCAAGCGTTTGTTTGGTAATTTCATGGTGATTTACACCGTGTTATAAATACTTAAGCGCTGTGCGGTCTAATATTTTCAGCTACCAAAAATTACTCGATTTCAAAATGATTCTATTGCACACTGTTGGTATGTCATAATACTTAACGCAATTTACTAAATTTAAAAAACAAAACAGTAAATCACAAGATTTATGGACACTACAGGCACGTTTTTAATATTCTTGTCTATTGGAAACTGCACCTGAGATGTTAAAAAATTCAGTATTTTTTTTGCTTTAAATAGGTACATGGAAACTTATTAGTAAAGCTGGCCGAGGTGACCTGGCCGACAGAGCAGTCATATGACTCATATGTTTACATCATATCATAATACTTGAATAAGTACAGTAAATGGAAATAAATGTTAACAATAATGTTACATTTTATAAAAATTTGTATAAAACTCACCCTTTTAAGCAGATTTATGAAGTAGTTTGGTTGTCATCACAAAGTGGGGAAGATCTATAGTATAATAGCATCAGGTATGTTTCTACAGCTGTCTCCGTCAGCGATGTTCGCTTTGGTGAAAAAATATGTTTGTATTTTGAAAATAACCGTTCGACATCTACGGATGTAATACAGGCATAAGTAAAACAATCTGTGAACTCACTTACCGAAGTTGTAGATGCACCATCACAAATTTGTCTTAATTTGCTAAAATCAGGATCTTTCTGTAATACACTCTCGAATTTTTCACTAACTAGATTATTTTTTGCGTCATTTATAGCCTGTAGCTGTGTATTTACGTCGTCCACTATTTGCAGCGATTCCACTAACGACAACGAATTATTTTGCAATTTTTCTATTGCGTCGTGTAGTCCTCTATAATTGTTATTAATAGTTTTTAAATCTGTTTCAAGGGAAACGTCTTGAAAGCTTGTCTGGCTTTCCCTAATAGCTGCAGCCTCGTTAGGGTTGAACTGTAGTATCACAGCTTTTATTTGTTGAAAATATTCAGCATAATAAAAAGCCGCTTTCAACCACGTTCCCCAACGTGTAAGAATCGGCTCTGGTGGTTCAGGGATACCAGGACACTGTCTGTGAAATGCTCGAAGCCGTTTAGGAGATTTGAGAAATACTCTTTTTGTATTTGCTATTAATGCATCTACCTCTGGAAAACATTTTCGAATCGTTTCTGCCACAAGATGTAACGCATTCACTTTACACGTAACATGTAAAAACCTACAATTGTCTCTTTGAAGAGAACGGCCTACCATGCGCATTGTCGCGGCACCATCAGTTACAAACATCAATACTTGACTTGTTGAAAGTTAAAATTTTTCGAATGTCTCCAACACCACACGCGTAATTATTTCGCCAGTACACGCAGTTAGTCTTTTACTAGCTAGTAAAAGTGGAAATGTTGGTTTAAGAGGGTCCAGTACACGTACTATAATATTTAAAATAGAATTTTTTTTACAATCTGTCGTCTCGTCAATATATAACCAGAGCCGTGTATTTTTTAATTCACTTTTAATCCTATTTACAATGTCTTCCCGAACAGCTGGAATATATCTACCTAACGATGTATGACTTGGTAAGTTCACCTGGGGATTGTATTTATTCCAAAACTCCCGAAATGGTTGTTTATCCAGTATGTGTAGAGGAATATTACAGGCTATTAACATTAACAATAAATCAAACATAAACTGAATTGTCAAAGGCATGCTATTTTTTTTAATTTGATGTTGCACGGTATTGATATGACGACGACAATCTGTTTTGTGCCAGCACATTGTGTTGAATGCAAACTTCACAAATTATTTTGCATCCGTCATAGAATAAATCCGGAAATTCACCGATAAATGTATTCACTGTGTCCGCGTACGGTTGTTTTTTACCCTTTGGCGCGTTTGACATTATGTATAATTTATAGGTACAACCTCACGCATCAACCTTTCAAATAAGATTGCAGCGTAAATCACTTCCTTAATCGGCACGTGTGACGCCAGCGCAAGACCGTGAGCTGTACTCCAGCCAGCTTTACTTATTAATGATAGTTCCACATATCATATTATTTACTGCAAGTTAAATGAAGTTTTATAATTCACTGATCCACAAATTTAGGGGAGCCCATTTTTGGACGCCTATACCTTTTTTAAAAAAAAGATTGATAGGATTTTTTTCCTAGTTTTTCTAAACTGTGCCAAAAGAAATTGTTTCTTTTGCTTTATAGACGCTTAAAAAATATCCGTTACTAATCAACATAGCTGCTTAACACAATACACGTCAATTTTGATAGTTTCACTGCTTATGGACGCGAGTCTTCAAAATGTGCTCTTTGAAGTCGCGGGAGCTGTTGCTTTGCTTGAAGATGGTCGATCTATGCGATATGTGGCAAACCAGCTCCAAACGAATCCATCTGTTATCTACAGAGCGTGGCATAGGTATCCAGAAATGGGTAGATATTCCAGAAGAAATGGATAGGGCTGTAGAAGAAAAGTACCCATCAGGGCGACAGTTATATTGTCAATTCTTCTCTACACTGTCGAACTTCTACTGCTCGTAAGCTACAAAGTCTCCGAAATACCACCGTTGTGACAATTTCCAATCAGACTGTTAGAAGAAGACTGAAAGAAGCCAATCTGACTTCTCGCAGACCTGTGCGAATTCCTCGCTTGAGCAGGAATCACAAACTTAATCGTCAAAACTTTGACCGGGAACGTGTTTAATGGAAACTTCGATACTGGAGGTCTGTGCTTTTTATGGACGAGTGCGGTTTACTATAATTCTTTGCGATGGTCGTGTATGGGTGTACAGACGCCCCGGAGAGCGATACACTGCCCGGTATATACAGAAAGTGGACAGATTTGGAGGTAAATCATGATATTTTGGGGCGGCATCTGTATAGGCTGTCGCACGGACTTGGTTGTCGTTTCCCAACAACTCAACTCACAAATTTATGTTGAGATAATTCCTCAAGAGCATGTTGTACTACTTCCGAATAATTTCGGCGATGAATTCATCCTGCAATAAGATAATTGTAGGCTTCATACCTTAAATTTAACAAGACGTTTCCTCTCAGAACAAGAAATCTAAGTAATTGAGTGGCCAGCCATGGGTCCAGATCTAAATTCCATCGAGCATGTTTGGGATTTACTCGCCGGGCGTATTAGGAAGCAGTCTACTGTACCTCGAACTCTTCAGAAGTTGACTGATAGCCTTCTGGAAGAATGCAGCAATTTCCCACAAGACATGTTAAGACATCTTATTCGCAGTATGCCTCGACGATGCCAGGATGTAACTAATGCTAATGGAGGGCATACGCGCTACTAAAGTTCGTTGTAACAGAATTTCCATTACATTTTAAGTGAAATCATATTTTGATTTTGATAGTCTTCTCAATTATATGGTGTAGCTTAAGAAAACTGTTAATGTAGAGCATATTTGTTTTTTATATCTTGTTAAGTAATGTTGAAAAAACAATATACCGAAGTTCATACTTGCGTCTGTCTTTTATTGCACGGCTAAAAAAGTGTTCCCCTACATTTGTTGATTAGTGTATTACATTGGAATAAAATTAGGAATCGTCGTTAAATAACTGCATTAACTATTTTAATATTTGAATACTTTTGACCTAATTTATTTATTTATTTATTTTTTTTCGGTTGGTGATTGTATAAATGAAATTATTACGTTTAGATTTATTAAACCATTGTTCTTATTATTGGTTGTTCTAAATGACAGTCCATATTCGATTTATTATCTACATTGGCTGAACGTAACTCAGTTGCCCTCAAGATTGTACAGGTTGTCCGCGTACACTTTGTCTCACAGATCATATTCAGAGATAGATTAAAAGTGGTGAACAGGAAAGTTGGTGAATTGGACGCAGTATTTTTTGTGTATTCAGATTCCTAAAACAATGGCAAACAAAAGAGCTACAAATATATAGGGCATTTTATTTAAACCAACCAATGTAGGATCATATTTGTAGCTAGCTCTTCTAATTAGTGAAAAATAACATAAGTCGAACTATACAACTTTCCTATTTATCACTTTCTTCTATATCTAAAGATAAACCATTTAATTGCAAAGCAAAACACCCTATACCACCATATCTGCTAAAGAAAAACACCATTAATTTCAAGATTTATCGATGGTGTTTCAGTTCGTACCTACTTTTTCTTGATTTTTCACCATCTAAATATTGCATTCGATTAGGACACCTTGAGAAATAGATTTTACGAAATTTGTTCCGGCAGTTATTAATTTCTTCTCGGACTATTTATCTTGAACTATTTGTTTATCATATGTAAGTAAAACAAAGCATGTTATTTTGCTTAATTTACTGTAAAATGAATCACCAACGAAATAATATTCCAGCTGATGAAGCGCATTTCACATACTCACTTTTAAGTGGAAAACGAAACGTCAGCATTGTTTTCAATTAAAATCTCGGAAACAAAAAGCCACCATTCGCTACAAAAGCAATTAGACGGAACACGGTATGTGTACGAAGTGTAAAACGAATGCACAAACGGTGGATTATAAGGTACCTTATTCACCTGACTTCTGTACCCGCCCCTACAATGTTAACAGACAAACTAGCACCGAATAAACAATGTAAAGGAGTTGCACTTCTATAATGACCGCAATCACTAACCCGGCAATTCTAACGAGAGCAAGGAAAGACCGAACGAACCCACCGTGCTCCAGCACTGCCGGAGAAGCTCTCATAGGAAAATTAAACGGCTTAGAAACATTATTTATGAACCATTTCGGTTTATACCCAATTTGGCGCTGAAAATGTAACAAGAATGGTCATGATCCTGAAATATATTCAGCAGTGTTCTCTACGGACTCTTTCATATTGTTTGGATCTGCCTTAAATCCAACCAAATTTTTATATCTGAGAAATTCATACGACTATACCGTTCCAAGTGGCAGAACGCAAGGTTAAAGGGATTAACGACTTTTTAGAAACAATGTTATCTCGATGTTGTTATCTTTTGTATTGACAATTAATGCACATGCATAAGGCTTAACACAATTAAAATATCTAGACTTCCAACTTGTTTTGAAAACCTTGAAGTGTGTCTTCCTCCCTTAGACTTAATATTTTCGTATATTCCGCGTATAAACGCGGATGCAATCGTCTTTTTCTAATCAGGCTTAGCTTGCGAGACTGGCCGCTTAGTAGTCCTCGCATCTCTTGCAGATTTAAATTTAACATTATGGAAAAGATCAATTGAATTCCATATTCGCCAGTTTTCTTGAAGCAGCTTACCTGCTTCATTCCAAATCGCTTTAACAGTTGCCTCCATATAGTAACAACAATCTTTTTTCCTTATATTGCCAATCTTTTAAAATTTTTGCAAGACTTTTCAAACTGCCTCCATATGGAAGTTTTGAACTTTTTGTATTTTCAGGATTAAGACTTTCTATTTCTGTATCAACATCTTTTACAGAATTTCTTCCGAAACGCGACATAGTTTTAGATTTCTTGAAAAGAATTACGAAACAATAATTGTTTATGTTTATTTTTTGCTTCGCAACTACTAAGTGCCATAGCAGCGGAAATGGATAAAATATAAATCGTGCATTAAAAATTATCAGATAATTTTAGACAAATCCTCGCTCATGTACAGAGGTAGAATTTACCAATCGGATATAATGTAAAACCAGGATTGGGTTTAAGGTGGTTATGTTTCAGATTTTCATGCATACATGAAACAATATCTTACCTTGAAATTTATTTAGCGAATTCTGTATTTTCCAAATTTGATAAGGTCAATTTATTATAAACACTCACTCATAGAGAACTGGAGGTATAGGGAGATGTACTTAACAGTAAACTACACACACAAGTATTTTTCACTGTCGGTTACAAGAATAAAAGTATATAATTAATGTCTGTTCTAAATGTTTTGCAGTTAAACTTCGACGCCTTTTGTTGAAAATCCATCCATATTGCGAGAAAACCCGCTCGACGTCGACAGATGTAACTGGAGCATACTTAAAATATGTAAACTTTGGCAAAGTCACCACATTCATACCCGGTGTAGCAAAGTCTACTTCTTTGCCGTTTAAAAGGTCTATTACACCTGTCATCGTAACAAATCCGGGATTTTTTTTTAAACAGTTTGGATTTTGTTTGTACCCTCACAGCAATTTCTCCCTGTAATTGAAAAATATATTGTCGACGATCGAACACAACGTTTATTACATCAACTGTAGTAAATTCTGATGTTGGCTAATATTGAAGATCCCGTATAGCTAGAGGAACTCGTGAAAAACTTCCGTGTATGGTCTACAGATTTTCTTGAATAGTTGGATCTATAAATGCCTGTTGCGCCTGTGAAATAGCAACTGCGTCATTTGGGTTTAACTACAGTAATGTGGAGGTAATGAAGTATTTGGTAGAATTTCATGAAATAACCGTACACGACTTGGTGCCTTAAGAAAAACTTTTTACACTAGATATCAAATTATCAACATTAGGTTAGCACCCCTAATAGCTTCAGCTATGATGCCCATGTACTAAACATGTTACATGATGTATATTCTAATATGTTTCCTTCAAAATTCTTCCAGCAGCTTTCATATAATTCACTCCATCGCATCGGTAACAAATAATAAGAACTTGTCCTTATTTTCTGCATATTGTCACCCTAAAACTCTTATAGACTTGAATTCACTACCTCCTCTATAGTGCGAGAATTTTAGCTTTGAAAACTTTAGAGGCAATCAAATGCCCGCTCATTGAACAATTTTCATCTAATGCACCCATTAAAACATTCGCTACCTTAAACCCGCAAGAATTAGTGCTTCCGTCCACGCTAAGCCAGATGTACTTCCTATTAAGCTCAGAAGAAATTTTCTATCTAATATTTTCACACTTCGTTGATAAATATTTTTTATTAGTGTAAACCCCGAAGGCACGTTAACAGTGCCAATACAGTTTTTTGAAATTGTCTAAAAAGTGAATTGTCTAATTTCGACCACGGTATGTTACATCCTATCATAAATTCCACTAAATCTACGTTAAAATTACGTTGCATGTCAAAGTAGGTAAAGCCAACTACCACCTACCCGTTTATGGTTTTCTGAGGAAATATGTCTATTAATATTTGTGTTGCATAACCACGAAATTGCTTTGTTACATCTTGTACCTCCGCAATATCGCGAATCCAAGAATTTTTTTCTTTCTTCCCAACCGTTTACGAGATATTCGCAGCTAAAGTGAAGTGTCAAAAAATGTTAATCCTACAGTAGTGCCACTGTGCAAAAGAAAACAATAGTTCTTCAGATGAGTTTCTTATTCAAATATCACATCTTGCTTCACTACATTTGGCTGCTCATAAATTACGCATTCACGTTGTAACAGAAAAATATTTGATTGTAATTTCGATATACAGCCATTCACTACCAACAGTTTGGCAATTGTTTTAATTATAATCTAAGGAATATCTTTCACTTCCCATACACAAGTAGAAACGTATTGCGAAATATTATGGAAGGTAAGTTAAACAAATAAAATAACTGTTATCATTAAGCAATTAATTACACAAAGTGTAAACAACATTTATCTTTATCCAATTTATAAAATGGCGATAAAGTTTTGAAGTTAGATTAACAAACACATTCGTATGAAGTTATTCTATAAAAATAACTGTTTACTTAGTTGAAATTATTTAGTAAATTGGGTTATAAATAAATTACTGGAAAGAGTAGACTAGACGCTGGATTACAGGGACGTACTTAGGAGTGTTACTATATTGTACTCTATATAACTAGGTGCGCTACACGAACGGGCGATTATGAATTTCTTTTATTTTCAAACGGATAACGATAGTAGGCTGCTGTCACTTTTGAAATGTTGTCAATTAGTTACCATTTTATGAAAATTCCACGGTGGACGACGGAACACCGGGCATTTACCGTAAAAGTGTTTTACAAAAACATATGGCTACATATTAACTAGACGACTGCTCCGCAATCACTTTCATGTAAATCGTAACGATGCACTTCCTTCAGACCATGCCATTAAAATATGGGTTAGAAACTTCGAAGAAACCAGTTCTGCACTTAACATGAAAAGCAGTAAAGAAAAGTCGGTTCGAACACCGGAAAATATCGAGACGAAGCTCACTTTCATCTTTTCGGTTTCGACAATAAGCAAAATTTTCGATAGTGAACAAATGAAAACCCCAGGCGCCTACATCAAAAACCACTGCATAATGCTAAAGTGACGGTATGGTTTGCGATCTCGTCATATGGAAATATTGGGCCATATTTCTTCGAGGACGATAATCACAACACTTTGACGGTAAATTCCGAACGTTACATTTCGATGACTGAGACATTCCTTACACAAGAACTGACTCTATTTCCTCATATCAATGAAAACACATGGTTTAAACAGGTCGGGGGACGGCACAAACTGCCCGTAATTCAATAGATATCGTGGATCAACTGTTTCCTGGTTATCTCCAAGAATGGAAAAATTTTTTAGCCCCTAAAAAGCCCCGACTCGACAGATTGCGATTATTTTTTATGGGGATACTTGAAAAGTAGAGTGTATGCTCATCGCCCTAAAGATATCGCTCAGTTAAAACAAACAATCAGGGAAGAAATTGAACGTATCCTAGTAGAAATGCTCCGAAATGTGATGAACAATTTGAGTCTTAGGTTAGAAGAATGTTTCGAGTGAAATGGGCGGCATCTTCAGAATATTATCTTTAAAACCTAAAAATGTAACTGATTAGCTGTAATTCGAAATAAAAGTTATTTTTCTAGTCAAAACATTTCGGTAATTTTTCGTGGTTTTATAATCGCCCGTTCGTGTGGCGCACACTGTATTATACAGTGTCCGTCTAAATTATACCACCCGACTGCTTTAACGAACTGTGCTGACAAGTTCGCACAAAATTGAGGTTGATTCATATGGAATGTTTTTTTAATGATGAATTTTTGAAAATTCAAATATGACACCAGGGGCACTGTCAACTACAAATTTTTAAATTGCAAGGAGCACCTCATTTGAAAGAGATTTCAGTTCTCTACACACTTGTTTTTGAAAAATGAAAATTCAATCATCTGCTCTCTAAATATAATCATTAATACGAATAATATCAATAACAGATTCCTTTCGTATTTATCGTACGTACACGTACAATATTATTTTTTGTCTAGAGTGTTTCACTGAAGACGAACCAACCGACGCGACGCACGTAGGGTGATAGAGAACCTCAATACGCGACCTCCAGCTGTATTAAGAGAAATTTGTTAGTTTAGGAATTATTTAGGTTTACGTGTATTTTTAACTAAACTCCGGTTTTGCCCACAAATTTCGTCATTATGGCTGAGCTATTAGCACTAGCGTCATGATTTCTTTCATGAACGTTGTCTAATAGTGAATATATCCTGGGAAATATTTTGTTTATAGGAACCGAAACTATTTGGACAAAAAAATAATCTTAAAATTTATCCATGTGTCAAATATCTGTTCCAACAGCCAGTTATAGAATTTGCAGTAATTCGATATCAGAGTTTTCCTACCCTTTAATTTGCGAATGTTGATTGATCCTTTCTGAAATTTTGTATTTGATACTAAATAGTTCGTACCTTAAGGATAAAACTGATCCAGTTACCATCTCCTTTGATTAAACGAATTAACGAATCTTCAACGATAGACATCTTTAACATCCCATCTATAGGAAATATTTGAGATCTCATTTCGAAATTTTTAAGGACTGGTTCTATCAATACTGAAAAAAGACGGACAGATCATCTCTTCTGGAGGATAAGAAAATTTGTGGTGCATTCTATTTAACACACATCTTCGATTGCCTTATTACATGATGTATGCCAGCGTTTGTTCATATCTTCGTCAAAAAAAAGAAAAGATGAAAATAGTACATGAGTTAACGGAAGACGGTACATGTAGATTGGCGTTTTGTGAGAAAATAACTGAAATAATTGACCAACATCTTGAAGAGCATTTGGTTCGGTGATGAATGCAGTTTCGGATTCGAGGGTTGTCTAATTTCTGTGGTGTTTATGTTATGTTACTTTATGATATTTACTTATAGAATAAAAATTCTTTCAACATCTACGTTTGTAATGTGCAATACTTAAATGTTGGTATTAACTCAGGGTTCATTGGTTATACACATCTTGTTAATATTTTTTTTCACATTTTGACTTATAATGTGCTATTTTACTAAATTCAAAATCGTTTATTAAAGTGGCACTTTACCACATAGAAATGACACTTTACTATACAGTAATGTCACTGTTAATAAAACAGTTTGACAGAAAATATTTCATATACCTTCTCGTATTTTTCCTTGGATTTTTAAAGGAAGTAAGCTCGAAGACGCTTCTCGAGCGGCATTTAAAATGTCTTCAGAACTATTTTCTAAATTGTTTTCAGTAGCAAGACTCATTTTTATAATTAATATGTAACTTAAACTCAATTCGACTCACAAAAATGAAACTTGTTAACTGTTGTTATGTAAATAAACAAAGCCGTGTCAGGTTACTAGGTTACGGAAATCCTACCCAGGTAGCTACTAAATATTTTAAATTTCTAACTTTGTAATGCTTTTATATCTATGATTATTTGCTTATAATTACCAACACAAAATGCGAAAAAAATAGTATATATAAATAAAGCTTGTATATTCGTTTAGTAAAACTTTGCTTTTTTTAAACTCAAACACTAGTTACCGCAAATGCTCGATATGACCTCCATTTTGTTGTTGTAAAATTACCAACCGTTCCTCCAAATTGTATACAGCACTATTCAACATTTCTGGTTGAATTGCACGACTTTGCTCTCTAATACTGTCCTTTAATTCCTCCAGCGTTGTTGGCCGTGTTCTAAACACCAAATTTTTTAAATAACCCCACAGCCAGTAATCCGCTGGGTTAATATCAGGCGATCTTGGTGGCCATGAATTTGCAAAATGTCTGCTTATAACACGATCTTGAAAAACCGCAGTTAACAATTCTTTAACTGGTCGTGCTCGTTTTGCAACTGTGGAATTGCATAATCTCTTAACATTTGCAGGTATCGTTCACCAGTAACAGTTACAGATACGGCCTCCCCATTCTGTATTTCCTCGAAAAAGTATGAACCAATGATGAAATTAGCTGTGAAACCGCACCAAACGGTGACTTTTTTGTCATGAAGGCCTTGCTGAACGATTTCATGTGGATTTTCTGTTGACCATATTCGACAGTTTTGAGTATTAATTCCACCATTAAGAGAGAAATGGGCCTCATCTGTCCATAAAATACGTGATAACCATTCGGGTTCAATTTCCATCTGGCCAATATGTGTAATGGAAAAAATCGTACCTGAGAGCAAAATCTGCGTCCTTTAATTCAAACAGCAGTTGCAGTTTATAGGCATACATTTTTAGTATTTTTCCGTAAAATTTTCCAAACCGTGGTGTATGGCATGTGTAATTGTTTTGATATCGCATTCACACTACTGATTCTAGCGGATTAGTATTGGCTACGTTTTGATTTTCCTGAAGAACTACTGCAACTTGGACATCACTAATCCTAGGTCTTTCTGCTTCGGAAGGTCTTTTACAGACCCTGTTCCTTCAAATTTGCTAATCAAATTACGATACGCTTTCATTTTGCACGGCGGCCCTGCTCTCAAACCCATTTTCGTACGAAATCTTCGTAATCTAATAGTGTAATTTTTACCGCCTTCATAATAACATTGCACTAAACCAATTCTTGTTTGCAGATCCATATTAAAATTGTTACAATTTACGTTACGCGAGTTTTATTTTGAGAATAATTCTCTAAATTACGATTATATCGTTTGACACTTGTATCAATAGTTGTCACGACAATTCTTTTGTTTTCCATAGTTACACTAAAATCCAATTATTGAGGCAACTAGATTCTGTTTACTTTCTGCTACTAGCATAATTTCTTAAAACTATATAAGAATTTAAAATAGACCCCTTACTTTATTCATAACCAAGATTCTTATTTAGCGTGGAGTTCAATTTGCCATTTATTTTTATGGCCAATCACATGGCAGTAATTTACCAATATATTCTAGTTTTAGAAGCAAAAACTGGATTAACTTTTTAATTATAGGTGAAATTATTGTCAAACTTTCCATTATTTGGAACTGAATCTAAAATTATGGCTCACAGATTTACGAATTACATATCTACATGTCTATGATTAAACAGGTAAAAAATTTAGTCATAATTTATCTTTCTGATAATTAAAACTGCAGTACGCCACTGTTCGGCTACGAGAAAGTCGTCATAATTTCTATAAATATATATTACAAATATTTGTAAATCGAAATACATACATGTACTATAAATTGGAATTTATTTTTGGTCAGAAATGGTAACTAATAAAAAAATATGACATATTTATCTTAACCTTGAAAATACCAGTATGGTATAGGAGTCACACACTTTAAGTGTATATATACAGTTTATTAAGTAAACAGAAGTTTAGTCTGCTAGTTGATAAAATCAACAAGTCAGGTATTGTATTTTCACGGTCAACACAGTTTGGTTTCAGTGCAGACACAGACGTCCATTCTACATTTTGTGTATTTCTAATAATAACTTCAACCTCTAAAAAATGTAATCCAAAACAATATGTGCACGATTTTACTGTAGGAAAGTTTAGTCACCAGTTTAGTACGAATTAGGCCAAGTCCTAATTGTCTGATGTAATTTAAATATCTTAAACCAACAAAAATTTTATAAACTATTGATTTAAGTATGGTATTTTCACTTATGGCAAGAATAAGCAAGTAAACAAAATTTGTTACATCAATAGATTTCTAATTTTAAATAGTGTAAAAACGAGAGAAAATTAATGTATTC